>CM031628.1:6137652-6152147 GCA_018398815.1 Conus ventricosus | reverse complement strand
AATCAGAAGTTGTGAAGCATGTCTGTGAATGACAAGATATCTAAAAAATCATGTGACATAAAAGGACATAAAAAAAATGTATGATATCCTTACCTGTCCAACAAAGTGTGTATCTCCACCTGGCGTGGAGCTAGGCCATACCTTACGATTCCCATAAAATATTAAAAATGGATTACGGGGAGCTAACTCTTTCCTCTAGTCAACAAGTCAACATCAGTAATCTCTCTTCGTGAGTTCACAATACTGCACCCTGAGTGACTGAATTCATTTTTCGCCCCTTTTCCGCCAGATGAGGAGAGGGAGGGTATCCAAGTGCTTGTACGTTTGTCATAACACTTCTTTCCGTAATAACATTCATTTTATTCCTACCTGCCTGTCCAAACAAAAGCCTGACAATTGAAAAGAATGGTGGGTATTCTCACTTGAGAGTCCAGTCCAATCCTCAGACTCAATACGCACGAGACTGGCCATAACTCATCCTAGAGCTCCTCGCCCAACAGTCAAACTGGCCCCAAGTCTCAACTGCCTCCTGGAGGTTAAAGGATAGCCCCCATTCTTCCTCATAGTTTTGTAAACAAGCGCTCAATAAAAGAAATATAATAAGCCCAGAATCATGAAAAGGAAAAGACCCAGCCAACCAGACTTTACATCTAAATGTAGGTGATTGCTGCATTTAGGCAGGGTCGCACATACGGAGTACAAAGATTAAATTTAACTCTGAGCACGATCTCAAATAAGCACGTAAATAGCAGCGTCCATATAGATGACAGTTGCGGAAAATACAAAAGTATGTAGCACGAACACCAAACAAATATGGCCTATGAGCCAGTACATGTGTCTTCAAGCATATAAATGGGATCGCCACTGATCGCTCAAACTAAGAGGCTTTGAAGAATATAAAACAAATTGTCTACCTGGCACCTTGCCCAGGGCAAACTATGTACAAGTGAAACAAAACAAGGTGTACCATGAACATCCTACCACGTTTTGTGAAAGCGCCATGATCCAAATGCAAAACGAATCACCAAGGAGGGTGCGCCAGAACACCTTAAACACTCTGGCTGTCGAAACATAAGTAAAAGAGGGCTACAGAGCCATTCAACAAATGGCTGTCCCTCAAAAGCATGCTTCACAGTTACATAAAACGCACCTCACCCAGGCATGTACACAGACAATAATGGGCAATGCGGCACACAATAAAAGGCATGAGAGTGCGCCACGACCACGCCAACATCATGTTGCGAGAGTTGGTGTCCCCACTGGAGTCTGTCCAAGACTGCACCGCAAACACTCAATCTATCGAACCTTTAAGCAACATCTGTGAGTGTGTGAAGACACAGACACAACCACCCCATTGGCATTGTTGAATATCTCTCAGAGCTACCCAAATAAAGTGGTTCTTCTGCAGATCTCTTTTTTTCTCTCCTACACATAAAGAACAGGAGGGGGTGCAAGTGTCTACTTTGGGAAAAAAAAAGTAGTCTTGCGAGCCACCCTATTTGCCCTAGATAGTCTCATGTCCTCTGCCATGTCTCTGCAGTAAAGCTTACCAAAGGTGATCATCCCTCTCCAGCCAGCAGCCTGACACATGTCAATGTCAGCGATGTTCCGTCACAGGGCACAACAGACAGAAAGTGTCCAGACTCCATGTACCCTGATATCCTCTCTGGGGGAAGGTTTCTAGTCACAGACATAAGCCTGTCTGATGACCTGCCTACGCCAGGAGCTTATCGTCTGGGGTTTCACAGCGGCACCCAGCCTGTCATGCCATAGCTACGTGTTGCAGGAGCTTGACTCTGTCCTCTGAAGATATTCCTTCAGTTCTCTGACAGGACAGTTAACCTGCTCCACCTTTGTACGTCTGGGCCAGGTATTGGACGATGAAGGGGTCAGTTAAGGCAAAGTTAAGTGAGGGGCCGCTCTTCAGACTTCCTTGTCTAGGCCAGGAAAGTCGGGTACGTGGACAACATGAGTGAGCATTCCATCGTGGCACATCAAGGACCGTGAGTCCCTGGGGAAGGTATGAGCCCCACTAACCCTGCAAGCCAAACCCAGGCTGACCAGATCGCAGGTCCTGAGCGTAAAGTTTCAGGCAGAGCTTTCAGTGATGGGCTCAAAGTCTTCAAGGCCACATTTTCCAGGATTAAGAACAGACTTCGCTTCGGGCACTGCCTTAGGCTAGAGGAGCCTGAGACAGTATAAAAGATCAATTCTGTCAAAAAAGGATCATGACCAATGTCAAGATTTCCCTAAAGTCTGAAGGGTTTAGCAAGAGCCGCCTGAAAACCTCTTGAAGTGCTGACTTTCCTTCCTGAGATCTGGAGGTCTGTAAGGAAGTGTGCAACGTCTTCAACTTCAGCCAAAACCACGGAGACACCAGCCTGTGGACACCACTGTGAAAAGATTCGGCATTTGTGCTAACAGACAGATAGACAGACAGATAGATAGACAGATAGATAGATAGAGAGAGAGAGAGAGAGGAGAGAGAGAGAGAGAGAGAGAGAGAGAGAGAAATAGATAGATAGACAGACAGACAGACAGAGCAGAGAGAGAGACGGAGAGAGAGCGAGACAGAGAGAGAGAGAGAGAGAGAGAGAGAGAGGAGGTGGAAAACAGAGAGAGGGTAAAGAGAGTCCTAATCACGCCTTGACTGTGAGTCACGCTTTGAGTCCAGTGACGGCACGCCCAAGCACAGCCCAGGCTAACAAAGCTGCAATGAAGCAAAAACCTTGTGATAAAACGGGAGTGTTTGGTCGTGCACATATACTTCTCTTCTCAGTTGTTAAACCTTCTGCACCCGCTATTCTCGGACGTCGTTAAATTTGGCCCATTCGGGTTTGTATCGCTACTATTGGATGTCCTGACTTGCTGGCGTGAGGATGCCTTTCAGTGGAAGTGACACCACATGGAAACTACAAATTGCATGCCTAAAACGGGACCTCTCTCTCTCTCTCTCTCTCTCTCTCTCTCTCTCTCTCTCCAAACCACACACACACACCACACAAAAACACACACACACACACATACACACACACACACACGCACGCACGCACGCACACACGCACACACACACACACACACAAGAGCAAACCCCAAAAATCTGAAACACATGTTTTGAGAAAATAAAACACGTTTTCTTTTAGATGGGAAGAAGTGAAAATTTTACATACACAAAAAAGCACACAACATTTTACATCATCGAATGAAATTATAAATGAAACAGTGAAATATGAAAAAAGATATGCTGTAACAAAGTCATGCGCCTTTCTTAAGCAAAGAACGATTAAAGAAACATAAGTAAACGACCACTTAATAACTTCATCACGAAATAAAAACCTTACATTAGCATTTATTTATTAATCACAAATCAAAAGCTTCAGTGTATTCTTTACACACACAACACACACACAAAACACACACACACACACACCCCCACACACACACACACACAGTGGGAAAAGGGTGCCAAATAATAACCAGTAACCGTTTTATTGAAAACATGTGGACTCCTCTCTTTACCTTCTCAACGACGGCAGTATTACTCGTATTCCTGACAACCTAAACATAACCCTAGTGCCATCGACTTATCACATATCTCCTGACTAGCTTATTGTGGACTGGCGGCCTTTTTGTTTTTTGTTTTTTGTTTTTTTGTTTCTTTATTCTTATTCAACTTGGGGTTTTTCATATATTCGTAACATTGTTCCGTCTCAAATATTCAGTTCCAGATTTTTACACTTGCCATATTTAAACTTTGAAATAGAAAGTTTTGCAAATTTAATAGAACCATGTTCAATTGTTTTCTCGGGTTTTTCTGTGAATACATCTGTTTTGGTAATGCCAAACAGAGCTGTTGTTACATTCATAGGGATTCGTATGTTGTTGCGTGTGAGGGAAAATACGTTTTACTTGTTCCAGAATGTGGATAATGAGGGCAGGAATAGTAGGCATGTTCAATGTAATCTATTTTTTTGCACCAGTGGCTTTTATTTGTTTCCCCTACACCCCTGTTTTGTAACAATATGTTGGTGGGGGAAATGTTGTGAAGGAATTTAAAATGAAGGAGCCTCAGTCTAGATTCCTTTGTACATTCGTACGCTAGGTTAATTAAAGTAGTCTTCAATGTTGATGTTTAATTTACGCTTCCAAAAATATGTCGGGCATATTTCATGGTTTTGCTTTTGGGCAAAAACCTTTCTGATTTGTTTATTTGATAGGGCTGTGAGGTTTCCTTCGTCTGTTACAACATCAGTAGGGGTTCGTCTTTGTGTTCAATGTTAGCCAGTTGTTGCTTCCATGTGGATGGGATTGCGTTTGTCAGCGCATTATATTCGAATGAAAGGATTGGGGAAGTGCCTAATTTTTCTTCTATTTCTCTAAAGGTCACTATATGTCCATTTTGCCAAATATCTTGAACGAGAAGGATACCAGCTTTATACCATTTTGTAAAATGTAGTGTATTTCCTTTGTATTTTATATTTCTGTTGTTCCACAGAGGTTCTGTTTTAACATTCTCTACTGGTCGGTCTTTGTTAAAGGTGGTGACTGCAATGATTACGTCTTTCCAAAAGACTGAGGTAACTTTTTCTAATCCTTGGATTTCTTTAGGATCAACGTTACAGTTAAAAACGCAGTGGCTGTTCTGGAAAGGTGACATTTATTTCGCGCGAGGATGCTCCAGTGAGCTTTGGTTTGTTTGAGGAGTCTTGCTGCCCATTTGACTAGGAACATTTGTTGGTGATGTTCGATGTTAATCATACTTAGGCCACCTTTTTCCTTTTCTAGGCTAGGACACCTCTTTTTATCTTTTCGAATGCTTTTTTATTATTGAACTTTTTTTTCCATAGGAACCTATAAATCAGTGAATTAATAGAGTGGAGGGTTTGTTTTGGTATAGATGCTGTTTGCAATACGTGAGAGAATTGTGACAGCAGAAATGTTTTAGTTAGAATAACTTTACCATAGAGGGATGGGTTTCTGTTTTCCCATTGCTTGATGATTTGGTCATCTTGTCTACTCTGGCTTTCCAGTTTTCTTCGATCTCAGAGATTTCTTTGTCTGCCGAGAAGTAAATGCCTAAAACTTTGAGTTTACCAGATTTCATAGGTATATTACTAACAGTGCCCGTTTCACATTTTCGTGATCCTAACCATATGCCTTCTGACTTGCTTTTATTTAGTTTTAGGCCGGCAAAATCCTCGAATTTCACAATTATGTTTGTGGCTTCCTGAATATCTTGCTCATCTTTAAGGGTCAGTGTTGTATCATCCGCAAATTGTTTTTATTTTAGTACAGTTGAATGCGTTGCTTACGTCAGGATTTTGTGTTAACTTAATTCCTTGAATATCTTTACTGTTCCTTATTCGGATAGCTAGTGTCTCAACAGTTATCACAAAAAGGAGAGGACTGAGTGGGCAACCTTGCCTAATGCCTCTTTCTGTTGGGAACCAGTCGGATAACCATCCACCATTGTGAATACAGCTTTGTGTGTTTTCCATAACGGTTAAAACAGATCTTTTAAATCGTGGCCGAAATTGAACAAATCAAGCGTTTCTAGGATACAGTCTTTAGACAGGGTGTCGAACGCTTTAGAGAAGTCTAGTGCTAGTAGGGCACCTGGCTGGTTCGTTCTGTTGAGGTATGCAGTGAGATCATCAAAGAATCTTAAATGGAGGGCTATGTTTCTGCCTTTTATAAATCCTACTTGGTCTTCGCTTACGATTGATGTTATTATGTTCTGTAGTCTCAAGGCTAGTGCCTTTGTGAATATTTTGTAGTCTGTATTTGTGATGTGTAATTGGCCTGTAATTAGCGAGGTTGTGTTTGTCTAGATCGTTTCCTTTGTGTATTAATGTTATGATTCCTTTTTTCATAGAAAAGGATAATTCACCTTGCTCAAGTGAAGCTGTGATACAATTGAGTAAGGGTTGTCTTAATTTATCCCAGAATTTCTTGTAGAAGAGTGGTGTGAGGCCATCACTCCCTGGTGCAGACTCATTTTTTAAATGATTAAGTGCTTGCGTGAGTTCGTCTGGTGTAATTTCCTTATCGCAGAATTCTTTTTCTTCATCTGTGAGTGTGGGGAAGTCATCATCGGTTAGGAAATCGTCTTTTATCGTCTCTCCATGTTTAATTGGTGTGTCTTTTTTGTATAGCTGAGTGTAGTATTCCTTAATTTCATTTAGTATTGTTTGGGAATTGTCTGTTAATGACTGATTTACACACAGTGATGCAATAGTGTTTGCTGCTCCTTGTGTCTTTTCTAAGGGCAGAAAATATTTAGTGTTTCTTTTCACCCTCTTCGATCCATTTGACTCTTGATCGAATTTGAGCGCCACGTGCGTCTTTCAATTCTTGCAGTTCTATTTCTTTTTTAAGTTGATGTGCTTTTGTTGCTAAGCCTTTATCCAAGGGGTTGTATGACAGTTTTTGTTCAATTTCTTCCAGCTGTTTGACTTTGGTTTGTTTCTGTGAGGCCAAATTTTTGTGTCCCTTGAAAAGTTTATACAGAAGGATTTATATCTTACTTTAAACATTTCCCATGCCTTTTGTGGGTCTTCCTTGTCATACTGAATAAAGTGGGCGTCAATGAAGTTAGTCGTTTCATTGAGAAACTCTTCCTTTGACAGCAATGAGCTGTTAAATTTCCAGTATCCAGGACCTCTTATGAATTTATTCGTATTATATTTAACTTTCACAAGTTTGTGGTCTGAGTGTGGGAATATTTCAATATTTGCTCCTCGTATGGATGTGTATGAAAAAGCATCACAAAATATGTAATCAATTCTTCTTGCAATAAACGGGACAGATTTGGACCAAGTGTAATCTCTGGCATCAGGATGGAACGTTCGCCATGTATCTTTTAAGTCATAGGATGTTAATAAAATTCGAAAGAGCTTCTCTTTCTTGTTGTGGGTGAAGTTTTCCTGAATGTTGTCTATGGGGTGTACTGCTGTATTAAAAATCTCCCATGATCCAAAGATGATCGTAATCTTGTCCTTGTAGTATTCTATCGAGCCGATTTAGAAATGTTAGTTTATCACTTGTTGAGTTAGGGGCATAGCAGTTAGCTATGACAGTAGTTTTATTTTCTAATACAACCTTTATTAACAGTATTCGATCTGTTGCTTGGATGAGTTCTGTTTTCATTTGTTTATCATTTATGAGAATAATGAGTCCATTACTTCTGTTTGTGCCTGGACTGTAAATAGGCGTTTCCTGTCCATTGTGTATTGATTTCTGTATTATATCGTTTGTTACGTATGTTTCTTGTAGGCATAAGATGTCTATGTTTTGTTTCCTCATGAAATTAAATGTTGTTCTTCTTTTTAACTTATTTCTGAAGCCACGTACATTAAGTGTACCAATACATATGTTGTTATTCTTCATAGGAAAAGGCATTAATAGATCAGAGTACCATAATCGTTAGTCCGTAACACAGAGCTGTAGGTCGAAAGGGTGAGGTCAGTCCGTCTGCCGTGTGCACACATCAGGTTCCACTTTCGTCTGCTAGCCCAGACTCTTCACTTTCCTGTTGACGCTCAGGGCATCTTTGTTGGGCGTTTCGTTTCGAGCTCGTCCGTCGGCGATTCGCTTCTCTCTCTCTCTTTCTTTTCTTCCTGGTGCGCCACTCTCCGTAGTGCCGCGTAGCGTGGTGTTGTCAGTTTTCTCCCCCTCTTTTCGTGTGCCGTGTTCCGTGTTCCCGAGACACGTCGGCCCCGCCTTTCGCGGCTGCGGCGGTACCGTTATGTTTGTATTCCCCACCACCTCCGTGCGGGTGTGTTGTCCGGCGGGTATTTCGGCGCTGGCCTGGTCGCTCGGTTCACTTGTGTCTGGCATGTCTTTCGGACAGTCAATTCTCTTGTGCCCTGGCTGTAAGCAGTTTTTACACACAATCTGGTTTGCACAGTTGGCTGCCACATGGTCCACTTGCAGGCACTTGCTACATCTGAGTTTTTGTTTCATCTCCCTATAGAAGATGCCTGCCGTGAACACACCAACTTTCAATACTGGCAGCAGAGGTGTGCGTGGTAGTGTAATATACACAAATCTGTGGCCAGTTTCGAACTGTGTTAGTTGTCCCCCTGGGGTTCGTGCAAGTTCATTTCGCACTGAGGAGCGTAGCTCCACACCAATTTTTTTAAGCGCATCCTCAATGTCTTTGTTTTGGATGTGCAGTGGAACACTATCCACCCACAGTTTCGTGGAAGGTTTCTCCTCCCCCTGTCCTCTAACACTGAAGGGGTTCGTGTCTAATAGAGCCACTCGTGCCCCCCTGAAAGAAAACCTTCTAGTAGTAGTGTGTCTCTGTCTTTCTTTTGTTTGGGATAAATTTGCCACAGTCCTCTAATTCGCTGTGCTCCCCGAATCGTTCCCTTTCCTGACACCGCTTCTGCTGCTACACAGATGTCGTAGGTTGTTGGAAGGGACTCGTACTGCGGCAAAGCACGCGCAGTCACATACACTGGGTCCACTGACGGGGCCGCACTGGCACCGCCATTTTGCCCCAGGCCCTACACTGGTTCACTGACCTTGTTTTTCCTCCGGGCTTCGGTCGAGGCGTTGTTGTCACGGAAATAGACAAGTAGAATACCTACCACTTCACACAGCAAAACTCTGTACTATATTTGGGAGCATCCACTCTCTCCTATACACACCTCCCCTCAAAACACTCAGAGCGCTGAAAACCTGTGGCCTGCGGACATCAGAGGCGGCCGGAAGTCGACTGGCTGACACTTGATGATACATCAAATAGTGACCATCTACCTATTAAGATTTATCTTGAAAATATGAGACCTGTAACAAATGATGTAACACATGACAAAGTTCCCAAATATTGTTATAATTTGCTAACTGGAATAAATGTTCATATCTACGCAGTTCATTTAACATGAACATAGAAAATATTGAGATATCAAGATGTCGATACGTTATATGATCATCTTCAGAAAGCCAGTACACTCTGCTGTAAAAGAATCATTCCGACTGTAAAATCTATAAAATCAAAAAAGCATTGGGTAATGTCTGGTGGAATGATGTATGTCAACAGGCAAAACAAGAAAAAAAATAAATAAAAGAATACAAAAGAGAACAAAAATCCTAAGGAAAAAGCTGAAATACTTCTTGAGAAAAAAAGAGCGAAAAATCACCTAAATGAATAATTGCACAAGCAAAACGGCAGTATTGGTCGTCTGTATGTCAAAATGAGGTATCAAACAATAAAGACATTCAAAAAGTTTGGACACAATTAAAAACAATGAAAAATGGAGTTAGCCTTCCACATTGTCTGATTAAATTAAAACAATATCAATTTCCGTCAAATTTTGATAAATCTGAAGCATTTGCTGACTTATTTGTATAAAACAGTAGCATTACAGCTTATCCTTGGACAAGAAAAAACACCGCGAACGTGAAGAAAAGAAAAACATCTATGTAGCCCCAAACCAACAGAAAAATCACTACCTAAATCTGCTATACATTGCAGGAAGTCAATGAGTGTGATATCAATTTAATAAAAAGACATCAGTGGGATTAGATGGCATTTTGTAGTAGATGCCAGGGGCGACAACCGGGCGGGGGGCCCCGGATCGAAGATGGCTGACCTGTAAACAACTCTACTGCTTGAGCTGACGAATAAATACTCTTGAATCTTTACCTGAGTGTGCCTCTACTTCACTGGCGACGAGGATGGCTGCTTCGGACAACTCAAAGAGTTCGGACTTGAGGAAGGGAAGATTGGGGTAAGTAATACGGAACGTTTAAAATATTATTTCGTGGCGAATGACATTGGTGAGAGAACAAGAAGAGAGCAGTATTTTTTGAGTGCGTGTGGGAGAGCTACATACAAACTCATGTGCGATTTGCTCGCTCCAGCCAAACCTGGCACCAAGACATTTGCGGAACTGAAAACAGTCGTTCGAAATCATCTTCAACCCAAACCGTCTGAAATCGTTCAGAGATTCAAGTTTCACACGCGTTCACGTCACGAGCAGAGTCGATAGCAAAGTATGTATCACAGTTACGTAATCTGTCGCAAGATTGCAACTTTGGCGAGTCACTTGGTTCGATGTTGAGGGACAGATTAGTCTGTGGCGTTAACAATAATCGCATTCAAAGACGCTTATTGTCTGAGAAAGACTTGACTTTTGAGAGGGCGTTTGATGTTGCCATGGCTATGGAGTCAGCAGAAAAGAGTGCTGTAGATCTGCAAGAAAACGCTTTGGGGGCCAAACGGGGAAAGTCAAAACACAGGTAGCATCGACAAGATGGAAGATCGACAAGGGGATAGAGTTGATGTCAAAGCAGTGAAAAGAGATACGTTCATTGAAAGACCTTGAATGTTGGTACTGTAAAAAGAAAGGTCATCTTCAACGTGAATGCAGATTGTTTCGTGCTGAACGAGAACGACACAAGAGGGACACGAAGAGCAACTCAAGATCCCGTGGAACCCATCAAAAAGTGGAGACGAAGAAGCCGATTTATTTTCAGTTTTCAAGGTTGGGAGCAAAGAAAAGCCATACATGGCCACAGTGGAACTGGATGGCTTCGCCGTAGAGATGGAGATTGATATGGGGGCCTCGGTGACGGTGATCAATGAGGAGACATTTAAAAAGATTAGACACAGGGGTTCTTTTCCACTGAAGGCATCCAACCGAAGATTGAAAACGTACACAGGTGAAGAGATTCCGGTGTTGGGGGCTGCCCAATGCTCAGTGACATACAAAGGAATACCCCAAGGATCCTCGAGGTGATTGTGGTCAAAGGACCTGGACCATGTTTACTGGGGCGAGACTGGCTGAAACACATTCAACTGGACTGGCCGAGGATTGGTGCCAGACAGTGACAGAAGGCACTATTACTGATCCAGAACTGGAAAAAATTCTGCATGAGGCATCAGAACTCTTCGAAGAGAGTAGAGGCACTTCAAAGGTGTTAAAGCAACACTTTTGTGGACCCTGCAGCCCAACCACGTTACTTCAAACCACGGCCAGTGCCTTATGCTCTACGTGAAAAGGTAGGCCAAGAACTGGATAGGTTAGAGGCAGAGGGCACTATTGAGAAAGTGCAATTTTCAGACTGGGCGGCACCAATAGTTACAGTCGTGAAGCCAGACAAGAGTCTCCGCATCTGTGGCGACTATAAGGTAACGGTGAACGCAGCGTCCAAGTTAGATAACTACCCCATCCCCAAAACAAGATGACCTGTTGGCGGAAATCAGTGGAGGACAGTTTTTCTCCAAATTGGACTGACACAGGCCTACCAGCAGCTGGAACTGAGGACTCCAAAGAATTCACCACCATCAATACTCACCAGGGCCTTTACCGCTACAACAGACTGCCTTATGGGGTGTCATTAGCGCCAGGTATTTTTCAGCGTACAATGGAAAACCTGCTGAGAGGGCTGCCAAGAGTCTATGTTCGCATTGACGACATCTTAGTGTCAGGAAACACGCGAGAAGAACACTTGAAGACGCTGCGAACAGTGTTTACAAAACTGAAAGAGGCTGGGGCCAAGCTGAGAAGAACAAGTGTGTTTTCATGGCCAGTGAGGTTATCTACCTGGTCTCAAGATCGACCAAAAGGGTATCCGCCCCCTGCCAGAAAAAGTCAGTGCTATTGACGAGATGCCCAGACCAGTAGATGTCAAACAACTACAGGCCTATCTGGGCATGGTGAACTATTACGCCAGATTCCTACCCAACCTGTCTACAGTGCTGGCCCCCCTGTACTCTCTGCTGCAGAAAGGCGTGTCTTGGTCCTGGGAAGAACTGCAAGAAAATGCATGGTTAGAGTCCAAAAAACTACTACGTTCACCCCAAGTACTGGTCCATTTTGACTCCACTAAAGACATCATTCTCTCCTGTGACGCCTCAAACTACGGGCTTGGAGCCATGATTCACACCGGATGGAGGATGGCAGCGAGAGACCAGTGGCATTGCGTCCAGGACGATGAACAGTGCAGAGAAAAACTACAGTCAGGTGGAGAAGGAAGCGCTTTGCCATAGTTTACGGGGTGAAGAAGTTCCACCAGTATTTGTATGGTCAAAAGTTTGACATTTATACAGACCACAAACCTTTGTTGGGGCTCTTTGGGCAGAACAGACAAATCCCCAGCATGGTCGCCACCCGAATTCAGCGCTGGGCAGTAACCTTGGCGGCATATGAGTACGACCTGAAGTTCAAGGAGGGCTGGAAACACAGCAATGCTGATGGCCTCAGCAGATTGCCACTCGAGACGACAGCAGAAACAGAGCCTGAACCAGGGGAGATCATTCCCTAATGGATCAAATGGAGACCATGCCTGTCACGGCAGCCAGATTCGTCAGTGGACCGACATCGACCCAGTGCTTGCACAAGTAAAACGCTTCGTCTTGAAGGGCTGGCCTGAAAACCATCCAGACCAGAGATTCAGACCATACTTGGCCCGGAAAACGGAACTGAGCATCCTGGATGGCTGCCTGCTGTGGGGAACTCGGGTTGTAGTACCACCGAAAGGGCGTCACATTTTGCTACAGGACCTACATGATGCACATCCAGGAATGACTCGAATGAAGAACTTGGCGAGATCGTATATCTGGTGGCCGAACATGGACAGTGAAATCGAAGCTACTGTGAGAGGGTGTCAGATCTGTCAGAGTCTTCGAAACCTACCCAGCAGTGCTCCTCTTCATCCTTGGGAATGGCCGGACCGCCCATGGACCCGACTACACGCGGACTACGCTGGTCCCTTTCTAGGGAAGATGTTCTTAGTCATCATAGATGCCCACTCTAAGTGGATGGACACATACCCAATGAACACATCCACGTCAAGCGCAACCATTGAAAAATGCGCCAGTCTTTCGCAACTCACGGCTTGCCAGAAACCTTGGTCACAGACAATGGGACTTGTTTTTCCAGTGAGGAATTCAAGGAGTTCATGCTCAAGAATGGAGTACGACATGTGAAGTCAGCACCCTATCATCCATCTACCAACGGACTAGCCGAACGGGCTGTTCAGACATTGAAGCAAGGCCTGAAGAAAATGACGAGCGGTTTCGATAGAGACTCGTAGTTGCCCGATTTTTGTCAGCATATCGGGTTACCCCTCAGACAACCACAGGGCTGTCACCAGCAGAACTCCTGTTCAATAGGAAAGTGAGGACACGCTGGGACCTAATCCAGCCTAGCGTGGAGAAGCGAGTCGCCCAGAGGCAGCTGCAACAGAAACTGAACCATGATCATGCTGACAAGAGAAACTATGTGGTGGGGATCTGTGTACATCAAGAACTTTTCGGTGGGCCGAAAGTGGTTGCCAGGGGTAGTGGTGCAGGCTACAGGACCCCTGTCTTACCTGGTTCACGTGGGGGACGGCCGTCACCTGAAGCGTCAATGTCGACCACGTACTGTCTCGGGCCAGCAACCAAGGGGAGTCTCAGGAGCCAGACAACCAGTTTGGTCAGCCTGAGCTTGATATTCTACCTGCAGTGACACCATCAAGCCCAAGGACATCATTGCATCTGTCACCAGGGGTGACCAACCAGAATCTGCCACGCCGCTGCCACAACACCAGGGACCCAGCGGTGGAGAGGCGACAGCAGCACCAAGACAGCCGCAGGACCGGGGACCCAGCAGTGGAGAGCCGACAGCAGCACCAAGACAGCCGCAGGACCAGCAACCCATCAGTGGGGAGACGATGGCAGTACCAAGACAGCCGCAAAAACCATTGGCCACGCAGTTTGGAGGGGCTGCAGCACCAAGTCCGGTGCCTAAGCCCGCCTCTTGGCCCAGTCGTCAACGGAGACTACCAGCACGTTTCAAAGACTATGTTGTGAAGACGTTCAGAGATGTCTGGACAGAGATGGAGCCGGACCTCAAGGATTGATACCAACCTTCAGATGGAAAGGCAGAACAGACTAGTAATGTTAATTAACATATTTCTTTTTTTTTCTTCGTTTGTTTCTTTGGAGAGTCCAAAATACTGATTTATATTTTTCATTTCAAATTGAAGATTTCAAGACTGAGATCGAGATAGCCAACCGAGACATTTTCCGTTCATATTATTTGTACGACCTGTTATGGTCTTAACGGGGGGGATATGTAGTAGATGCCAGGGGCGACAACCGGGCGGGGGGGCCCCGGATCGAAGATGGCTGACCTGTAAACAACTCTACGCTTGAGCTGACGAATAAATACTCTTGAATCTTTACCTGAGTGTGCCTCTACTTCACATTCAAATGAAATATTAAGTCATTTCCCGCAAAATGTCATACAATTTCTACATTTGTTTTTTAAAAAAATGTTGGGATCAGTGGCAAAATACCCCTAATTTGAAACACTCAATTATAATTCCTATTCATAAAAAAGGAAAACCACTCAGTGATATGAATAGCTATCGGCTAATATCATTTTACATCTAACGCATGTAAATTGATGGAACAGATAGTGTTAAAAAGGCTAATTCATCATTGCAATAAAAACTGCATCATTCCTATCAACCAAGCTGCATTCCAAGCAGCA
>CM031628.1:6037495-6130253 GCA_018398815.1 Conus ventricosus | reverse complement strand
ATTGAAACAATTAAATATTCTATTGGAGGGACATTTATCACAATGCTCAGTATATTTTAAAAAGTCCTGCTGTTCAACATTTCATGATGTTCCTTTGAAAAAAAAACTTTAACGTCTTTACTGGTCCAAATAAATCCATATGCCTTTATAACACACACGCACACCCACACACGTGCGCATGCACACACCCGAATATTCAATTGAGTGTTTCTATTATGTGTGCTGTGGGTATGATGACTCACAACAGACAGATATACACACCGACACAGGACTGATGAAAAGCTGACAGGTTGAGGAATATTGTGGACTGCCTGTTAGAAGAAAGGTGTGTGTGTGTGTGTGTGGGGGGGGGGGGGGGGGGTCAGTGTCATATGGGAAGAGTTGTGGTCAGGTCAATGGCTCGCTCTCTCTCTCTCTCGCTTGTTGTGGCTTAAGTTGTAGTCACTTCTGCACGTGCACAGGGCACGTTGGTTGGAAGTGAGCTATTTGGTAGGTAGTTGTGTTGTAGCCACTGGTTCAGCATGTAACATTTGGAGAGGCTTGTATTTGAAAAATTATTGTTTAACCCAGCCGTAGGGCTGGTGTATGGTCAGTGTGAAGATTATTGTTTAACCCAGCCATAGGGCTGGTGTATAGTCAGTGTGAAGATTAGTGTTTAACCCAGCCGTAGGGCTGGTGTATAATCAGTGTGAAGATTATTGTTTAACCCAGGGGTAGGGCTGGTGTATGGTCAGTTTGAAGATTATTGTTTAACCCAGCCGTAGGGCTGGTGTATAGTCAGTATGTGGTGTTAGTCTCTGCCTGAGGGTAGGCGAAGTTGTGCAGTGGTCACTGTGTCATGGTAGCGGTCCAGTGTAAAGCTGGTGGACTGATGTTTGTTAGTATGTGCTGACCTTGTTCAGCAAGTAGGGCTAGGCCTGCAAGTCTGTGTGACTGGCCTGAGATCTTGTGGAGATTCTCTGTGTTGTCGTCCTGAAGAGAACTATAAAATGTCTGTTCTGGCTCACCCGGTCTCAACCAGTTTCGACCGGGCGACTCCAGAACAGACATTTTATAGTTCTCTGACAAGTAAGACTTTAATAACCAAAAAATAACGATTATTTACAAACAAAAGCAGCAGGGAAAGCAGCAGTGGCTGAACACACCCCATAGAGTAACGTAGGGGAAAAGCAGCAGTCGCTGAACACACCCCATATACAAACGGTGGAGCAGGTAAGCCTTTAATTGCTAATTGTCGACCTGCCTAAGGACTCCGCACTATCCGATTACTTACTACGTGGCCAGACATAGTCATCACGCGATGGGCTGATGTCACAGCCGACCAATCGGCAGGGGGGTTACAATTAAGTGCCGGGCTTACAAGGCAGCTCGGCCTCGTCATTTTCATTGCTGGTGTTGAGCTGTGAAGTCGTATGTGTTTTCTGGAGAAAAGTGATTGACTTTAAAACTTTGGATTGGATTGGGACAACTGTAGTGTGTGGGCATATTTCTGCTGTGTGCGTGTTAATATCTGATATCTTTCAAAATGGAAAGTGGCAGTTTGAATGATTCTCAGAATACGCAAGAATTAGACGAACAAATTGTAGAATGCTTGGCGCCCACAACTGGATTGAGTCAAGAACTCGGAAATTTTACATTGTCCGAAGATTCTCCTTTTAATGCGGAGCAACAAGAAGCTATTAACGATCATATTAAATATCATGCTGATATGATAACCTACCTCAGCATAAGAAAAACCGGCGCTGAAAAATCAATGCCAAAAAAACCAAAAGCAGCCTGGCTTTTCTAGAATCTTCTGAAAAAGACAAAACTATCATGACAATAACCGAGCTGGATACTTTCCTTAGGGGAAAACTTGTACAAGATGATGAGACTGATGTATCAGAGGATGATGTTGAGAAATTTAATAGATGTAAACGCGTTAATGACATGATTCCTTTTGTGAAGAAAAGCGGGAAGGTTGTGAAATTTAATCAACGAAAAACCATGCACCATTCACTGATTTTGGGTTATCAGCTTGGAAAAGCAAAACAAATGTTTCAAAAATCAAAAACAATGAAGCAGTCGTGGACGTCTTTTGTTAAAGAAAATGTCTCATTCATGATTCATATGCAAGAAGGATTCTGCTGTCAAACGCCTTTTTACCACTTTCCCAAGTTTCATAAACGGAGAATGAGTTTTGATGATTTACTGAAAAAACGCCATAAAATTCTAACCTACATGTCTGAGAATGAAGAATTTAGAAAGTTCTGGCAATCTGAAGTCTGATTGCTTTCAAGCTTTGTTGGACTGGTAAAACCGTTCGGATCCGAACGGTATCTAAAAATAGTTCTTACGTCACCTGCTTCAACGTCCTGCTTTGTCAGACTGGTAAAACCGTTCGAATCCGAACGGTATCTAAAAATAGTTCTTACCTCACCTGCCTCAACGCCCTTCTTCACCTGCTGCTTTGTTGGACTGGTAAAACCGTTCGGATCCGAACGGTATCTAAAATAGTTCTTACGTCACCTGCCTCAACGCCCTTCTTCGCTGTTCTGCTTCACCTGCTTAAAGGCTGTGGCTTCAATGCTCCTATTCAACGCCCTGCTTCAACTTTTTTTTGGCTGCCTTTGGGTGGCCACAGAGTGTACTTTATTCAACTGTCTTGTTTATTGAAGCAAGCTTTTGATAAATGCACTTGGTGGCTGCCTTGAATAATCTTCAGTTGACAGAGAGACCGACAGCTGTCTTGAATTTACGGTGCTCAAGCGCGAACCATAAACCCCTTTCACATTTCCCCATGCAAGCACCTCCCTATCTTGTGTGTGCGTGCGTGTGTGCGTGCGATCGTGCTTGTATATATGTTGTTATTGTTATTGTTGTTGTTTTGCTGTTTTACTGATAATAAATATATTATATTCTGAACATCCGTTTCTTATAAATAATCAAAGGCGCGCACACACCTCCCGCCCCACCTCCCACCCCGCGCATGCACACACTCAAGTCACTTCTAAGTTCTTAACTCAAGTCACCCCAAGTCACTTCTAAGTTCTTACTCAAGTTGTCCTCAAGTCATCCTCAAGTTGTCCTCAAGTCATCCTCAAGTCATCCACAAGTTCTTACTCAAGTCATCCTCAAGTCACCCAAGTCACTTCTAAGTTCTTACTCAAGTTGTCCTCAAGTCATCCTCAAGTTCTTACTCAAGTTACCTCAAGATTGTAATTAAGTCATCCTCTAAGTACAACCAAGTCTTATTTAAGTTATCTTATAATTATCAAAAAAACAAGACAATCTATGTTTTTATCTTAAATAGTAATGTCTAATATAGTACACACACGCTTCAAAAAACGCGCCATCGTTGAGGATGTCTTGCTCAGCGTCCTTGGCGCGAGATTGGTTAGCATAGATCTTAATGAAGTTCTTACATCGTAAGCAACCACATTGATTACAATTCTGGTCTATGGAAATGTCTTTTATAGACTCCATGTCTTTATTTATTGACTTCGTCATTTTAAACAAATAATAATCCGCCATGATCTATTTTTATCAAAATTTTTTTAAAATTAAGTTCTTAAAATATTATTGCATCTGAAATGGATCAAAATCTTTTGTTGTTGGCGGTTCTGGCATGCTGTTGTGTTCGTCTGTTGTATTTAGTGGTTGAGATTGTTTGGGCTGCTTCGGTTTTTTTTGGTGTCTTTGTTTATATATTTTATAACCGTAATAACCGCCCCCAACAGCAGCAAGGGCGCCAAAAATGGCAACAGTTTTAAGTTCAATATTCCATGAAGGCTTTGGCGCTGTAGGCCTTGAATCAACTTGTTCTTGTTCTGGTGTTTTTATAGCCGGCATTGAAACAACTGTTGGCGTTGGTGGCGTTATGTTTTCATTATGAGCTATATTCTGTGATTGCAACTGTAATTTTGTTTGTTTGTTCCACTCAGCTAATTTTTTTTCTTGCTGCAATGCGTCCAGGATGAGGGGGTTTAGTGACCACTTTCACCTGATTCAATGTTTTCTGATTCTGATTCTGATGATTTTCTGGCTCGGTCATTTTGAAGGGAAATAAAATCTATATGATTAAAAGTAATTAACCCCATGATTAGTGGCGATAATAATGTTCCAAATCTGTAATATAGATCACATCCTAGAGACTCTAATGACTTTGTTAAAACTGGATCCTGCATTAAATCATACATAAAATCTTGTTCAGAATCAATGGGAGCAAATCTACTGACTAGTTTAGTGTACAAACTAAGAACCGTTTGCCCGACACTTTTTACCATTCTTGATCCTAGTTGCGCTTCATACCTGTTATGATACTTTATAATGTCTTGCGGTGACATCTGTTGAATCTGTTCTATGCTGAATTCATTTCCGAGGAACTGTTTTGTTTTTCCACATGCTGCCAAAGAATACAGCCTTTCCTTTTTGGGCATAATAGCTTGGTCGTCAGCCTGGTCATTTGTAATCATAAGTTCAGGAATGTTTAATAGATCATCGGTGTTCATGTTTTTATTAATTATAATTATTTTGTTTTTAAAATGAGCGCCGAAAAAGACTGTTACCAATCTTGTATACCATTCTGCCGTTATTGGAGGTCTAAGTATAGGATACACAATGCTTGGTAAAAGCCTGTTAAAAATAAAACCAGCAGATCTTGGCAAACTAGACTTTGAGGATTTGGCAAAGCTAATTGCTATCATTGCAGCTTCATTCGCTACGAAAGATTTTCTAGTTAAGCAAGGAATAATTCCTGACAGTATCAATATGTAAAATTAAAAAAATACATTTATAAAAATGGCTTCATTCGTAATGATGATAGGCGGCGCTGTGGTTAATGCGCTTGCTTTTAGCGGAAGTAATTACGCATTTAGTAAACTACGGGATGACGGCGAGAGAAAAAGACATAACAAAGCTATGGAGCAACTAGCAGCTGCACAGGATCGCTATGAAAAGCAGAGAATTGAGGCAGTTAGATTTTATTAACGACAAACTGAAAAAACAGGGCCATGCGGCTTACACATTTAAAAATGTTGATCAGGCAATAAAAGAATATTATCTTGTAACAGGCAAACCAATCGAGACATTGCCCCCACCAAATTCAGTGACTTTTATCAGCCATCAGAAAAACAAAAGATGCAAGAAATCGTGTTTATCGTCTTTGGCATGACCGTTGTGTATTTTGTTGCGCATATTATTGGCTGAATAAAAATGAACAAAATCTATTATTCGCCAAAAGGATATTGGAAGGGAATCACGGCAATAAAAAAGCTAAGCCAAGCAGCGGGAGTCAGTGAACAAACAGCAAAGGAATGGTTATCTAAACAAGCGATTTGGCAAATTTATTTAACCTGCACCTAGACGAATACAGAGACCGCACTTTGTGAATACAATACCGAACGACACCCATCAAATGGATCTTCTATATTTACCCCATGATACGATTAGACGAAAAAGATTTAAGTACGCACTCACAGTCATTGACATAGCTTCAAGATATAAAGATGCGGAACCATTAACACAAAAGAGTGCTTCTGCTGTTGCTGTCGCTATACAATTGATATACCAACGAGGTCCGCTAACTTATCCTCGCATGATTCAAGTCGATGATGGAAAAGAATTTAAAGGTCGAGTGAATCATTATTGTTAAAACATAGAGTTACCATTAAAAGAGGCATTCCAGGAGTTCACAGATCACAGGCTTTAGTTGAAAACTTTAACAAACAGTTATCTGAAAGACTTTTTTCCTACCAGTATCACAGAGAGCTGATTGACAATGCTCGCAACACAGAATGGGTTAGAAGACTGCCCTCAGTTTTGCGCGCAATGAATAATGAAGAATTTAAGGGCTAAAACCAGTACAAGCAATCAAAAAACAAACAATAGATGTTGTTGAAGGAGAGTCTTCATCCGGCAAACTATTACCGTTTGGTTTAAAAGTAAGGTACCTTTATTTACCGGGGGAAGCAGAAGGGGACACTCGCATCAGGGCAACAGATCCAGTTTTGGAGTGTTGATCCATATGAAATAAAAAGAATTGTAAAAATGAATCCGCCCGTGTATTATTTACGAGGAACTGACACAACAAAACAACCAGCTCCTCAAAGATCTTTTGTGAAGGAAGAACTGCAGATAATCCCACCAGACACAGTTCCAGTTGCTTAATTAATTTTTTAATTTACATAAATATATTTGGGTCTAAAATGGAAGCTCAGAACGAAACAAGAATGACAAAGGAAGAGACCTTGAAAATGATGCGGGAATCATTTAAAAAAAATTCTGCTGTTAGGGAAACATTTCGAAGCTTAATCAATTCCTGCTAAACCATATAGATCACCTAAAATCCAAAATCTCAAATTGGGAAAAAGAATATACTGAAATATTAGAACAAATTCTAGCACAACAAGCAAACATGAGAAAAGATTTAAATGAATTGGATGAAGCTATGACTGATCTTGCAAATAAAAGTTGGTGAAAAATATAAGCCCCCCCTGTTTATGCGGCCCTCCAGTGCCCGATTGCATATGAAAACTCTGGATTAACAAATACTCGTTTAGTGTTTGTTCTATCTAATGACTTCTTTGTTACAACAGTTGTGTTGATCTCATGTAGATTAGATCGTAGTTTTACGTTGTCATGATGAAAAGTCTTATTGCCAAACAATGCTTCTTTGTAGTTGTCATGTGATATGTTTGACTGCACAACACTGCGAGATATTCCTTTTGCTTTCTTAATGATTTTCTCCTGGCTCGAAATACTGTACATTTTCGACCTTAAACCAATAAACTCCTTAATCACCCCCCCCCCCCCCCCCCCAATAATTCATCCTTCATCTTTCCTAAAAACCTTCTTGTTAGTAATTGAATGTAAAGGCGAATCTTTAGGGTAATCAGATGTATCATACCATCCCGCATGCCCTTTAACCACTTCTAATTCCATGTCTTTATAGATGTCTTCAGTAGGGATATTTATAACAAAACTATCTGTATCTGTGTAAAGTACTTTGGACTCTGGATACGAGGGCTTAAAGTAGTCATAAAGAAATTCTAACATCAAAAGCTTTGATAATTCTAAAACAGTAAACCCAATAAATACAGGTTTGTCCAATTTGACTTTCTTTTTTTTCATCATTATGCCAAAAACCTGATCATGAAATCTTCTAAAGTCCTGATAATTAGGTTTTGAAGTCAGCTTAATTGCTTCGTTCTCTTTGGTGACCAATCTGACATCTTTACGCTTGTGCGGATTTTCCATAGTCTTTCCGAAACAGCTGTTGTTCATCAGCTTGAAAAAGTCTTTTTCTGAAGCATCTGTGGATTTAGTTCTAAGATCAGTGTTCTTCATGATGTATGGTTTCATGAACTGTTCTTGATCGAAAGCAATTATACGATGAACTGCTGTCAACTTCAAACCATGTCTTAAATAAAATTGTAGAAGTCTGTAATGACAGACATAATTTTTTTTGCCTCGAAGATTAGGCACAAGTTTAGGCGGCTCTCTTGGATTCATCTTTAGACTTTCTGCTGCTAATGGATAGTCATTATGTAGGTCATGGAGTTCATGAGGATATTCTAAGTCAACTTCCAGAATAAGGCCTCTTTTACGATCGGCTGTAAGAGTATGCAGTTGTTCTACAAATTCTTGAATGTTTTTAATACCGCCAGTGTACTTTTTAAAGTTGCGTAATGGAAGTGATTGCGCCATAGCCCAACCATACAGATTGTTTGCATCTAAATACATGAGATAGTTAGACCTAGAGAACTATAAAAGGCGGCTTTTGGCTCACCCCGGTCTCCCCGGCTTTAGCCGGTATCGACCGGGCGAATCCAAAAGCCGCCTTTTATAGTTCTCTCCAATAAACTAATAATAAACAACTAAAGGCTAGAACGAATAGCCCGAACTAGATCCAAACTGAAAGTTGAAAACAAACCTGGCCACTTCTGGAAGGGAAATAACACCCCTATGGCTAGTTGCTAACTCCGGGAACTAATATGTGAAGTTGCTTCCCTTTGACCGCAAATGTCATTGACATGTCACACTTATTCTCCTCAAGTCCACTGGGCATGCGCAGTAACGAGGTAAAACCAACCTCAGTCACCTTAAGTCAAAAAAAAAAAAAATACAAAAAATACAAAAAAAATAAAATAAAATAAAAATAAAAAAAAAAAAAAATAAAATTAAAAAAAAAAGAAAATTAAAAAATTTAAAAAAAAAATTAAAACAAAAAAAAAAGTCACCTTAAGCCACCTCAAGTTCTTAGTTAAGTTTTTAATCAAGTCACCGCAAGTTCTTTAATTAAGTTCTTAATCAAGTCACCCCAAGTTCTTACTCAAGTTGTCCTCAAGTCATCCTCAAGTTGTCCTCAAGTCATCTTCAAGTCATCTTCAAGTCATCCTCAAGTCATCCTCAAGTCACCCCAAGTCACTTTTAAGTTCTTACTCAAGTCATCCCCAAGTCGCCTCAAGTTTTTACTCAAGTTAAACCTAAGATCATAACTAAGTCATCCTCTAAGTACAACCAAGTTCTTATTCAAGTTATCTTATAATTATCAAAAAAAAATACAATCTATGTTTTTATCTTAAATAGAGATGTCTAATATAGTACACACACGCCTCAAAAAACGCGTCATCGCTGAGAATATCTTGCTCGGCGTTCTCTCTGCGCGAGATCGGTCACATAGATCTTAATGAAGTCCTTACATCCTAAGCAACCGCATTGATTACAATTCTGGTCTATGGAAATGTCTTTATAGACTCCATGTCTTTATTTATTGACTCCATCATTTTAAACAAATAATAATCCGGCAATGTTTTATTTTTATCAAAAAAAAAAAATTAAAATTAAGTTCTTAAAATATTATTGCAATTGAAATGGATCAAAATGATCTTTTGGTGTTGGCGTTTTGGCCTACTTTTATGTTCAACTTCTGTATTTAGTGGTGGAGAATGCTCAGACTGCTTGGTTTTTGCTGCCATTGTGTATATATTTTATAACCGTAATAACCACCCCCAGCAACAGTAAGGGCGCCAAAAATGGCAACAGTTTTAAGTTCAATATTCCATGAAGACTTTGGTGCTGTAGGCCTTGAATCGCATGGAGTTTTTGCTGGCATTGGATCAACTGTTGGCGTTGGCGGTGTTATGTTTTCATTATGAGTTATATTCTGTAACATTAATTTTTTTTGTCTGTTCCACTCTGCTAATTTTTTTCCTGCTTTAACACGCCCAGGATGAGGATGCTTTCACTGGCCCCCACCTGATTCAGTGTTTTCTGATTCTGCTGATTTTCTGGCTTGGTTACTTTCTCCACCTGATTCAGTGTTTCCTGATTCTGCTGATTTTTCGACTCGTTCATTTTGAAGGGAAATAAAATCTATATGATTAAAAGTAATTAATCCATGATTAACGGCGATAACAATGTTCCAAATCTGTAATATAAATCACAGCTTAGAGACTCTAATGACTTTGTTAAAACTGGATCTTGCGTTAAATCATACGTAAGATCTTGTTCAGAATCAATGGGGGCAAATCTACTGACTAGTTTAGTGTACAAACTAAGAACCGTTTGCCCTACACTTTTTACCATTCTTGATCCAAGTTGCGCTTCATACCTGTTATGATACCATAAAATGTCTTGCGGCGACATCTGTTGAATCTGTTCTATGCTGAATTCAGTTCCGAGGAACTGTTTTGTTTTTCCACATGCTGCCAAAGAATACAGCCTTTCCTTTTTGGGCATAATAGCTTGATCATCAACTTCTTCATTTGTAAGTCCAAGACTGTGTAGGCCGCTCTGTAGCTCTAGCAGATCATCGCTGTTCATGTTTTTATTAATTATAATTATTTTATTTTTTAAAATGAGCACCGAAAAAACTGTTGCCAACCTTGTATACCATTCTGCTGTTATTGGGGGCCTAAGTGTAGGATACACAATGCTTGGTAAAAGCTTGTTAAGAATTAAACCAGCGGATCTTGGCAAACTAGACTTTGAGGATTCAGCAAAGCTAATCGCTATCATTGCAGCTTCGTTTGCTACGAAAGATTTTCTAGTTAAGCAAGGAATAATTCCAGACAGTATAAATATGTAAATAAAAAATACATTTATAAAAAATGGCTTCACTCGTAATGATGATAGGTGGCGCTGTGGTGAATGCGCTTGCTTTTAGCGGAAATAATTTCGCATTTAGTAAAGTACGGGATGACGGCGAGAGAAAAAGACATAACAAAGCTATGGAGCAACTAGCTGCAGCACAAGATCACTATGAAAAGCAGAGAATTGAGCAGTTAGATTTTATTAATAACAAACTGAAAAAACAGGGACATGCAGCTTACACATTTAAAGATGTTGACCAGGCAATAAAAGAATATTATCTTGTAACAGGCAAACCAATCAAAACATTGCCCCCACCAAAATTCAGCGACTTTTATCAACCATCAGAAAAACAAAAGATGCAAGAAATCGTTTTTATTGTCTTTGTATGACCATTGTGTATTTTATTGCGCATAATATTGGCTGAATAAAAATGAACAAAATCTATTATTCGCCAAAAGGATATTGGAAGGGAATCACAGCAATAAAAAAGCTAAGCCAAGCAGCGGGAGTTAGTGAACAAACACAAAGGAAGGGTTTTAATCTAAACAAGCGATTTGGCAAATTATATTTACCTGCCCCTAGACGAATACAAAGACCACACTTTGTGAATACAATACCGAACGACACCCATCAAATGGACCTTCATATTTACCCCATGATACGATCAGACGAAAAAGATTTAAGTACGCACTCACAGTCATTGACATGGCTTCAAGATACAAAGATGGGAACCATTAACACAAAAGAGGCTTCTGCTGTTCTGTTGCCATACAACTGATATACCAACGAGGTCCCTTAACTTATCCTCGCATGATTCAAGTCGATGATGGGAAAGAATTTAAAGGCCGAGTGAATCAATTATTGTTAAAAACAAGTACCATTAAAAGAGGCATTCCAGGAGTTCACAGATCACAGGCTTTAGTTGAAAACTTTAACAAACAGTTAGCCGAAAGACTTTTTCTTTTTTTTTTTTTTAAATCAAATTTTAATCAAATAATTAGAGAAATTACAGATGCGTCAAAAGAAGACAGTGCGCAGAGACTTCAATTCATGACACACATCTGTAGGACACAAAAATACATATACATGGTATTCATTAAAAGTTACAATAAAATGTGAAGGAAAAAAAAAGAAAAGAAAAAAAAACAGAAGAAAAGATATACATATACACATACATACATACATACATACATACATACATGAAAAACAGCCACCATACTATGCAAAAGGTAAACAATTCAGTTGACCATTCAATTAAATAGTTATATGGAAACTCTTTTTCATGTGGGTGGGGCTATACTATGATTAGAGGAACCAAATGGCTTATAGATGTCGACTCTGGGCCTAAAAACATGTCACAAACGAAAGAAAAAGAAAAAAAAGTTTTCCTCCTTTTTTTTTTTAACTTATTAATTAATTTTTCAAATACCTAATGAATTCAGTGATTTTGTTTGTTTGTTTTTTCCCTAAACTAAAACTAAAAAAAGCTTTATAAGGAGTCCACTTGGCAACAAAATCATTATATACCATATTTTTGCGCGCTATGTACTCTTCAATATTGTATCTGTTTTTTAACTTATTTGTAAAAACTCGTACAGTGGGCAAATTTCCATTTGATTTACAGTGATACAAGTATTCTTTAGCAGATAACAAAATGAAATAAAAGATCTGATCAATGTTTATATCTTTATCGGAACCAAGAATGACAATGGTTCTGTAATTCGTAAATTTGACACATTGTGACATTTTTCATTCATAGCATACATCAAAGCTTTCCCAAAAAAATCTTTAACAACTCCACAATGCCAGAACATATGACTGATACTGTCCTTTGTGGTGTGACAAAAACTACATAATTCACTGTTTAGTACACCAATGTTTTTAAGAATAACGTTTGTCCCAAGACACCTGTGTACTACACTAAGCTGAAACCACTTCATTTTTACATCAGATATCTTGTGAAGATATAAGAAGCATGTATCCCAGTCATTTTCAACATTCAGTTTTTGGTCCCATCTTTCACAGCATTTTAGCCGTGTGTTATCATCAATAAGTAAATCATAGTATGATTTTGACCCTTTAAATAAGAAATGTTAGTTTTTTAAAACAAATAGATATTTCCATACATTTATTGTTATGAACTGCTATTTTAGTATTTTATATATTCAGTTATGCTTTCTTACACCCAGAAAAGGTAATAAAATCTATATGGACATTATATTTCTCTTTGAAATCTTCATATGGAATAAAATTTCCATTTTGAAGCAGAAAATCTGCAATATTGTGTATTCCTTTACTAATCCCATGTTTTAGTCTTTTACCAACAATATGTTTCTTGCCTATCTGTATTTTACGATTATAAAACAACCGGATCTGCAAGTAGTTCACTAGAGTTTTTACTACTAATTTTATAGAAAAAATCTTTGTATGCATCAAACACTTCTGTCCAGAATACATTTGATTTTGAAAAGGTAGTGATGACTTCGGGTCCATATTTTTCAAGAACATTTAAGATAGGAAAATTAGTTGTCGCAATTGTTTTCCCATTTATGTTTTGTCGTCTTAAATTTCCGTAGCCATGTCAATTTTAATGAACTAGCAAAGCTTTTTAGTTCTGGTATTCCGATACCGCCATTTTCTTACACTTTTGTGTGCCGTTTTTCTGTTAATTTATCTTTTTTCTTATTCCATACAAAGTTGTAACAATAGCATTGCAGGGTCTGAAAGAAACTATTTGGGTGGGTTGGGTAGAAGAATCCACAGATAAATTAATTTTGATAAATTAAGGATTTCAAAACTGCTACCCTTCCCAAAGGTGTAATCTGTCTTTTAGTCCAAATCTTAAACAAATATTTTACATCTGCTAATTTCTCTGAATAGTTTGATATGTTCGCAGTTTCGTGCATCATTAGTAAACCAAACACCTAAAATTTTGAACTTTGGTGGATTCCATTCAATTCCTAAGTGATCCATGTAACGAACGGGGAGTTTTTAACGACTACCCAACCAAATTGCACTAGTTTTCTCACAGTTCATTCGCAAGCCTGATTTAGAACTAAATGTGTCTAGTGTATTTATGCAAGTTTCAAATGATTTTTTATCGCCCGCTAAAAGAAATTCAGTATCATCGCATACTGAGAAAGCTTGTGTTCAACATTATTTAAAAGAATTCCCTGTATGTTCTCATTTTCTCGTACCATGATTGCCAGAATTTCCTACACATAAGATAAATAAATACGGCGAGAGTGGGTCACCCTGTCTACAACCTCGCCCCACGTCAAACCATTGAGAGACTTGACCATTAGCAAGAACACATGATTTAATATTTGAAAAAAATGATTCCACCCATTTACAAATTCCTGATTGAAACCAAATGCTTTCAATACTTTAAACATAAAGTCCCAGCTAACTAAGTCAAACGCTTTCTCGAAGTCTATATTTAGTAAAAGTCCAGGTAAACTGTGTTGGCTAAGTATACTATAGTATCGTAAATAAGCCTTAAATTGTCACCAAAAATATGGGTTTTGAAAAAACCAGTTTGATCCTCATTGATTAGCTTGGGAAGAACGGTTTTCAAACGATTTGCTATGCAGGATGAGCCAATTTTATATATAACATTTAACAGTGAGATTGGCCTCCAGTTCTTTATGAAATTTCGTGGTTTATTCCCCTTTTGGAATACAAACTATGACTCCTTGTCTTTGGACACACGAAAGCTCTCCTTTTTTAAATCCTGCGTTCAGTGCCCTAACAACAAATATACCAATCCTGCTCCAAAAACACTTGAAAAATTCTACTGTGAAGCCATCTGTTCCTGGACTTTTATTGTTTTTCATATTTTTTAAAACTAAAGTTGCTTCTTCCAGAGTAATCTCTCCTTCTAAATTCTTTGCCTCCTCCGTGTCTAAATGTGGAACATTCTTTGCAAGATCATTAATTATACAGTCATCAACACTCTTTTTTTATATAAGTTTTCATAAAAGCACTGAACTTCCTTCAAGATGTCTTTTTGATCATTCAGAGTGTTACCGTATTTGTCTGTTAGCTTAGCCATGCTTTTACTTACATAATGTCGCTTTTCTAAGTTACAAAAATAGTTGGTAACTTTTTCTCCTTCTGCTATCCATCTGGCTCGTGACCTTAAGAGCACTCCCTCTATTCTTTTCTCTCGTATAACTTTAAGTTGCTCTTTTTTAGACTCTATTACTTTCACTTCTTCTTCGCTTTTTGTTTCCTTACCGTCCATCTGTTTTATTTCTTGTTGTAACTTGAACTCTTCTTCATTCTTTTTTTTCTTTTTCATAGTAGCATAGGATTAGTCCTTGACCTAATCTTCATTAACAAAAAGTCTAGAAAAATATCATCGGGAATTGAGAGATGTAAGTCAGGTAATGGGATGTTATCAATAGCTTCCCTTGCATATGGACTTGCTGCATATTCTTCTTTAACTTTTTTAATTTCTTCATTAACTTCATTTACAAAAGTTTGATCTTTTAATAGTGAAGAGTTAAATTTCCAAAAAGTATTCCTATTAGATTTTTCACTAAATTTTAAGCTCAAGAGATCATGGAGTGATCTGTCCTGTATCCCACATTCTTTCGCATCTTCTACAAAAGAAACCACATGATCTGAAATAAGGAAAAAGTCGAGTCTAGCTTGCTGAAATGGGTTACTTCTTCGCCATGTATACCTAAGACAGTCTTGGTTTAAATCTCTCCAAATGTCATTTAAGTCTATATCATTTATCATCCTGACAACCATTTCTTTAGCTTGGGGTTGTTTATATTCTTATAATTGTCATAATCTCTCGCTGGATCAAGCACCAAGTTAAAATCTCCGCCTATTATTACATTATCAACACCAAATTCTCTAACTTTTTGAGTCAAAATATTATAGAATTCTGGATCATCCCTGTTAGCCCGTATACATTCACCAGTAGGAAATCTTTCTGTTTAATTTCGACCAAAACCATAAGACTGTTTCCACCCTTTCCTTTAATTTTTTTTTTAATTTTAAACTCAAAATTGTTATTGAAAAGTATTGCTCAACACCTCTTGAGTTGGAAGCATAGCTTGAAAACCATCCTTGGTACCCCCATTCAGAAAGAATATATTGCTCCATTTTTTCTTCAAAATGAAATATCTTGCAGAAAGTATATGCAATGCTTTTTTTTTTTTAGATAATGAAATATATCTCTTCTTTTTTGTCTATTTTTTAGGCCCTGACAGTTCATGGAAATGATTTATATTGAACTATCCATGCTTTTCTTTATAGTTTTTAAACCTAGAGTTGTGCCACCCACCATTTTTTTGTACACACTCAAACATGAAAGCCAAACAATTCAAACATAAAATATTTTACCTTTCATACAGGTATGCATAATACAAATTAGATATCAAAGTCTAAAAGAAATCAAACAGGAAGAAAAACAACAACAACAACAACAAAAACCGCAATAAATTACAAAAGAAAAATGCAAAAGAATTAAGAATCAAAACAATTCAATTGCAGCCTGTGGCAACACCCATCTCCAGGAACAGTGAATGCCATTAGTGCAGAAAGCTAGTAATTTATATCCGTCAAAAGTTTCAACCACCCAACTTAAATAAAGTGCATGAGAGAGAGAGAGAGAGAGAGAGATAGAGAGAAGAGAGGAGAAAAGAGAGAGAGAGAGAGAGAGAGATTTATTGGTATGAACTTTGGTTTTTATAAAACCATGAACACATCAATATATGTGCTTGCGTTATGCATGGTAAATAACAAAATATATCAGATATGCAAGCCATGAGCTGACCTAACATCTGAAAAAGAACTACTAGTTAGCAACTTTGGTTTTTATAACACCGTGAACACATCCACACTTTTACCTGTCAGTGTGTGTGGGGGGGGGGGGGGGGGGGGGGGGGGGGGGGGGGGGGGGGAGGGGGGGAATCAAATGAACTTTAACCTCACATCTAGAGAAACACACACACAACAACAACAAAATAACAAGTTAGCAATTGGCACAACAACAACAACAACAACAAAAAAGTACTATTAGTAAGGGGTGTAAAACCACATTACATACACGTTGTCCGCTGTGCAATACTAGGCGAACGTGTGCACGTGCATTAAAAAACTCGGTGGGGAAGGGGAGGGGAGGGGGGGGGCGGCGGAGACACATAAGCTGTGGTCAAAAAGAAACTGTGTGGATGTGAACAATTTGGAGAAGAAGGGGGGGAAAAAAAAAAAAAAAAAATCCCCGTCGATTGAGCAAGGGAAATCGCATAAACCACACTTTAGAAAAGACACACATCACCAAAAAGTAGCAATCCTCCACCAAATGAAAGCAGAATATTAAAGACTGCTAAACATCCCCCCCCACACACACACACACACACACACACACACACACACACACACACCACACACACACACACACACACCACACCACGCACGCAAAGGCACGTGTGCACACACACACATACATATATAAATGCCATAGCAAACTCTTACATGTACATGCATATATACACAAAGTGTGAAATAATATATTTGCAATCATTTGATGTGAAGGATAACAGAAACATTATCACCACATCCGTTCCCCCCCACCTTCCGGTGTTCCCCAAAGGGGAAAGAATGGGAGAAAAAAAAAAATTACGTCAGTTACACATTCTGGAAATGAGACGGGGGCAAAGAAGCCACTCCTGAAATACAACCTCACCCCACCTCTCCCCTCCCCCCCGCTCTGTAAAACAAACCCTTAGCAAAAAGATAATACATACATATAACCAGACATGCATATACATATACACATACATATGCATGAACACTCACACATACACAAACATATATACATACATACACACATACACATACATACATACATACATACATATAGTATACACATACACATGTACATACACACATACATATACACATACACATAAATGCATATACACATGTACATACATACATACATGCATAACACATACATATATACCTACATATACCCCAAACGTATACATGCACACACGTACATACCTGCTCATAACCCCCACAGCAATAGCAACGGTCTTCACACATATCGTTGCTAAAACTTAATCAAAAGTCCGTAGGAATTAAGCCATTTCACTCAGTAATTGAGAGTTCAAATCTCTTCCAATACTCAAACGCACAGTTTTTTCCATTTTTAAGTTTTGCAATGATCTTGCCGTTTGACGACCACACTGACATTGTGGCAGAATGATCAGCTGCTTCCTTTAACAGTCTGAGGCTGGACATCGTCAAGTCCTCACTGATGGAGATACCACTATTTTAAGATTTCGGCGGTTCTAAGCACGTCAGTTTTCTTCTGTCTGGAGTAAAACCGCAGGAGGATCGGTCGTGGTCTTGCTGCCGCTGCTGCTCCTCCAGCCACTGCTCCCGGTCTGCCAGAACGGTGTGCGACCTCAATGTCTTCAGGACGAACTGCCACACCCACTTTCTTCGTGAAGATTTCCACACATTTGGAAATGCAGTCTGTCACCGTCTCCTCCGCCGACCGCTCTACCTCCTTCACTCCGTGTACACGGACGTCCAGAGACGGCCGTGTTGCTCGTGATCATTCTGGAAATCTTGAGGTTCAAGCTTTCTTTTTTGGACCCCTCCAGCTCAGAACGGAGTGCACTGTTCTCCTGTTTCAGCTGCCTCATCTCCCCACACAGCCTATCTCTTGTCATTCTGTAAATCAAACACATTGCTTTCCAATACATCCAGCCGACGATTCAACCACCGACATTCTGGCCATTTCATCTTTCAATGTCTGGATATCGTCTTTAGTGCACACAAAAGCAAGTTTCTCGTTGATGCACGCCAAAGCACTATTATTTCCTCAATGTCTTTCATACTGTCCTCCTCGGTATTTTCCACACTATCACGTTTCTGTTTCTTTCGCTCTCACACGGATCTATTTCCTTGAACTGTTCAGTTTTCTGTGGGGCTACTACACTCAGAAGAGTTAGACGATGTCTGCGTTTCGTATTCACTTTTGATGAAAAGTAACTCGAAATTCTTGAACTCATAATAGCAAAATCGACTTTGAGAAACAAACCATGTCAGAGACTATACACGTTTGTCGAATACTTCTCCGGAGGGACAAAAGGAAATCAAAACAAACTCAAACTAACGCACTCAACTCACTTTTTAGCCGACTCAACTGTTCAAGCAAATCAAGACTCCCACACGAAACAACTCATCAGTGTCTTTGGTTGAGAAAAAACAACAAATAAACACACACTTCACTGCATGGCCGTTAGCTTTCTTTTTTCTTTTTTTATTTATTTATTTTATTTTTTTTTTTTTTAATCTCATCACTGCACTTGGGACAGCGCCCACCACAGACAGCACGGCGAGTTCACATACGCATCGGAGCGATGAAATTGTTGCGTCCGCACTGGTCGGCTGCCACGCGTGAACTCCCCCGAAAGACTTTTCTCCTACCAGTATCACAGAGAGCTGATTGACAATTCTCGCAACACAGAATGGGTTAGAAGATTGCCCTCAGTTTTGCGCGCAATGAATAATGAAGAATTTAAAGGGCTAAAACCAGTACAAGCAATCAAAAGAAAAACAATAAATGTTGTTGAAGGAGACGTCAGTTCATCCGGCAAACTATTACCATTTGGTTTGAAAGTAAGGTACCTTTATTTACCGGGGAAGCTGAAGGGGACATTCGCATCAGGGCAACCGATCCAGTTTGGAGTGTTGATCCATATGAAATAAAAAGAATTGTAAAAATGAATCCACCCGTGTATTATTTACGAGAAACTGACACAACAAAACAACCAGCTCCTCAAAGATCTTTTGTGAAGGAAGAACTGCAGATAATCCACCAGACACAGTTCCGCTTAATTAATTTACGTAAATATATTTGAGTTAAAATGGAAGCTCAGGACGAAGTGCAGAACGAAACAAGAATGGTAAAGGAAGAGACCTTGAAAATGATACGGGAATCATTTGATGCGTGTAATGCTATTAGGGGAACATTTTTGAGGATTAATCAATGCATGCTAAACCATCCAGATCACCTACAACTCAAACCCCCAAATTGGGAAAAAGAATATCTTGAAATAATAAAAAAAATTCGAACGCATCAAGCAAACATGAGAAAAGAATTAGATGAATTGGATGAAGATATGATTGATCTTATAATAAAAGTTGATGAAAAATATACTGTTCAAAAAAAGAAACGCAAAATGAAATTTTGCCACCTGGGGTGGACCATACAGTTGAGAACACGCCAAAAACCGGCCCTGATGTATGTCTTGAACGTCGACGTGCTAGGATAACATTGATTCCGGTTGTCACTATGTGCACGTGCGTATTGTGGGCCAGGTGCGACAGTGCAAACATTGGGTTGTGCTTCTGTTGTTTCGCCTGCAAAGCATGCCCAACTCAGTGGTGAACACACACACACCATGGTCATAGTGCAGTATAAAAGCCGGGTCATTTTGGCAACCGGCAGGCACACCGTACCAAAAAACAGCATGCCACGTTTGAGCCCAGCAGAGAGAGAAAACGCCCTGGGTCGTTTGCAAGTTGGTCAGAGTGCAACTGATGTGGCCCATGCTTTGAATGTCCCCCCAGTACCATATGCCGAATTTGGACTCGCTTCCAGAGGACAGGGTCATCAGCTGATGCCCCGAGGTCAGGCCGACCTCATATCACAACGCCAGCCCAGGACCGCTTTATACGGCTAAGACATCTCCGCAATCGCTTCCTGCCGGCCTCGTCCACTGTCCAGGCATGCGCTGGTGTCCGTCGCATCTCCGACCAGACTGTCCGGAACAGGCTGCATGCTGCTGGCTGAGGGCTTACAGGCCCCTACGTGGCAACGTAATGACGGGGCGCCATCGACAGACCAGACTGCAATGGGCTACGCAACACAGACACTGGACACTGAGGAACCATTGGCGACACGTCTGGTTCTCGGATGAGTCACAGTTTCTGCTGCAGCGCCATGACAGGAGGCGAAGGGTTTACCGCCGGGTTAATGAACGCAACCAGCAGAACTGCGTCGACGAGGCACCTCCGCATGGTGGCGGCAATGTCATGGTATGGGGGCCATCAGCAACACAGGCAGGAGCCAGCTGGTGCGCGTGGAAGGTCACCTGACAGCCCAGCAGTACGTCCAGGTCATTGTTCAGCCACACGTCCTGCCTCTAATGGCCACTCCCAGCGCCGTGTTCCAGCAGGACAACGCCAGGCCCCACACAGCACGCCTGACCACATCCTTCTTTACCGCCAACAACATCAACACCCTGGCCTGGCCCTCTGTTTCCCAGGATTTGAATCCTATTGAGCACGTTTGGGACGTTTTGGACAGACGCCTGAGAGTGAGGGCCAACGCCCCAGCGACTCCAAATGAACTGTTCCGGGCATTGCAGGCCGAGTGGGCGGCCATCCCACAGCAGACAATCAGGAACATTATTGCTTCATTGCCCCGCAGATGCCAGGCTACCATTGCAGCCAGAGGGGGTCACACCCGTTACTGACTTTGGAAGCGGCCTGCCGATTTCCCTGAGGGTCTGGGGCTGGTTCTTTACCACAGCATTGCAGGGGAGACTTCTGTCCTACTGATGACCTGTTTTTGTCATTTTCACATTAAACGTGTTGTCACACTGAGCTTCAATAAATTGTGTTTCAAACCGGCAGCTTGGCATTTTGCGTTTCTTTTTTTGAACAGTATATAAACCCCCTGTTTATGCGGTCCTCCAGTGCCTATTGCATATGAAAACTTTGGATTAACAAACACACGTTTTGTGTTTGTTCTATCTAATGACTTCTTTGTTACAACCGTTGTGTTGATCTCATGTAGATTAGATCGCAGTTTTACGTTGTCATGATGAAAAGTCTTATTGCCAAACAATGCTTCTTTGTAGTTGTCATGTGATATGTTTGACTGCACAACGCTGCGAGATATTCCCTTTGCTTTCTTAATGATTTTCTCTGGCTCGAAATACTGTACATTTTTTACACTTAACCCCACATACTCCTTAATCACCCCTCCGGATAATTCATCCTTCATCTTTCCTAAAACCTTCTTATTAGTAATTGAATGCAAAGGTAAATCTTTAGGGTAATCGGATGTATCATACCATCCTGCATACCTTTAGCTACTTCGATTTCCATGTCTTTATAGATGTCTTCAGTAGGGATATCTATAACAAACTATCTGTATCTGTGTAAAGTACTCTGGACTCTGGATACAAGGGTTTAAAGTAGTCATAAAGAAATTCTAACATCAAAAGCTTTGATAATTCTAAACGGTAACCCAATAAATACAGGTTTGTCCAATTTGACTTCTTTTTTTTCATCATTATGCCAAAAAGCTGGTCATGAAATCTTCTGAAGTCCTGATAAATTTGGTTTTGAAGTCAGCTTAATTGCTTCGTTCTCTTTAGTGACTAATCTGACATCTTTGCGCTTGTGCGGATTCTCCATAGTCTTTCCAAAACAGCTGTTGTTCATCAGCTTGAAAAAGTCTTTTTCTGAAGCATCTGTGGATTTAGTTCTAAGATCAGTGTTCTTCATGATGTATGGTTTCATGAACTGTTCTTGATCAAAAGCAATTATACGATGAACAGCTGTCAACTTCAAACCGTGTCTTAAATAAAATTGTAGAAGTCTGTAATGGACAGACATAATTTTTTTTGCCCCGAAATTAGGCACAAGTTTAGGTGGCTCTCTTGGATTCATCTTTAGGCTTTCTGCAGCTAATGGTGAGTCATTATGCAGGTCATGGAGTTCATGAGGATATTCTAAGTCAAGTTCTAGAATGAAACCACGCTGCTGATCCGACGTCAAACTGCCCAACCACTTTAATGCCTTTTGAATATTTTTTTGGATTGTCTTCTGTGTACATTTAAAGTTGCGTAATGGAAGCGATTGCGCCATTGCCCATCCATACAGATTGTTTGCATCTAAATACATGAGATAGTTAGACCTTTACTTAGATCATAATGACCAAGTACTTGTTGTTTGCTTTACAGTAATGATGCGACGCCATACTAATTCCTCCACGCAATCCGTTTTCAATCATCTGAATCATTGGTAGGTCAGACAATAAATCAATCTGTACTCAGTAAACTTTAAGAAAGCGTCCCAACTCATCCCAGGCGCAGAAATGTAATGCGCGGGATCCAGGCGTAATGTTTCATGCAGGTCTTTCTGTAATTTCAAAAATATCCGCCAACAAACGACATCAGCCATCAAGTAGGAGTCATGATAGTCTCCCATCATTTTTACAATCTAACTTCTGCCACGCATCTTGAGCATGCTGGTAATCAGAATCACTGATGTCCTTTCCTCTGAGACTAGAAAAGAACGCGCCTTTAGGAGGAAGTGTGTCTTCGTCAAACCTTTCCCAACTGTTCATGTACTCATAAGGGTAAACGCCCTTTCTAACAAGAGTTGGGTCAAAATATTCTTCCGTTATTGGGCAGGACTTTAAGGACATAGCCAGTGACTCTAACGATCCCATCATGTGCTGCATAGAGTCATAAAAAGACATGTTATTTAAAGTGAAACACATGTACTTTTCTGATGACTGCGCAATGCATGCTACCCTGAAGGCGTTGGTTACTGCTTGCAATATAAGATGAGAGTCGTAACCTCGCAAGTTATGAAAGAAGATGGGCAGCTTCCATGTCTGAGGGTCAAACTTGTTGAAGATTGCATTTGTTGTGCGCCGCTCCTCTGAACTTTCCGCTAATGTGATCATGGTCTCTTACTGTCGGATTGGTTTCCTCACTGAGTTCTAAACCACAAATCCAACAATGTGTGGCTGAGTCATACTGTTCTTGGTCTTTAGGCGTCATTATGATTTCAGATAAGTTTAGATTATTAGAACAGTCATTACGCACTTGCTGCATGCGCTGTAAAAATCTTCTAGCCGCATCTGGTCCTCTGTATAATTCTGGCGTTGAATGAGCGCCATCCGACCTGACAACAATGAAAGCAAATGAACAAATCTGATGATTACTCATTAAGACTGTTTTCGAAGTTTTTGTGGCGCTGGCCCTTCATAAGGAACAATGAGTGATTCGAAGTCTGCGTAAACAACGTATGGAGAATTTTGCAGTTTTTTCCAGTTCTTAAAACTAACTTTAGATCCGGGTGGGGCGTAATTAGTTCTGTATTACAGTCAACGGGGCCAATACAATGTTTCTTATGTTCGCTTGCGGCTTGAACAGATGGCATTCTTGTTAAACATTTTCTGCAGAATTCTTGTTTATTTTTATGCTTTGAAGTATGCCGCAATAATCTACTCATTGTTCGTATCAATGTGTAATGCGGTAGCCCCGCTGGTGAAAACATCAGTAGTAAGTCAACATGATTTTTGTCTGGATCACCTATTGTTGGGCTGTTCTTGGACACTCTGATGGGCTGTAGATTTGTTTCCTCATCCCATGTGTAGACATTAACAGTTATTGGTTTGTTTTGTTCTTCAAACTGATCAATGGAATCCACGCTAACGGGAAAGGATATTCCGCTAAGATTAAGATCATTGATGTAAGGGTGATAGTTAGACACTCTCTCTGCGTTTTTGCGGGCGTAATGCAGCCTTGCGAGAACACCACCACATGAAACATTTGTTGTCTGTATTCTTTATGTTTAGAACTGCTCGTTTTGCTACTAATGCTGGAGGTATTGGAATGTAAGACCTGCCTACAATCGGCGCATACTTAGACTGTTTTAATCTGATCTCTAAGACTTCACCCTCTGACCAACCAGAGCCTCTCATTTTGGCTTCTTCAGCTGCCACATCAAACTGTGTAAGCAGTTGGTCTGCCCAACCGGGTGTTAAGTCATTAGAGGAAAGATAGTCTGCTGTTTAGTCGAGACCCAGACTTCTAGGTTTTCTTCATTTATTGTTACATAGTCGATTAAAACAGCTAACATTACTTTAACTGGTGGGTCTATTGTTAGTTTACCCGGAACTTGAGAAATAGCATGAGCAACACTTGCCCGTACGCTTGCTGGATCAATGACTTCTAAATCAATATCATTCAGTGCTCTTGATAAATTTTCTTGCATTGCTTCAAAAAATTCGTCTGGTCCTTCATATAATTTATCCATGCTGAGTTTCTTTTCTAACTCAAAATATTTATTAAATTAAAAAAAAAAATTAATCAATATCAACGGTCTTTTTGTGCTTGGACTCATAAACTAAAGTATAAACAAACCCCTTTTGGGGTTGTTAATGTGAGCTGTTTAGAACAGAGTTTAATGTTTCGTTTACTTTTTTTAAGCATTCCTTTTTTATCTGCTCAGGGTCTGCTGTTGAGAAAAACTTGTCCTCGCCTTTCTTTGAAGATCAAACTTTTGTCTTTTGTAGTCATCAAAATCGGCCTGTAAACGACTAAAATTCTTCATCCGTGATGTTTGAGTCAGCTAGCGCTTTATTTATTATCAGCTTGAAGGAACTAAGTTTAGCTGTTATTAGTTGAACCATAGCTGTGTGCTTTTGGAGTTTAGTTTTTATTATTTTGCTAGCAGCACCTACAGCTAATGAACACAGGCCAAGAGCTAAAGACAAACCGCCTAGAGGTAAAGCTGCGGGTGCGCCTATGCCTGTTGCTAAGAGACCAACACTCGTTCCTGCTGATGCAGCGCTTATAGTCGATTGCTCCAGTATTAACATATGTAACAGCATTAAAGGCAGCAGAATACCTTCGTTTGGTTTTGCTGTATTTTGAAAGGTCCTGCTCTAGTTTTTGTTGCATTTGTGTAATGTTTGTTAATCTGAAGTTTTTATGCCGGGGGCTATCTCTTCTCTCGGCGACTCTGGCGCTGTAGGTACTCTCGGATAATGCTGAACAGACATGCTTTTTTAAAATAAAAATAATTTAGTATTGTATATCTTTTAATCTGTTATCTTGAATATTCAGCTGCGCATCATATATTAAAAACAAATACACATTAAGTGGTTTATCGACCTCTTTTTCTTTATCAATTTGAATGTTTATTATGTCTCTAACAGTTCTCCCGCTCTTCCATGTAACTGATTATCCTCCGTTGACCTTAGGTCAATCCATAAACCGTATTTCGTTGTTAAATAATGATCAAGTCTAACGCTGTGAAGATGTAGATCTTTAGACACAAGGTCAACTGTTGGATTTCTACACCTCCCACCTCCAAACAGTTTTCTTATTTCATAAAAATGCTGATAAGGTTTAAGCCCGCTAGCGTAGATTTGGTTAGGACTACCCTCAATTGTACATTGCACTTTTGTTATTTTAGGATTAACAAAATTTTCAGTTTGTCTTTTGAATGGTTCGTCGTTTTCACACAGCAATAAAATACCTTTAAGCGATCTTGTTGTGGCACTAAAACTAAAATTCCATATAGTGTCTGCCTTGCTTTTAGGATATTTAGAATGATGAATCACTCTTTCGTAATATATTGCTAATTTTGACTGATATTGTTGCTGGATCAACCTCGCTAAGTCAGGGTTGCTAACAACGTCAAACTCTAACGAGATGTCAGAAATGCTGTACTTTGCTTCGGTGTCTTCAGATATAATAACATATTTGTGGTCATTAAAAGTTAGTTCATATGACAATCTGTCTTTTAATGCTCCTTGAAAGTATGGGGCATGCGTTTTTAACAACTCAAAATCTAGGGTATGAAAAAGCGATTTCCATACGCATAACTTACAGCTACAAACCTTTTGCCGTCTTTAGCGTCTGCGGCCCTATTCTATGTTTTAGTGCTTCTTCATTTTCGATTCCTTGAAACGCAAGATCAGCCCTTTCATTCGCGGTTAGCCATAGATCAGAATAGGCTAAAATATGTCTGCATTATGTAAAGAAAATATTTCTTGCCCCTCAAGTTTTATAGAAATTTTCTTAACGATTGCCCGTCCTAGATTCTGGACAACTGTCCTGTTTGGGTCTGTTGCTGATTCGAGTTCTATTTTGAAAGTAAGACGCGCAGAGCCTGGCACAATCACTTCATCCGCTCCTAGGTCTGGAAATTTGACAGTAAGAATTTGATCCGCATCAATAGTAGACGGATTATTTGGAACAGTAATATTCCGCTTATTTCCCTTCACGCCAAAGGGTTCTTTCAGTCTTCTATGCGGGTCAAGAATCGAGCCATATGTTTGTGACATTTTTTATAAAACAAAATAAAAAGTTTATTATTAAAGAAACATGGAAGGCAGAGAAGATGAAGATTATGATGTTCCTGATCCTGGAGACGACATGAGTGAAATGACACAGCATCGCTCAGAGCTCTCAATGCGGTGTGAATTAACAGAAAGTCATGTTAGATCATTGTACCAAAATTTAGGCCTTGAACCTCCCGAAGTTTTAGACCCTAATGATTTTGAACGAGATGATGATGGCCATTTGTTTGTAAGAAACGACCAAGGACAACGCGTTCAGCTTTACAACTAAACGAGACCCATTAAAGTTTTTAGCCGTGGGTTCAATTAGACAAAGACTCCCTGCGAGCGTACACAAAATCGCCTGGCATTGCTAAACCAAAATTAGTTTTTCCGAAGAAACAGCATTAAAAACAATTAATGATTCCCCGCTACCCATGCGAGAAATAGCGCTCTTGATCATGCTTTAAGAAGCATCAGAGGCGAATTTAACAAACAATTTAGCAAAACTGGGTGAAATAGATGAGCATATAAAAAGAGAAAAAGAAAAACTCGTTGAGGCTGATGACGCCAACTTAGGGCCTGGTGTTAAAGATAAGATAAGATAATGTTGCTTATAGCCCAGCCGACCGCAAAGGGCCATATCAGGGCTGTCACCACGTTAAAATCAACTCACCAGTCATTAAAAAAAAAAAAAAAAAAAAAAAAAAAAAAACACCTTTCATACATCTCGTTAAATGACATCGTCTACAAACGCACCAGAAACTTTGTTAAAAATCTTTCTGCCGTAAAATCTTAAATCAGATGAAAAATGTTAATCTCTCTCAAAAACTCAAGGATCACATCAGGCGGGACATCCCTGAACAGGATCTTCATGGACTCCGCTGTAAAATGTTTGTGTCGCACATCGTGCAAGTCCCAACACTCTAAAAGAACATGTTTCACTGTGAGTGGCGCTTGACATGGAATGCACCACGGAGCTTCTTCACTCTTTAAAAGGTAAGAATGGGTAAAATACGAATGGCCGGTGTGCAGCCGGCACAGAACCGTTTCCTCTTTACGACCTCCCGACGTGCATGGGAGGAATTCCTTAAGGCTTGGACGGATCTGAAATAGTTTGTTACTCGTCTGTGTGTTCCAATCCTCCTGCCAGAGGTCTCTCACATAATCGTTAATTTTGGGTTTCACATCTGAGCAGGGGATATAATTGTTGGACAGTTTCTCTCTTGTGGCGTTCTTGGCTAAACGATCAACCATTTCGTTCCCGCCGATGCCAACATGACCAGGAACCCAAGCAAGAGTAATGTTGTAACCGTCCGCCTTCAACTTGCTAAAAAGTTCAAAAAAAATTAAAAGTTCTGGATGCTGAAGGTTGCGGCCAGCTATGGCCTCCAAAGCTGACAGCGAATCCGACAGAACCAGAAAGTCCCTCTTTGAAGAATGTGAGATTATCTTCAAAGCCAAAACAAGAGCAGTAAGTTCAGCAGAATAGACAGAAGCATCTGAATGGATATGTTCCAACAGTATCTGAGAAGGAGCCCCAGGGCAGTAGGCTGCACAGGCCACTCCATCTTCAGACTTGGAACCGTCAGTGAAAACTTTTTGATAGGATGGAAATTTGGAACAGAGCTCAGCATACAAAGCCTTGTACGCCAGAGAGCTGGTAGACTCTTTGCGAAAAGCTGCAAGATCAAAACGAATCTCTGGTGTGAAAAAGGTCCACGGAGGTTGATCCGGAAACTTGGAAAAATCGGACACAACTCCTAGGTCTACACCTGCATTCCGCACGTGAGGCTGCATACGAAGACCAAACGGCGGAATACATTTCGGGTTGTTTTCAAACTTACTTTGGAACGGAGGGTCAAAGACACAGTCATAGGCAGGATTCTGTGGTTCTGAGAACAGTCGGATGTAATAATTTAAAGACAGTTTCAGCCTGCGGTTGGACAATGAAGGTTCGCCCGCCTCTGCGTACAAGCTGTACACAGGGGTGGTGCGGAACGCTCCAAGACAGAGACGAAGCCCTTGATGGTGGATAGGGTCCAAGAGTTTGAGGTAGGGGGTCTTGCGGAGCCGTAGACAGCACAACCGTAGTCCAGTTTGGAAGGGACCAAGGCTCTGTAGGGGTGAAAGAAAAAGTTTTCTTATCAGCGCCCCAGTCGGTGCGCTAACGACCCCAAATATTCAAGCTTTCTGACAAGAAGTTTTGAGGTTTTTGATGTGGCTGAAAAGTTTATTTCTGGTCAAAAATGATTCCCAAAAATTTTGGCCTCTTTAACAGCTGGAATGGGAGATTTCCCTACTTGAATTCGGGATCTGGAAAAACTGACGGAAATTATGGAAGTGAATACACTGCGTCTTTGTTGGAGAAAAGGTAAACCGTTTTCATCCGCCCATGGGTGATTTTGTCTACGCAAAGCTGGAGCCTGCCGCTGGACCTCGGTACAGGCTTCCATTTTGCGTAGACAGCGAAATCATCCACAAACAATGACAGTCGGGAACCCTGCTGAACTGATTGAATATGTTGTTGATTTTAATACTAAAGAGGGCAGGAACAGTATGCTCCCCTGGGGAACACCCAACCCTGCTCGTGGACATCAGAGAGAGTGGTCCCAAACCCGGACCTGAAACTGTCGTTCTGCCAAAAAATTTTGAATAAAAACGAAGATGACCTCGAAAACCCAGATCGTGGGGATCATGAAGTATCCCCGACTTCCAGGTAGTATCGTAGGCCTTCTCCAAGTCAAAGAAAATTGCCACTGTATGCTGTCTGTTCAAAAAAGCGTTCCGAAGTGTTTGATCCAGACGAATCAAATGGTCAACGGTAGTCCGATGTTTGCGGAAACCACACTGTTCTTTCGCCAAAGGCCATCGTTTCAATTTTTCCACATGAGCCTAGCATTGACCATTTTTCCATCAATTTACAAACACAGCTGGTCAAAGCTATGACGGTAATTTGAAGGATTAGAAAGATCTTTTCCAGGTTTGGGAATGAATAATGAGAGCTTTTCGCCAAGAGGGTGGAAAAAAACCTGTAGTCCACACAGGGTTGTAGACCTGTAGCAGTATGTTCAGACCTTCTAGCGGAAGATGTTTCAACAGCTGATATGGATTTCATCTAAAACCTGGAGAGGAATCGCTGCAAGAAAGTAAGGCAGATTTCAGTTCATTTGAAGTGAAAGGAAGATTGTAGTTTTCCATGTTGTCAGCGAAAAGTTGCAGGGTGATTTTTTTTTAAAGGGGTTTTATTTTTGACAAAAGTGGCTGATTTGTTAGAAGGGGAGGAATTCTTTTCTATGGTTGAAGCAAGCAGTTTAGCAACTGCTTTCTTCTCTGTTATTTAAAGAATCCGAAAACTTGAGATGGTTCACAGGGGGACAGGGTTTTTTCCCTTTGATTTTTCTTAATGATGTTCCATACTTTTTTCTTTGGGAAATTTTTGATGTCACCTGGAGCAAAGCTTCTCCAGGCCGACGTTTACTGATTTTAAAAGTGTGTCTTGATTTGCACGGAGTTTCTGATGGGCTCGAGCGTTGGGACCCGAAGGGCGTTGGGATAACCTGACGCTGAGCCCGTTTTCTAACTTTAAAAATTTGTTGGCATTCTGAATCGAACCCCGGGTGTTTTTGGGATTGAAGTTATCGGAAGACACTGGGAAAACAGGCTTTAAACACAATTGATTATATGTTAGTCAGTGATTCAGCTGGGTCAGGGCTCTGAAAAAAATCAGGTCCTGGAACTCCTTAGAGACAGTGGCTGCAAATAGATCCCAGTTTGCTTTCTTAAGTTTAGATGCTGAGAGACAGAGACTGTCCAGTTTTTTACAGGTTGTAGAAGGACAGGAAATGGTCACTTCCGTGCAGATCGTCATGGACAGACCACTCATAGTCCAGGACCAGCGAGGGGTCACAAAACCCACAAATCTAAACACGAAAGTGAACCTGAGGAAGAGTGGAATAAGTTGCAGATCCTCATTCAGACAACACAAATCCAAGTCTGAAAGGACATCCTCAATTAGCAGACCTCTGGGTGACCGACCGGCACTACCCCAAAGAGGATTTTGACCGTTAAAGTCACCCAACAGCAAAAAAGGTCGAGGGAGTTCTTCTATCAGACTGACAAGGTCCTGAAAGACAAACCGGGGCAGAAGGTGAGAGATAAAGAGAACAGATTGTCACAGTCTTGTGGAGAAATGACTCTCGCAGCTAACAGCCGAAGGAGGTAGACAAGTGACAGGACTATACAACAAACTTTTGTGTAGGAGAAGTGCAACACCCCCCCGACAGTCCCAACTTGGATGGTTGTGCAGGTTCGAAAGAATATTAAAGCCAGAAAGAGTAAAGGTCTTCTGGGTTTGAATTGGGGTTTCTTGAAGAGCCACGACAGAAGGTTTATGGATTTACACAGAAGCTGCAGCTCCTCGAAGTTGGAATTTAGACCACGGATATTCCAATGGAATATTGTACTACCATGTGCCAAGGGCAAAAAGGAGAGAGATCAGTCATCTCCTCCTCAACATCTGGGTTCCAATGAGTGAAAATTGTTAGTTAGTTTCACAGGAGAGTGTTGGTCTACAGACCTGCTGGCAACTTGCCAACAGCGAAGAAGGTCTGGATTTGGGAGATGGTGGGGGTTTCCTTTTTCATCTCCCACCATCTCCACACTGGTTTGAACTCCCTTGCCCGCACGGGCACTGGACTGAGGAGTTCGAGGGTTTGGGGGGCTGGGTTTCTTCATCTGCCCAGCAGCAGATGTTGTAGACTGCTGGCAGTCTGAGGGGTGGTGGTTTTTTGCCTCCACCAGGGGGAGTCATTTTGGGTTGGAAGGGGTGGACTTGCTACCACCAGAACTGACAGATCGTACTTGTAATGTCTTCGAAAAAATGAATTCATCAGTCTGGCAGCAGACTGACCGAGTAGGAACTATGGGAGCTTTCTTTACAGCCGAAGCATAGGGAAGAAGCTGTCGGGGTCTGACTGCCCCACAACCTGTTTCCGGGCTTCAAAAAACGAGATCTTCTTTTCCGTTTTGACGCGTTGAATGGCAGATTCTTGAATCCCAAAAAGGACAGTTTCGTGAAGAGGAGGATGGTCGCCACCGCAGTTTTGCACAATGTGCCGGATCATGACACGGCCCATCATGAGTTGCCTTGCAGCAAATACCACACACCTCCTGCCCAAACAGCGGGCCCTGACATGGCCAAACCTCTGACAACCTGAAGCACCTCAATGGGGACGGAACATATAGCTGAACATGAACATTTAGGTAACCAACCTTGATGACCGGAGGCAGCACAGGGTTGCAGAAGGTCAGAAAGAGGGTGTTGGTGGCCACTCTCTCTGAACCCTTCTTTACCGTCACCCTGCGCACCTCCGTCACACCCTGGACGCCAGCTCCGTTTTTATTTCCGCCTCTGAAACACCCGCCAGATCTCTGCATCGAATCACACCTTTGGATGAATTTAATTGCTTATGGGGAGTCACCCTGACCTCCCTAATCCACAAGCTTTTTTGCCTTCTGCAGCTGTTCGGATTGCTTCTGTGATCGACATTGAAGAAGAAACGAACCATCCTCAACCGTTTTATGGACCTAGTTCACCTGCTATACCATGAAAGCCCTTGTGGACAGCAAAAGGGCTCAGAGCTGAAAGGGGTCTTTCCTGCTCTGTCCCTTCCAACCACGAGCCAGAAGCCCAGAAACCTGTCCCTGTCGTACCTCACTGTCAGAATCACTGTCTGTTTCAAATTCCCCTGAAATAGGGGAGACTGCTTTCTCTTCCTTTTGGGGGGTAGTTTTTTGAAGAAGTCATATTTAAGTTATTGTAATTTATCCCTCCCTTACCCACCCACCTGGAGTCCAACTAAGGGGCCAGGGCCAAGAAACCAATGTCTTGACCCCTTCCAGGCCTTCGGAGAGACATACGACAAGCAGAAGCAACCAACCCTATCCCCCCTGATCATGCTCAACTCCCGGGAACAGAGAGCTGAGCACTGCAGGGGTTTACTTGGCCAGCTGGGGAACTGCCCGTCTTGACCCAACCCCAAGAAGGGGAGCTGATTAGTACACCCGGGCCAAAGTGTACTCCCTGTCTAGGAGAGGTCCGAGCCAAAGTGATGTGTTGAGAGCGCTGGCCCTCTCAATCACCAGGATCTCATTCCCCTCCGACACAGGTCGCACCGCACGGCAAACACGGCGGATCTTAAGGAGACCACAGAGAGAAAAGGAGTGTGAAAAAGAAGACTTGAAGGGAGACGAAGACAGAAAAGGGCCAAATAAAGGCAGAAAACAAGAAAAGGAGAAAGGCGGGTTACTCTTAGTCAGATCCTCACCCTTAGCCTATCTGACATGGGAAGCCCTACCAGGGGCATCAACTCCTTACCACGTTACGCTTAGGCCTGGTGTTAAAGAAAGAATAGAACAAAGACTAAAAGATCTTGAACAAGAAAGATCAGCAAGACTAGAAGTTTTGTCTACTAACCGAGAACAATTGCGAACTCAAGTGAGCAGAATAAGAGAAACTATCCAAAGAATTTTATATGAAGACACAACACTAGCAGAAAGAATAAGAACACTGTTTAGAGAGCAAGGAGTCACATTAGTAAGCGTTATAACGGCCTTAGGATTTGCAATAAGTACACTGGTGATGGCTATTACAGGCGGCGGTGGTCAAGGGCCGGTGCCTCCACCACCATCGCCTCCACCTGATAAATCATGGGTAAAAAAACAGCTTGATCATCTTGCGGGTTTATTAAAAAAATTAGCCGTTAAAGCCGGGGATGCTTTACCAGGTATATTAGGAGGTGTTGTTAGCTGGCTTTTGTATACTGCAGGCAAAGTAGTTGGCTTTATGGCTGAGCACTTATGGACATTAGTTCTCTTAATAGTCGGGTTAATTTTTAGTAAAATAAAGACCAAGTAATCCTAGGCCAGTTAATCCAAGAACAAGTGCTATCTTTTCATATTCATGGTCATTATTTTTTTTGACTTCTTCAACGGCCTTCGGGCTTTGGCCACAGGATTGGATGACTTATTCTTGGGTGTTTGTTTACTGCTTGCAATATTACTGGCTCAGAATTTATTTCGTTTTTTCCCAACTTTCTGTTCATTGCCTGCCACAAGGATTTCATTATTGTAGTTTATTATTGTGCCTATCTGGAGTCTGAGGTCAGAAGGCAGCATGTATAAACCAGTGCCAACAGCAAAGTCTACTTTCGATCTCGCGTATTGTAAAACATTTTGGTATCTTTTAATACTTGAAGGTAAATCAACTGTAGAATTAATGGCGTCCTCTAAATTTGCTAAGTATTGTTTTTGTGCGTCAAAGCCAGTAGAAGGATCAGTTATGCTCGATCTCGTTTGTGCTTGCGAACCTAGCAAACACCAAACGTAAGTACGAACAGAGTCGTTTATTCGTTCTATTTCCTGCTTTAGTTAGGCCCTTAGAAGAGTCTAAGATAAATGTTGTCCATGCTGTTTTATGCTCTTGCTCTATGGACCCGAGGTGAACAGTTGTGCCTGAAGAGAAAGATGTGTAAGGAGGATTCCAGTCATAGTTATACTTTCTGTGCACGCCCCAAAAATAAGGGGTGCCTAAACCATGATTAAGATCCAACTTTTGTCTAAAGTCTGTCTTAACATTAATATTGAATTCGTTACAGATCCTTTCAAAAGCCTTCATGTCTATTCTGTTGCTGAATGGATTAAACGGTTTGTCATTTGGTAATGGCGCTTGCAGTTCAGTCAAAATACGTCTGAAGGTGTAATAAAAATGAAATCTGTACACTGACCTCACCAAAGGATCAGGATGATTTAGATGATCAGCATACGACACTCCACACCCAGTTGATGCACAAAACACAGCAAAGTTTAACTGGTTCTGATAAAACTGCATCGGATGACTAAACCAAAATTTTGGGATGCGGTCGTTTTTAATAGGATGGTTAAGATATTTGCCCAATGGAGTACTAACCTTTACTTAAAAGGCGTCAGACTGAGTCACAGAAATGTCGAGGGTGTCAGTTGTTATATTTTTAAGATTGTAGTGCGGCCCAACAGAATATTTTGCACCAGTATATTTGAATGCACTCATTTTTATTTCGTTTAAAAAATGTTTGTAACAATAACAACTCAAGACCGCCCTTCGTTTTTAGAACATGCTATTGATAACGATTGCGGAGCCAAAATGGTTGCACTTCATGAAATATTCTACAAAGTCGTATGGTTTAATATAAGTGAATCCAAGAAAAATAATACAATTCTAAAAGTTGATAATGCAGGAAACTTAGTTAGCCGGTTAAAAATACCTGATGGTTATTACGGGTTTTGCTCACTAAAAGAAGCAATGAGTAACTTCGACATAACTCTCAAACTTAACAATGCAAATCTGAAAACAATGTCAGATTCAAGCCTGAAAAAGAAGAAGTATCTTACTTTTTTGATAGAGAGCTAGCTAAAATGTTAGGCTTTACAACTGGCAATCAACCTGTTAATATTTTTATTGTTACACCAGACAAAACTACTTATGAGGGAGAAAATCCGCTCGATCTTGCATTACATTCATTACTCTATGTTCATTTGGATGAGCTGAGCACTGATGAAAACTTATATGATGGAAGGCCCTCAACTGTTTTAAGAGCTGTTCCGTCAGGGAAAGCTGCATATTGCGATTATGAAATTATACAATTCCCTAATTTACAGTTTAAAAGATTAGTTTGTGGAAGGGTCGGATCATTTAATATAAAAATTGCAGACAAAACGGGAAAGTCGTGAAATGTGATAACCTGCACATTGTTTTGGAAATAAAATAATAAACTGTACTAAAAAATAATGTCGCGTGGGCCAGAAGAATCGGGAGTTACATTAGCGCCTGTGAGGTGTATAACTTTAGAATTAAAAGACCTTGCAGACGTTGTGGACTTTGAACAGAATGGTGAAATAGGCACTTTGTATGGGTTTGAGTACACTAAAGATGGCGATTATAAACGCAAAGAGGTTGGCGACAACAAAAAGTTTCCTAAACTAGAACAGCTGCGCAATCTAGAAGCAAATAATGTTGGCCAGTATGAATATAAAATAGTTCGAAAACCTGACCTCAAATGGCACTTGGAACCATATTTAGAATGGGACATAAAATTTGAATTCATAAGCCCATTTACATTTTTGACCGTCAAAAAAGTTTCAGAAAAGCATTCAACTCTGGCCCTTTACATGTAAGTCTTATACCAGAGGACAATAGTCGGAAAGAGATTGAAATAAAGCCGTATGAGAAAAAACAGTACATCCTCCACAGAAAAGAAACAGTTTTAAAGGACGCTTCTACAAAATTACAGTTCTTTCCACAAATGAAATTAGGAGACACGTTCACAATGATATTTGAAATTTCTGTCTTAAAAGATGAGGCGAGGAATGGGGCTGTGGGCGTAAGTGACGTCCTTCTAAAAGGAATTCTAATTAGCTGGCAAAACTTAGACGTTGAAAAACTTAAAGTTACCGTCGTCATTCTTTACAATGGTGAGGATATTAAGGTCATAACAACAAGCAACAAAATCAATATTAGTCTAAATAGAAATAATCTTACAGAACTGAATTGGATTAATCTTACACATTTAGACCTTATAGGGTTTTATTATACTGAACAAGTTTTGACAGAGAGCATGATAAAAACAATAACTGGATTAGATTAAATTCTGTTATAAAACTATGGAGCAGTTAAACTTTATGACAAAAACTCCTCATTGTTCATTAATTTGTGGACAAACTGGTTGTGGAAAAACAATATTTATCCTCGACCTGTTACAAACAGTTTATCGCTATAATTTTGATCACATTGTGATTTTCTGCCCAACACTTAAATGGAACAAAGCATATCATGATAGAAGGTTTATATGGACAGATGATGACATACTTTAGTTGATTCCCAGCAATAAACTGAGTGAATGTTTAGAACACTTTTATAGATTGTTTGAAGGAACGCAAACACTATTTATTATAGATGACTGTTCAGCAGAAAGAGACATAGTTAAAAAAAGAAAAACTTTGTCAAAACTAGCTTTCAGTTGAAGACATGCTGGGATAAGTGTGGATTTTATGTCAAAAATATAACTCGGTTTTAAAAGACTTTAGAGAACAGTTAAAGACTGTAGTTCTATTTCACATGAAAAGACAGAGACTCATTTGATGAATATTTGCGCGAAAATGATGTTATTGAAAATGATCAGGAAAAACATAGGATTAAGCAAAAACTAAAATCTGAAAAGTTTAGTAAATTAGTATTAAAAACGGATAATCCTACACAGTATGTATGTTTGTAGGGTCGTTCCTTTGAATACTTCGTAGAGAACTATAAAAGGCGGCTTTTGGATTCGCCCGGTCGATACCGGCTAAAGCCGGGGGAGACCGGGTGAGCCAAAAGCCGCCTTTATAGTTCTCTGACCTTTTACTTGGATCATAGTCGTCCAAGTATTGTTGTTTGCTTTACAGTAATGATGCGACGCCATACTAATTTCTCCCCGCAATCCGTTTTCAAGCATCTGAATCATTGGCAAATCTGACAATAAATCAATCTGTACTCCAGTATCTTTTAAGAAAGCATCCCAACTCATCCCGGGCGCAGAAATGTAATGCGCAGGATCCAGGCTATAATGTTTCATGCAGGTCTTTCTATAATTTTCAAAGATGTCCGCCAACAAACATGTATCAGCCATCAAGTATGAGTCATGATAGTCTCCCATCGTTTTACAATCTAACTTCTGCCATGCTTCTTGAGCATGCTGGTAATCAGAATCACTGATGCCCTTTCCTCTAAGACTAGAAAAGAACGCGTCTTTAGTGGAAGTGAATCTTCATCAAACCTTTCCCAACTGTTCATGTACTCATAAGGGTAAACGCCCTTTCTAACAAGAGTTGGGTCAAAATATTCTTCTGTTATTGGGCAGGACTTTAAGGATATAGCCAGTGACTCTAATGATCCCATCATGTGCTGCATAGAGTCATAAAAAGACATGTTATTTAAAGTGAAACACATGTACCTTTCTGATGACTGTGCAATGCATGACACCCTGAAGGCGTTGGTTACTGCTTGCAATATAAGATGAGAGTCGTAACCTCGCAAGTTATGAAAAAAGATGGCAGCTTCCATGTCTTAGGATCAAACTTTAGTTGAAGATTGCATTTACTGTGCGCTGCTCCTCTAAACTTTCCGCTAATGTGATCATGGTCTCTTACTGTTGGATTCTCTGCGTCTAATGAGAGACCTAAACCGCAAATCCAACAATGTGTGGCAGAGGCATACTGTTCTTGGTCTTCAGGAGTCATAATAATGTCTGAGAGATTCAGTTCATTAGAACAGACGTTACGCACTTGCTGCATGCGTTCTAAGAAGTATTCTGCAGCATTAGACCCTCTATATAATTCTGGCTTTGAATGAACGCCATCCGACGTGACAATAATAAAGGCAAATGAACAGATCTGATGATTACTCATTAAGACTGTTTTCGGGAGTTTCTGTGGGGTTGGCCCTTCATAAGGGACAATAAGCGACTCGAAGTCTGCGTAAACTACGTATGGAGAATTTTGCAGTTTTTTTCCAGTTCTTAAAACTAACTTTAGATCCGGGTGGGGGCGTAATTAGTTCTGTATTACAGTCTACAGAACTTTTACAATGTTTCATATGTTCGCTCGCTGCTTTAACGGATGGAATTCTTGTTAAACATTTTCTACAGAATTCTTGTTTGTTAGTGTTTTTTGCAGTATGCGCTAATAATCTACTCATTGTTCGTATCAATGTGTAATGCAACCCTGTTGGTGAAAACATTAGGAGTAAGTCCACATGGCTTTTGGCTGGATCGCCTATTGTTGGGCTGTCTTTAGACACTCTAATAGGCACCAAATTTGTTTCCTCAGACCATGTGTAATACATTAACAGTTATTGGTTTGTTTTGTTCTTCAAACTGATCAATGGAATCCACGCTAACAGGAAAGGATATTCCACTAAAGTTAAGATCATTGATGTAAGGTTCATAGTTAGATACTCTCTCTGCGTTTTTGCGGACGTAATGCAGCCTTGCAAGAACACACCACATAAAACATTTGTTGTCTGAATTCTTTATGTTTAGAACTGCTCTTTTTGCGACTAATGCTGGAGGTAGTGGAATGTGAGACTTGCCTACAATAGGCTCATACTTAGCCTGTTTTAATCTGATCTCTAAGACTTCGCCCTCCGACCAACCAGAGCCTCTCATTTTGGCTTCTTCAGCGGCCACATCAAACTGTGTAAGCAGTTGGTCTGCCCAACCAGGTGTTAAGTCATTACGAGAAAGAAAACCTGTTGTTTAGTTGAGACTCAGACTTCTAGATTTCTTTCATTTATTGTATATAGTCGATTAAAACAGCTAACATTACTTTAACTGGCGGGTCTATTGTTAGTTTACCTGGAACTTGAGAAATAGCATGCACAACACTTGCCTGTACGTTTGTTGGATCAATGACTTCTATATCAATATCATTTAAAGCTTTTGACAAACGCTCTCCCTCAAGCATTCCTTCAAACAATTCGTCCGGTCCTTCATATGTCTTAGCCATGCTGAGTTTCTTTTCTAACTCAAAATATTTATTTAAATTAAAAAAATCATTAATCAGAATCAATATCAACGGTCTTTTTGTGCTTGGACTCATAAACTAAAGTATAAACGCCCTTTGATGTTGTTACTGTGAGCTGTTTAGAGCAGAGTTTAATGTTTCGTTTACTTTTTTTAAACATTCCTTTTTTATCTGCTCGGTGTCTGGCCGTTGAGAAAAAACTTGCCCTTGCCTTTCTTTGAAGATCAAACTTTTGTCTTTTATAGTCATCAAAATCTGCCTGTAAACGACTAAATTCTTCATCCGTGATGTTTGAGTCAACTAGCGCTTGTCAGTTTGAACGAGCTAAGTTTAGCTGTTATTAGCTGAACCATAGCTGTGTGCTTTTGGAGTTTAGTTTTTAATTTTTTGCCAGCACCACTTACAGCTAATGAACACAGACCAAGAGCTAAAGACAAACCACCTAGAGGTAAAGCTGCGGGTGCACCAACACCTGTTGCAAAGAAACCAACACTTGTTCCTGCTGATAGAGCACTTTGAGTTGATGTTCCAGTATTAACATATGTAACAGCATTACAGGCAGCAGAATACCTTCGTTTGGTTTTGCTGTATTTTGAAAGGTCCTGCTCTAGTTTTTGTTGCATTTGTGTAATGTTTGTTAATCTGAAAGTTTTTATGCCAGGGTTTCTACTATCTCTTCTTTTGACGGCTCTGGCTCCGTAGGCGCTTTTGGATAAACATGAACAGCCATGCTTTTTAAAAAAATAAAAAATAATTTAGTATTCTATATTTTGTAATCTGTTATCTAGAATATTCAGCTGCGCATCATATATTAAAAACAAATATACATTAAGCGGTTTTATCGTCATCTTCTTCTTGTCAATTTGAATGTTTATTACGTCTTTAACAGCTCTCCCACTTCCATGTAACTGATTAACCTCTGTTGACCTTAGGTCAATCCATAAACCGTAGTTCGTTGTTAAATAATCATCGAGTCTAACACTATGAAGATGAAGATCTTTAGACACAAGGTCTACTGTTGAACTTCTATGCCTCCCGCCTCCAAACAATTTCTTATTTCATCAAAATGCTGATAAGGTTTAAGCCCGCTAGCGTAGATTTGGTTAGGACTACCCTCAATTGTACATTGCACTTTCGTTATTCTGGTCCTTTACATGTAAGTCTTATGCCAGATGACAATAGTCGGAAAGAGATTGAAATAAAGCCGTATGGGAAAAAACAGTACATCCTCCACAGAAGAGAATCAGTTTTGAAAGATGCTTCTACAAAATTACAGTTCATTCCACAAATAAAATTAGGAGACACGTTCACAATGATATTTGAAATTTCTGTCTTAAAAGATGTGAAGAGGGATGGGGTTGTGGGCGTTAGTGACGTCCTTCTAAAAGGAATTCTAATTAGCTGGCAAAACTTAGACGTTGAAAAACTTAAAGTTACTGTCGTCATTCTTCACAATGGTGAGGATATTAAGGTCATAACAACAAGCAAAAAAATCAATATTAGTCTAAATAGAAACAATCTTACAGAACTAAATTGGATTAATCTTACACATTTAGATCTTATACGGTTTTATTATACTGAACAAGTTTTGACAGAGAGCATGATAAACATAATAACTGGATTAGATTAAATTCTGTTATAAAACTATGGAGCAGTTAAACTTTATGACAAAAACCCCTCATTGTTCATTGATTTGTTGGCAGACTGGTTGTGGAAAAACAATATTTGTCCTCGACCTATTACAAGCAGTTTATCGCTATAATTTTGATTATATTGTGATTTTCTGTCCAACACTTAAATGGAACAAAGCATATCATGATAGAAGGTTTATATGGACAGATGATAACATATTTTTAGTTGATCCTAGCAATAAACTGAGTGAGTGTTTAGAACAATTTTATAGTCTGTTTGAAGGAACGCAGACACTATTTATTATAGATGACTGTTCGGCAGAAAAAGACATAGTTAAAAAGAGAAACACTTTATCAAAACTAGCTTTTAGTGGAAGACATGCTGGGATAAGTGTGTGGATTTTATGTCAAAAATATAACTCAGATTTAAAAGACTTTAGAGAACAGTTAAAGACTGTAGTTTTATTTCAGATGAAAGACAGAGACTCATTTGATGAATGTTTGCGCGAAAATGATGTTATTGAAAATGATCAGGAAAAACATAGGATTAAGCAAAAACTAAAATCTGAAAAGTTTAGTAAATTAGTGTTGAAAACGGATAACCCTACACAGTATGTTTGTTTGTAGGGTCGTATATTTTTTGTTTATTGAAAAAATGTGTGATGGATTATCATTTTTAATTCATTGTTGAAGTCTTACTTGTCAGAGAACTATAAAATGTCTGTTCTGGAGTCGCCCGGTCGAAACTGGTTGAGACCGGGTGAGCCAGAACAGACATTTTATAGTTCTCTTCCTGTCTGACCAGTTCCTGGGTTGACCGCAGGGTTCAACGGCAGTGTTTGTCTGGTCACTGTTTGTCCAGAGAGCACCACCTCCCTTTTCCTCATGATGTCTTAGTGTGAGAGGCCTGCTACCAGAGGTGGAGCCTTACAGCCTGCGCCTGCAACTCAGCCCTCCCTAGCCACAGTCCAGTGGCCCCTCCCATCAGTGGCCAGGGGTGGGACTCTCCATAAAGGAAAAAAGAGGAAACAGTCTAGGGGGTCCGGGGGCATGCCCCCCCCCCCCCCCCCCCCCCCCCCCCCCCCGGAAAATTTTGGGCTGCTACATTCAATTCTGTGCAATCTGGTGCATTTTGAGACTGAAATTAACACATTTTAAAGGAAAAAGCCAATATTGGGTTTTTTTTTTTCTAAATTGGAAATGAAATGAGGCAGGGAACAGTAAACAATAAACAGTAAACAAGTGGGGTAACGTTTGCTCCCATAAGAAAACCTGACACAGAGTAACTTTTATTCAAGACTGGCACAGCCTTTTAAACTTGAATAAAGTCAGACAAATACATAGGCGAACAATCTAATAGTGGGGGAAAATAACAAGTGCAGGCCAACAACTGAGCTGTCCTCACAATAATGACTTGGCAAAGATTTCTTCTTCTTCCTAAAATACTGGTTCACTCAAAAACGAGTAGGTCACCAGCGCGCATGTTAAAAAGTAAAATAAAATAACATAAAACAGTGCGACTTAGACTGTTGGCCCCTGGAGCCAACAGTCTAAGTCGCACTGTTTTATGTTATTTTATTTTACTTTTTAATTTGGACTTAAGTGGGGGGGGGGGGGCAGTTCGAAGATGGATAAACTTGGAACATGAAATTAAGAAAATATATTACAGATATGAAAACTCTTCACTAGCTGCACAAGGGAACCATCGCAATCCCTTTTGAAGGCAGATATATTTGTGCAAATATATCTGCCTTCAAAGGGATTGCGATGGTTCCCTTGTGCAGCTAGTGAAGAGTTTTCCTATCTGTAATACATTTTTTTAAATTTCATGTTACCAGTTTCTCCATCTTCAAACTGCCCCCTCCTTAAGTCCAAATCTTTGACAAGTCATTATTATGAGGACAGTTCAGTTGTTGGCCTGCGCTTGTTTTTTTCCCCCACTATTAGATTGTTTGTCTATGTATTTGTCTGACTTTATTCAAGTTTAAAAGGCTGTGCCAGTCTTGAATAAAAGTTACTCTGTGTCAGGTTTTCTTATAGGAGCAAACGTTACCCCACTTGTTTACCTTTTCTTTTTTTTTAATACAAAAAGCTATAAAAATCAACTATACTAATACTTACTATCTTTCACAACTTGGACCAAGTGTAGACGAGAGGAGTTCCTTTTCAACCTAATGGCACACAAAATTAATGCAAGATGTCCAGCTCCCAAGTGTGGAGCTAGACATCTTGCATTAATTTTGTCCGCTGATCCAGAGCTGTCTTGTGCTTGTTGCTTTTAATGTGATCCACCAAAGCAACTTTTCCGCGTGAACTGTAATTTATTTGCACTCGGCAAAGATTGCAGTAAGCAAGGCCACAGGCATTAAATTTGGCTAATAACTGGCCTATCACTTCATCATCATCCACCTTACTCTCCAACCAGTCCCACTTCCACTTGTTCTTCAAAGAACTGTCGCAGGAAACATTTTCTCCGCGTGAAACGACGTCTCTTCGACATGTCGCCATTTTGAAGATCGCAAAACCGGAAGGAGAAAGTTACCAAGTTAACTGCGAATCGAAGCCGTTTAAGAATGTCGAACAGTTTGTGGATAAATGACACCCGATGTTTTTGAAGACATGAATGAGAATCACAGATCGCTTCCGCGGAACTGACACGCTGTTGCGCGGAACGAACAAGGATCTACCGCAGAAATCCGCGGATAAATCCCACCCCTGGTGGCCGATCCAGTCCTGTGATAAGGTGCCCCCTGCAGGTCTTCCTCGCACCTTGCATACAGGGAGGTGCCCCAAGAGCATTTCCAGCAGCTGAGGTCCCGTCGACCCCCGATGTGCCTGGGTGAGGCAGCAGGAATCCAGCCACTCGCCAAGTTACTCTGTGAGTTACCCAGTATCCAGCGAGGTATCAGGTGTTCAACAGCTGTCCTGTCTGCACCAGGGTGGGGCAGCAGAGGGCACCCGCCATAGTGTAGATGTGAGGAGGAGAAATCAACGAGTCAAGTTTTGGTGCAGTCAGTGTTGCGTATTTGCATAGGTTTGATGCCCTTCATGGGTTGATAGGGTCAAGTGATGGGCAGTGGGTAGCACTACGGGGGATTTTGTCATTATCCTCACTTTCGTCTTCATCATCGTCTTCATCTTCAACGTTATCTTCATCTTCGCTGTCCTCTTCATCTTCGTCTTCATCTTCATCATCATCTTCATCTTCGACATCGTCTTCATCTTCGACGTCTTCATCTTTGTCGTCGTCTTTAGCCGGCCACGTTTAACAGAGTCGTTTTGTTGATACGTGCCTCTTTTCCAAATCTTGTTTTATTGGTGTATTTTAATGATGTCACTGTGTTGATGTGATTGCAAGATGTTCAGCCACAAGAAAATTGGTGAGCGGGAGGTGACATATAGTGAGTCTAGCCAGTTAGGGGAGAATACAGGAGAAAAGGATCTTCAGTGTCCGTAGTCGTCTCCCTTGTTTTTTCCCCCCTTTTAACCCTTCCCGTACACCGTGGGTGCAAATGCACCCATACTTTTATTTAATGTTTCATATTTCAGTTATTGTGCATACAATCTTACTGAAATTTTATGACTTTGTTAGTAAAGGGACTGGGCACGTACTACCCAAAAATGATGCCATTTTGCCTTTAAATAAACAAATAATCAAACAACAAAAACATCGTATAACCTTCCCTGTACTTCGTGGGTGCACACACACCCATACTGCCAAAGAAGGAACTGTGCGGGCCGTACATCGTGGGTGCACACACACCCATACTGCCAAAGAAGGAACTATGCGGGCCGTACGTCGTGGGTGCACACACACCCATACTCCCAAAGAAGAAACTATGCGTGCTTAGCCTACTCAGTAATGGAAGTTTCCACACACTGTGCTAGCATCATCTAAGAGCTCGACAGAACAGTGCCGTGTGCAAAATATAGGTACTGCGTGGTTTACTGACGTCACATTCCCGCCACTGAAGCCTGTGGAAAAGTTCCACATTGCCACGTGCTGAAGTTTCGTTGTGTTTCAAAGTAAGTATACATTCACATTTTCTGTTTACCTATCTCTCATTTTATACATAATGTTACACTGCATTCCATAACAGGATCGATCTTCTTCACACTTATTGCTCATGCTCTTTTTATATTACAGGAGCTGTAGTCAAACGAGCATAACATTGTGTCTGTAGTAGGTGCGATGCAACTACATTCTGCGTTTGTGTTCTATGATTTGTAATTTTAGCATGTGAAACTAATTTCATTGATCGTATAGACTACAGTAATAAATTGATGGTAATTGTTACAACACTCACAGCAGTAAAAAGGCTTCATCGCCTGAAAGTACATGAAAGCAAGTCAAATTTATTGCATACAGCAAATCTATGCAGCACAGCTATAGAGCTGAAAACGGATGGTTAGATCAAACAAAATATGTATTTTGGGAACCATGAAATAAAATGGTACATATGAATATTTGCAGGCTGCATCCATAATGGAACGTCTCAACATATTTGAAGCCCTGAATGTTGCCAATGGAGCTGAACCAGACGATGCTGTTGAAGCACTAAACTGTAAGTATTCAGCCCCTCATTTGCCTCATACGCTTTGAGCAGTCAATATAACCAGATGTGCATGTGTGCAGTGAGCAACGATCAAAGCGTGTATTGATGAACGTCAGTTTATGCTCTAAAAGTACAGACACACATTGAATTTGATGCATATACTTACACACACACATCTCAGCATAGAAACATGCATGCACACTTTACATATATTACACATACGTAAACAGAAACACAAACGCGGAACGGGAAAGAAATTTTATATTTCTTTTTTTTTTTTTTTCAGCCCCAGAAGATGCACTGAATTTCATTCAAGACAACACGGATGGTGTGTGTGTGTGTGTGTGTGTGTGTGTGTGTGTGTGTATGATTGAGTGTGTGTGTGTGTGTGTGATTGAGTGTGTACGTGTGTGTGTATGTGTGTGTGTGTGTGTGTGTGTGTGTGTGTGTGTGTGTGTGTGTGTGTGTGTTGTTGTTGTTGTTCTTTCGTTTAACGTCTTCCCACATATAGTGATTTCAGACAGTGTGCGTGTGTGTGTGTGTGTGTGTGTGTGTGTGTGTGTGTGTGTGTGTGTTGTTGTTGTTGTTGTTCTTTCGTTTAACGTCTTCCCACATATAGTGATTTCAGACAGTGTGTGTGTGTGTGTGTGTGTGTGTGTGTGTGTGTGTGTGTGTGTGTGTGTGTGTGTGCGCGCGCGCCTCTGTGTGTGTGTGTGCGTGTGCGTGTGCGCGCGCGCCAGTGTGTGTGTGTATGTGTGTGTGCGTGTGTGTATGCGAATGTGTGTGCGCATGGGCGCACGTGCGCGCGCGTGTGTGTGAGTGTGCATGCATGCATGCATGCGTGTGCATGCATGCGAGAGAGAGGGAGAAAGAGAGAGTGTGTGTGTGTGCGTGTGTGCACGTGCATGCACGTAATGTGCCCGCTCCGTGTGTGTGTGTGCGTGCTTGCGTGCGTGCGTGTGCGTGCATGTGTGCGTGTGTACGTGTGTGTGTGGGTGTGTGTGTGTGTGTGTGAGAGAGAGAGAGACAGACAGAGAGAGAGACATGGGTGTGTGTGCACCACGATGTACGGCGAGGACTATTCACCGAATCGCCTATATAACGACCATGGGTGTGTGTGCACCCACGATGTACGGCGAGGGACTATTCACCGAATCGCCTATATAACGACCATGGGTGTGTGCGCACCCACGATGTACGGCGTGTGAGTTTTTTGGCGACGTACGGGAAGGGTTAAGAATCCCTCCACATCGTATGTCATCCACTTGCGTCCCAGTTGTTGAGGGATATTCGAATCATTCATAGGGAGCCGGCCTGGTCCCTTAGCCTTTTGTTTTGCAGGTGGTGGTACTGCCCTGGTGTGTGCAGTGTCATTCACTGTCATTCAACACTCTAGGTCCATAACCTTTGCACTCAGTGGTTGGCCTTGCCTCTCTAATGCGACGCCAGACCCGAGTGTTTTCATTAGTGGCAGGGAAGCCATTCCCTAAAGGTCTCAGGGTCATGGTATCTTCGGTTTACTGTAAAGGGAGTCGATCACAGTGGTTGTGGGTTGTTTCCCATTTGGTATAACTGACAAGGTTGTATATTTGTCGTTATTGTTTGCTTCCCCCTTGTTTTAAATGATGTGTATGTAAATATAAGCACTTGGAAGCGGTTTTTTTGTGTGGTTTGTTTGATGTGTTTTGTCTGGGAAAAGCAGTTAAGTGTAGTTAAAGGTGGTGGAAGTCCGGCTTAGCGACCGTCACACACACACACACAACACACACACAGAGGCACACACACACATACACAGAGGCACACACACACACACACACACACACACACAGAGGCACACACACACACACGCACACGCATGCATGCACGCACACACGCTCGCATGTGTACACGCACGCACACACACATTTCTTGAAAATTTATTTTTCTTTTGTTTTCAATGTTTTCATCACAGACGAGGAGAGAGAGAGAGAAAGAGAGAGTAGAGAGAGAGAGAGAGAGAGAGAGAGAGAGAGAGAGAGAGAGAGAACGAACAAACGAACGAAATTTTATTTCACCAGGGTAATGAGATAAGCAAATTGCACATGCTTTTTTCACCCAGCCCTGGGGAAAAGAGAGAGAGAGAGAGAGAGAGAGAGAGGAGAGAGAGAGAGAGAGAGAGAGAGAGAGAGAGAAGACAGATCAGAGAAGCCACAAAAACAAAAAGAGATTTGAAATCAGATTGTTTGGTCATGTAAAAAGCTATCACACTGTTTAAAGGAAAGAGCATCAAACATTACTTTTCTTTTCAAAAACGAAAATGGTTGTAATAAAGAGGTTGGAAGACAACAAAACAAACAAACCCAGACTGATGTGTGATAGATATGTGTATGTCTGTGTGTGTGTGTGTGTGCGTGTGCGTGGTGTGTGCGTGTGCGTGTGTGTGTGTGTGTCCTTGAATGTAACGAAATCATTGACGAAACTCAAAATAAATTTGAAAATAAAAAGCTCAAACGTTTACATGGAAAAGCTCAATGACATACTATAACTATACTGACCAAAAACACAGTGACACGGAGGCACAAGTGGGGGGGGGGGGGGGGCAAATCCAAGTGAAAGCCACAAATTCCACTGTGTAAAGAAAGAGCATATGCACTGTGCAGACAATTACGTGAAAAAGCTCAATCACATCATATTACTATGCTGAAGAGAAAATACAGAGGTGGAGGCCATTTGAGAAGGGGGGGGGGAAAGGAAGGGGGCCATTCAAAAAAAGTGAGAGCTACAACTTCCACTGTTTAAAGAAAAGAGCATATGTACAGCGCAAACAATCACATGAAAATGCACAATCACATCGCATTACTATGCCGAAGAGAAAACAAGTACAGAGTACTTCCACTGTTTAAAGAAAAGTGCATATGTACAGCGCAAACAATCACTTTAAAAGAAAAACTCAAATAAGCGGAACGACTTGGTTACAGAGATGAAAAACGGGATACACTGGACACACCGAGTTCTTAGACATGTATATATGTTCACATGCTGTTCTAGAGAAAGAGAGGACATCAGAAAACCCAGTCTGGGAAACCAGATGGCATAATGCACCATTTGCTGTAAACTTTAATCAGTTGGTTTCACTGGGCTGTAGGGTTTATCCTCATCGTGCCCTCTACCTGTCACTGCACTGACAGCGTACCCCACACTTCATATCATTTTCCTACCCCCCCCCCCACCACCACCACCCTTTCCTAGATTCCCCTTCCCCTTACTTTATTCTGCTATTCTCTGACACACTGCTATTCCTCCCTTTCTAGATTATCTAAGTTTTTCAGCTTACATCCTCTTTCTCTTTTTCTTTCCCACCTCCTCTCCTTTTCCTTCTGTCTGCCTCTGTTCCTCTTTGTATCTTTTTTCTTTTTTCCTCTTTGCATCTTTCTCCTCTCTCTCTCTCTCCTTGCATCAAAGTGTGTCATGGTCTACATATATGTCTCTGTCTCCCTCACTTTCTCTCTTTCTCTCTCTCTCTCTCTCTCTCCTTGCATCAAAGTGTGTCAAGGTCTACATGTCTGTCTCCCTCACTTTCTCACCCCTTACTATAATACATGATGAGAGGGAGCTGTAGAGCAATATGCAGCAGAGGCCATCTCCTCTCTACAGTTGGAACCATCAATATATTGTTTGAAAGAATAGAAATTTAGAACAAAGTGTGACTGGCTAGGGAGTTGCAAGAATTCCACAACTCGGTATATGGAACACTTAGGTTTAAACTGGAATCCGCCGAAATTTTGTGTGTTAGGTATTGGCTCACTAATGATTTAAAAGGATGTCTTGAAGTTAATTACTCAGAAAAATTAGCAGAAGTAAAGTATCTGTTCAAAATATGGGTCAAACATCAGATCACACCTCTTGGCAGAGTTGCAATATTAAAATCTATAATCCTTTCAAAACTGACTCATCTCTGGCTCCTTTTGCCAAACCAACAAGACATATTTTTTCAAACGTGTAAACAAATTTGTTATAAATTTTTTTGGAACAGGAAACCAGACAAAATCAAAATGGAGTGACTGACGGCGGCGAACGAAGCAAGATTAGGAATAGAGTTGTTTAGAACTTACCGCCAATGACATTGACAAACAAAGCACAAGACAAGACACGATGCATTTCAACCACTTGGGTCTTCTTCAGGCGAAAAAATAAATCACATTTAACATGTGGGACAGTACAAACAATGAAAAAAGAATGAAAATGACTTATCCGTTCTTGGCCATGTGTTTGGTGGGCGGAAATGACATGCGGCCAGGGGGATTATGGGAGAGGAAACGGAGGGTGGGGGGTGGGGGGGTTGCGTCAGGGGAGGTGTGTGTGTGTGTGATATGATAGGGTTGTGTGTCCAGTTTATTGGGATGGTGTGATATCTATGTGATGGTTGTGGTAATGGTGGATTATAATAATGGTAAGGGAAAAAAAAAAAAAAAAAAAAAAAAAAGGTGGGTGGGTGGGTGGGTGGGGATTTAAGGGAAGGATATAAATACAAAACTAAGATTAAATAGATGGAGGGTTGCTGTAACTACTGTATGAAGTGAGTGAAGGGGATGTGGTGGTGGTGTATGTAAGTGTGTGTGAAATGTGTGTGTGTATGTGTGTGTGTTGGTAGGGGATTTTGCCAACTGGTGTGGAAGAGGTGAGTATGTGTGTTTGGTTATTGTTGGATATTGATGCCTTGGGGGTGTAGTGTGCCCAGTTTGGCAATGAGATGTGATTCTTGAGTTGTGCGTTCAAAGCTGTCACTCTGTGACTGCCAGAGTGCCATGACTTTGACATGGTCGATGTTGTGTTGGGTGTGGTTGAAGTGTAGGGCGACGGGTTTGGGTCGGTGGTGGCGGATATCGGCCAGGTGTTCAGAGATGCGTGTTTCGAGTGTGCGTGACGTTTCCCCTATGTAGATCTTGCCACACAGCTGGCAGTGGATGGCATATATAATGTTGCGGCTCTGACATGAGAATGTGCGTTTGACTGTGAAGGAGTCTTTGGGGCCCTGTAGGATGGTGTCTGGTTTGGTGAGGGGGCAGATTTTGCAGTTGGGTTTGGAGCAGGGGTGAGTACCTGGTGGTGTAGCTGTGGTTCTGTTCAAACTGGACCGCACGAGGAGGTCTTTGAGGTTTTTGTCACGTTTGAATGTGATCATTGTACATAACCACAAACCCGCCTTCCATACCAAACCCATGATCACATTCAAACGTGACAAAAACCTCAAAGACCTCCTCGTGCGGTCCAGTTTGAACAGAACCACAGCTACACCACCAGGTACTCACCCTGCTCCAAACCCAACTGCAAAATCTGCCCCCTCACCAAACCAGACACCATCCTACAGGGCCCCAAAGACTCCTTCACAGTCAAACGCACATTCTCATGTCAGAGCCGCAACATTATATATGCCATCCACTGCCAGCTGTGTGGCAAGATCTACATAGGGGAAACGTCACGCACACTCGAAACACGCATCTCTGAACACCTGGCCGATATCCGCCACCACCGACCCAAACCCGTCGCCCTACACTTCAACCACACCCAACACAACATCGACCATGTCAAAGTCATGGCACTCTGGCAGTCACAGAGTGACAGCTTTGAACGCACAACTCAAGAATCACATCTCATTGCCAAACTGGGCACACTACACCCCCAAGGCATCAATATCCAACAATAACCAAACACACATACTCACCTCTTCCACACCAGTTGGCAAAATCCCCTACCAACACACACACATACACACACACATACACACACACTTACATACACCACCACCACATCCCCTTCACTCACTTCATACAGTAGTTACAGCAACCCTCCATCTATTTAATCTTAGTTTTGTATTTATATCCTTCCCCTTAAATCCCCACCACCCACCCACCCACCTTTTTTTTTTTTTTTTTTTTTTTTTTTTTCCCTTACCATTATTATCAATCCACCATTACCACAACCATCACATAGATATCACACCATCCCAATAAACTGGACACACAACCCTATCATATCACACACACACACACCTCCCCTGACGCAACCCCCCCACCCCCACCCTCCGTTTCCTCTCCCATAATCCCCCTGGCCGCATGTCATTTCCGCCCACCAAACACATGGCCAAGAACGGATAAGTCATTTTCATTCTTTTTTCATTGTTTGTACTGTCCCACATGTTAAATGTGATTTATTTTTTCGCCTGAAGAAGACCCAAGTGGTTGAAATGCATCGTGTCTTGTCTTGTGCTTTGTTTGTCAATGTCATTGGCGGTAAGTTCTAAACAACTCTATTCCTAATCAGACAAAATCAGTCGAAACATTTCACACAATAGTGAGGAATGGGGGCATGGGCCTTCCTAATTTGAAAACATTTGTCTTATCTTTGAAACTTTCATGGATTTGTAAAGCTGAGAAAACAAAACATAAATGGAAAAGTCTTCTGTTGCATAACTTTCCCAAGTGTGAACTTATTGATAAGTACGGACCAGAGTTTTGTCTCAAAATTCACTAAATACAATCAGTTTTGGTCAGAAGTTCTTGAAGCATATAAGGTGTTTTACTACAAATGCATTCCTAAAAATTCTGCTGAACTTCTTGCCGAACCTTTATGCTATAACAAGCGGTTTCAAATGGGAAGAAAATGTATCATCTCACAACTATTGCATAACAAAAACATATTTTGTGTTGCCCATTTCTTTGATGATAATGGGCAGTTCCTCACTTACACATGTTTCAAGGATAAGTATGATATTGATATCAATTTCCTTACTTACGCTGGTTACAGATCTGTAATACTTGACTATGCAAAAAAGTCTGGCATTATATAAATAACAATACATCCCGAAACTCATCATTGTGTTTTAAACAACTGTTTTCGGTTCACAAAGGTTGTAGATTATATTATGATATATTGATTACAAATAATGTAACGCCTAAATGGCTGCGAAAAATGGGATGCCAAGCTCAACATCCCATGACTGGAAATCTTGTTTTTTTATACGCACACAAGATACAGGATGTAAAACTCCAGTGGTTTCAGCTAAAAATAATACATAGATGTCTATGTACAAATATCATATTAAAGGAAATTGGTTGTAAAAAATAATGATAGATGTGACTTTTGTGGAGAGTATAAAGATAGTATTGATCATGTGTTCTGGAAGTGTCATTACGTACAATTATTCTGGAATAACCTCACTGACTTAATGAAAGAAAGATGTATGAATGCACAAAATGTGCGACTAACAGAGTCACTGATACTATTTGGTAATGATGCAGCAATTTCTAGTGATGTAATCTTTTATTTCATAATTCTTTTCGCAAAATACTATTTATACACTTGTAAAGTACAAAACAGTTTACCACAAATAAGTGCATTTATAAGGAAACTAAAGAATAGGTATAAAATTGAAGGACACATCGCACACTTAAAATTAAACCATGCAGATTCACTGTGAAATGGTCAGTGTACAAACCATTATTTGTGAATGATTAACTACTTAAACATCACTCGATCTGTAGACTATGACCCACATTCACAGACTTAAACGCTTTGTCAACTTTTAGTAACCTGTTATGCTCTGATCTCTGTACACACAGACTACCTAATGTTGCAGATGAGTCTGAACAAATGTCTGTTCTGACATCATTATTATCTCTTTTATTGACGGTTATGTTTTTCTTTTCTGGCCAGTGTGATTTACTTTGTGAAAGTAACTTGTGTCAACATATTGATTGAATGCAATCCATCCAACAAATGTCCCTCCCTTCTGTCTCTCTCTGTCTGTCCCCCTCCCCCTCTCTTTTTCATCTTCTCTCTTTTTCTCTACCCCTCCCTCCACTTCTTCTGCAAAACCTACTTTTTTTTCTCTCTTTTTTTTTTTTCAAATGAAAAATGTTGAAATTTTTTTCTTGCTTGTGTGATTGCTGAATTCTCTTTTTTCCCCCAAATTCTTACTGCTTATGTATGTCCTATGTTCATGTAAATGTTTGAAATGAAATTTAAAAAAAAAGTATTAAAAAAAAGTAAAAAAAAAAAATTAGAACAAAGTTCAGCAAAAATGTCTTGTCGGCCAAAGGGCTGGTGGAGTCTTTGTGATATGAGGCCAGATCAAAGTGGATCTCCAGGACGAGGAAAGTCCATGGTGGGTTGTCGGAAAATTTGGATGAGTCACACACGACTCCAAGGTCAATGTGTGCACTGTTCTAATGGCAGAAGAGAAGAGGAACAAGGTGAGTTGCCATTAGTTGGGGCACTCAGCAAAGTTGTTCAAACACTGACCCATAAGCTCCCCCCCCCCCCCCCCCCCCACCCCACACACACACACACACCGACTGCGACAAGGTTGCAATTCTGCAGGGGAAAGGTTGGAACTATTCTAGGTGTGGGGGGAGGGAAGGGGGGGGGTATCAGTTGGACTCGGGGCCGAAGACAACCTCATCCAGGCTGTTCATTGGCTCTTCTGCTGACGTCAGAGGTTTCCTGCACACGTGAAATAAAATATTGAATCAGACATCCGAGGATGCGCATGCGTGTCACTCTGGGTGTGCGTGTGTGTGTGTGTGTGTGTGTGTGTGTGTGTGTGTGTGTGTGTGTGGTGTGATGGTTTTAAACAAACAAAAAAACAAAACATAAATAAACCAACCTTGGTAAAAAGGTATTCAGCAACATCCCATTACAAATAAAGTAAAAGTGGGCTTTAAAACTGAGTTAAAGTATTCAACAGCATCCTATTACTGATAAAGTAAAACTGAACTGGGGAGGGAGGAAGAGAGACAGACAGAGGGGGTAGGGTGGAGAGACAGAGATGAAGAAGAAGAATGTGCGTGTGTGTTAAAAACGATAGTTGTACCTGCTGAGGAGTAATCATGTTGTGAAGCATTGGGCGTTTTATGAAGTGTTTTATTCTGATGAAGCCCTTGTGGCGAAAACTCGAAAAATTTAAAATTGTCCCTGTCAGATGTCCAACTTGATCTAGTATTCATTTCATTCAATATTCCTGTTGACATCCTGATTTTATGCTCCCCCCCACCCCTTCTTTTTTTTCTGTTTTCTTTTATTTAAATCTTTGCCATAACAAACTCTTTGAAAGAGTCGTCCAAACCTTAAGGACTTCCTCCCATCTACGTTGGGAGGTCGTAAAGAGGAAACGGTTCTGTGCCGGCTGCACACCGGCCATTCGTATTTTTACCCATTCTTACCTTTTAACCTTTACCAGACTCCTGGGGTCACCCACGACCCCACAACACACAAAAAGGGTTATATCTGTAAAAGTATTTGAGCAATCTTCATGAAATTTAATGACTTTGTCAAATACGTAATTGGCTTTAGGTATGTAAAATTTCACATGTATGTATAACTTACGAATGACGTAATTGGACGCATCTTTTTAACTATCATGAAACGATGGCAGGGGTCGCGGACGACCCCTACAATTTAAAGAGTAGAATGCCGCTTATGCCTAAAGCGATGGCGGGGGTCGCGGAAGACCCAACTCGCCACAGAAGAAAAAAGTGTGTGTGCCGTTCCTTATTGCGCGTCTCTTAGTGGGGTAAACACTTTTGAGGAATCACCGCCGGCACACACGCTTGCAGCCCCACGGCAGGAACTGAAAGAAACGTCAGACAACAGTTTTATGTCTTGTCGGCATCCAGCATCAAAAGGATTACAAATCTAATAAAATCAAGTGAAAATGAATTTCATGTATTGTATTATCTGAACAGTCATTAATCCATACTAGGCTAGTACACCGAGTGTAAGATGTGTGGCTACTCTACTTCCGAGCGGCAATGCCTTGGAGGAGGGGAGTGGGGGGGGGAAGGTGCCGAAGAGAGAGAGAGAGAGAGAGAGAGAGAGAGAGAGAGAGAGAGAGAGAGAGATTTCATTTATTGGCAAATTGATGTTAAAGTAAATGGAGAGATTCAAAGCTATACATTACCCTTACTAAGAAAGATAGAATATAGATTCCTTGTACGTTTTAAGCTTCGTAGCACATGCCCACGTCTTATTTCAATGACAGTGAAATAATCATAACCTGAGTCAGAAACTTGGGGGAACACTCTAACAATGTCTCACACACAGAATGTAAAGGCACTCACTCTGTAACGGGGGAAAAACACATACACACACACAAGTACATTTCTGTCAACAATGGTTTATAGCTTTAGTAAAGAGACTTAAATTTCTTCAGTAGGCTGAGAAATCACTCGGACACATTTTCACATTCTCTCTTTCTCTCTCTGTCTGTCACACACAACACACACACACACACACACACACACACACACACACACACACACACACACGTACATGATGCTGCAAATGAATCTATCCCGCGGTGCAAGTCAGTAAGATCTCACAAGCATTCGGGTATTTGGTGGAACCAAGCTTGTGAAGAAGCAAAGGAGGAAAAGATATCAAAATTTAAAATGTATTTAAGAGATAAGTCTGTCCCAAATCATTTAGAGATGAAAAAAGCAAAAAAACAAAGCCAATATGGTTAATGCACAAGCAGATAGGCAATATTGGTCTATTTTTTGCATAAATGATTGAAGTATCAAATCACAAGGACATGCAAAAAGTCTGGGAAAAATTAAAAACTATGAAGAATGGACAGCACCATATTGCTATCTGGGTTTCTGTTTCACAACAAAAATCGGTGCTAAATTAGGTACAGAGCATTTTGTGTCCAAGGGTAAGAAAGCTGTTGTGGAGTTAAACCGAGTTTTCCAGAAATATAAAGAAATGAATGCAAGCACGTTCTTTAAGATTTTTGACGTAAGAGTCCAACCCATTCTGTTATATTCTTCTGAAATATGGGGCCTACAAAGATTAGAGGAAACAGAGAAAGTACATTTGATGGCCTGCAAAAGATTTCTGGGAGTACCACTAAGGACACCAAATAAAATGGTGTATGGTGACTTGGAACGATACCCCCTTCATATTAACTCCTTCACTAATTCCTTAGATGCTGGTTTAAACTGTTACGAATGAATCCTGACAGATTACCATATAATGCTTATTTAATGTTGCTTGATGTGGATAGATCTGGAAAGACATGTTGGGCTTCTCAGATAAGGCAAATTCTATGTGAAACTGGATTTAACATTGTGTGGCTGCAGCAGGGTGTTGGAGATGTTAAGGCTTTTTTATGTCTGTTTAAACAAAGACTCGTGGATTTCTTTATTCAGGAATGGACTGGATCTATTAGAGATCGAGATAGGTATGATAGTTATAGATCCTTTAAAACCATTTTCGAAAAAGAGAAATATATATGTTGCATGGATACATACTGCTTTCGAGTTGCTGTTTCACAAGCAAGATTAAATGCTTTGCCACTTAAAACAATATCCATCGATATAGTTAATAACAGCCAAGATAGGTTATGTCCTTTTTGTAATACCAGAATTGAGATGAATTCCTTTTTTTTATTCGAGTGCTTCATGTATGATGGCCTTAGAATAAAGTTTTTGGGAGATTGTAAATTTTTATCACTCGCTGATTTGCTTTAAAGTAAATAATGCCACCACAGGCATAATTTGTCCAGGTACGCGTTTCATGCTAATAATATCAGGAAGAAAATGACTTCTCAAGGTTGAACATTTACATTTATTTATTTTTGATGTATTGTTTCACTCGCTCCAATTCAGTAGTTTAATTTGCTCAGATGCCACTTCTCTTAACGGCATTGGTTGTGTAACAAGTTAAACTGTGTGATAATCGTGCAGTCTATAATTGTGTCTATGCGTTCGTACTCTTTTGGATTCCAAGCTTTCCTTTCAAGATGAAATTATTATGATCATTGCTTTGACATCCCCGCCCCCCTCCCTTCCATTTAATCCCTTTATCAACCCTACCCCTCCTCCCGATTGCATTGTATTGTGGCCCAAGGCCGAAGTACATTAAACTGCTTCTGAGTTCCGAGTTCTCTCTCTCTCTCTCTCTGCGTGCATGTGTTTATGCGTGAGTGCTTGCGTGCCTCCCTCTCTCTCACTCTCTCTCCCACCCTCTCTCTCTCTCTCTCTGCGTGTGTGCGTGCGTGCGTGCGCGTGTTGTGTGTGTGTGTGTGTGTGTGTTGTGTGGTTAATCAGAATCTATGTCGTCACATCACTATCATCAGGAACCCTATTGCCGTCTGGTTCAAAGCGGTAGCGTGTAGGACCTTCAGACTGGGGTCAGGGCCGGCATGGCTAATTCCTATACTTGGTCAGCGCAATTTGGGGCTGTCTCGCGCACCAGAATAGCATGTACAGCTATCACTGCATTCATTTGTGGGCACAGAGGGGAGAGAGAGAGAGGAGAGAGAGAGAGAGAGGAGAGAGAGAGAGAGAGAGAGAGAGAAGAGCAGGTATATGTTTTCACGTAATTGTGTGTGCGTGCAAGCACAAATACGTCGGCGTATGTGTGTGTGGTGTGTGTGTGTGTGCATGCGTGCGTGCATGTGTGTGTGTGTGTGTGCGTGTGTGCATGTGTGTCTGTGTGTGTGTGTGTGCGTGCGTGTGTGCGTGCATGTGTGTGTGTGTGTGTGTGTGTTTTATGTGTGTGAGTGTGTGTGCGTGTGTGTGCGTGTTGTGGTGTGTTAGGTGTGGGGTGTGTGTGTGTGTGTGTCTGCACCCCTTTCATCCAGCTTGCCCTACACTCCTTTCATTCACTATTTCCCCCTCATGTATGAAAAAGAACGGACTAAGCCAGAATAAGGCTGAGCATACAGTTCCGAGTTGGGGTCTGAGAGACCCCAGCCATCGCTTTAGGTATATGCACTAAAACGGCTCTTTGCTGAGTAGGGGTCGTGAGAGACCCCAGCCATCGCTTTAGGTATAAGCACTAAAATGGCTCTTTGCCGAGTAGGGGTCGTGAGAGACCCCCGCCATCGTGTCTGTGTAGTCAAAAGCTTCATCCGGTAAAGGTTAAAGAGTGAAGAAGCTCCGTGGTGCATTCCATGTCATGCGCCACTCACAATGAAACATGTTCTTTTAGAGTGTTGGGACTTGCACGATGTGAGACACAAACATTTTACAGCGGAGTCCATGAAGATCCTGTTCAGGGATGTCCCGCCTGATGTGATCCTTCAGTTTTTGAGAGAGATTAACATTTTTCATCTGATTTAAGATTTTACGGTAGAAAGATTTTTAACGAAGTTTCTGGTGCGTTTCTAGACGATGTTTTTTTACTGAGATGTGTGAAAGGTTGTTTTTTTTCTTTTCTTTTTTTTCCCCAAATGACTGGTGAGTTGATTTTAATGTGGTGACAGCCCTGATGTGGCCCTTTGCGGTCGGCTGGGCTATAAGCAACATTATCGTATCTTATCTTTGCCAAATCATTAACATGATTGGACAAATTGTTAGCCTGAAAAATTGTTAGCCTGCACTTGTTTTAACCCCACTTCTAAATTGTTCAGCATAACATTGTTTGGTCAGTCAGTGGGAGATTGCATCCCTTACGAGATCCAAGTAAAGGCTGTTCTACTCAATTCTTAGCAGCTGAAAATGCTTGGGTTATTAAACTGAAGAGCTAACCACTTGGACTGTTGGACATCTTATGACCTCCCTTGCATCCTTGAATTGATCCTTAAGCATAGGCCCCCCTACATTTTATATTGTTTATACAATTTTAGTTTTTCAGCAACTTGTATTCCTTACCCGACTTTCTTTTCATTTTACTTTTCTATTCTTCACTGGCTGCTTTGGGGTTGCTGTTGGATTCTTTTTTTTTAACCCTTGGTGGTGAGAACACCACAAAATAGACTGTGGTATATCGCCTTTTGATGCCAAGGGAGCACAGACACAATCAGCCGTATTTCCCTGATGAGTCCAATCCAGCGGACAAAAGGCCTAGGAGCAGGCAATATGAATAGATCTGTCGTCATGAAAGATTACAATGATTCCCACATGATGCTCATGAATGATTTAACATTTTAAATATATTTCCCTGACCTTATGCTTCCTCTCCTTCCTGGTCCCCCCCTCACCCCCCTCTTTTTCTTTTATTTAAATAATATCGGAGGCATTACTGTAATAATGGAAGAATTGTTAGCCTGCAATTGTTTTCCTTCACTAGTAAAGGGGCATATATATATGTGTGTGTGTGTGTGTGTGTGTGTGTGTGTGTGTGACCAAGCGATCAGTTCTCACGAGCCAGACAGCTCTCAATCAGCAACATCTTCCATGAACACACTCAAGAATGAATTGCAAATTATACTATTATTCCTTGTGGAATGAGATACAGGGCAAGAGTTTGTTAAACCAATATTCCTCCAGCAACAACACGCAGTGAGCGCTTTTAGAAAACCCACATTCACACAACAAAAGGACATTTATAAAAACACTGGACAAACAAAGCTACAAAACTAAAACAACAAAACCAACATAAACAAGATTGACAACCCATCATGCCACCTGTCGATCCCTACAAAAGCAGACAGAACAGCAGTCATGTGACGTAGCCTCACATAAGGCGTGCGACGCTCATCACATTTAGTCTAGTGATATGAATCATTTCCCCCATGCCACAACCAAAAGGAAGAATATTCAAGTGGCTTGACTAGTGTAGCGGGCGTCCCCATAACTGTGAGGATCACTCGGTAAAATAGACAAGGGTTGGTCATTGGGTGAAAGTAACCACTCAGAGACAGTTTAATAAGGGCTGGTAAGGTGCTGGTCATGTGTTTTGAACACCGAGTATGCACTCTCTAATAGGAGGGAGGAAAGAATCAGTTTTAGCCCAGGAGATGGCCTAAAGACTCGAACCCATCAGGACGTTGGTCAAGGGTCCTCACCGCTGACCAGTCATTACCAGGTGAGCCATAGATAGTTGGGGAGAGGTACAGGAGAAACATAAAGAAAAGGAAAGAAAGAATTCATATGTTAAATCGGGAAGCAGGTTACTAACACGAACCTTATTCGTGTTTCAGCCCTTCACCCTTCACCCGTCAGCTATTTTCCTCTGATGCTGCGACGGCATCGTTTTCCTAAGTGCTGAGACAGGTTTTTAATGATGGCCATGGAGTTGGGAACACACGATAGTTTTATCCCCAGCAATTGAAGACCCAGGTACAGGAGTTGGTGACTGGAGAGTTCAAGGGGCAAGCGCTTTTTTTTGATGCAAGTATGGCATTTTTGATGGTATGAATTGCTTATTCTCCTGGTCTGGATTTTGGGCCCTGTTGTGTAAAAGGCCATGACTTTATATTCTTGGAGGATGTGTGTATTCTTTCTCCCGGGAAGGAGGAATCTAGCAAGACTTTATTCATATTAATTTTGTAACTTGATTTATCTCTAGTGTGAAGAGAGAGAGAAACATGTATTAGAATTTGTTTGATAACTACTCGAGCGTGATGGACATTGTCAGAATTGTTCAATTCGTTTAGTAAAATGTTTCCCCGGTACGAGAGGGGGAGAAAGAAAAACATTCTATAGTGCGCCTTTTGGTTGACCCGGAGGGATTGCATTTTGTGTATGGAGTAAATGCTGTCATGAATGCGTGTGTGCAAGAGTGACAGTGTGACAAGCACTACTATATGAAACATAATTATTATAAAACATTCATCTTAGAGTATTTGCTAATACACCAACTACCTGATGAATGACTTCAATAAGGTAACAAGCTGGGTCAGTACCATTGTGATGGAACTTTTAAACACTGATCATTGAACCGTGTCATGTCAGAACAGTGCTGAATTAAATCCATTTATTATGCCATTTAAAGAAAAAAAAAATCATTTACCCTTTTTTGAATTAGTCAAGTCTGTCCATGGGGGGTCCCTGGGGGACTATGGCCAAACAAACAGAACAAACTGAACAATCTTCACATACAAGCCCTTTTTAAAGGGGAAAAACACGCAGACAATATGTTAAACCCCACTTGGGGAGATGGGTTTCGTTGACACAACCCAACAAAACAACACAGGTGACCCTTGTACATGCAAAGTCCTCTTAAAAGGGAAAATAACAATGCACGAGAAATATTTCATCCAAGGTGGAGATTGGGGTTTTCATCAACACAGGCCAAAAGCAACAGAGACAAAAAGACCCCCTTTTTCATGAAGCCCCCTTAAAGGCAATTTCAAAGCACGACTCGTTCCCCCCCACAGGGTTTTCGCCCGCCCTTACCTACTTTCGTACTGTTATGATTTTGTGCTTTAACCGGGGATTTTTCCCCATTCTGCAGCCACTGTTATGATTTTGCTCCTAACCGGGGATTCCCCCTTCTGCAGCCACTGTTATATTTTTTCTGCTTAACCGGTTATTCCCCATTCTGCAGCCATGTTAGATTTTTTCTGCTCTAACCGGGGATTTTCCCCCTTCGCAGCCACGTTTTTGATTTGCTGCTTTAAAACCGGTTATTCCCCATTCTGCAGCCACTTTAGGGTTTTTTTCTTTAAACCCCGGGTATTCCCCATTCTTTTCACCCCCCCGATGATTTTGCTGCTTTAACCGGTATTCCCCATCTGCACCCCTGTTATGTTTTTTCTGCCAAACCGGGATTCCCCATTCTGCGCCACTGTTTGATTTTTCGCTTTAACCGGGGTTTCCCCCTTCTGCCCATGTTAGATTTTTCGCTCTAACCGGGTTTTCCCCTTCTCACCCACTGTTTTTATTTTGTGCTTTAACCGGGGATTCCCCATTTTCAGCCACGTTATGTTTTGCTGCTTTAAAAACCCGGGTTGTCCATTTTCCCGCCCTGTTATGTTTGTGCTCTAAGGGTATTCCCATTTTGAAACCCCCTGTTAATTTTTTCGCTTTAACCCCGGGGATTCCCCATTTTGCAGCCATGTTTGAAATTTTCGCTTTAAAAAAGGATATTGTCATTCTGCACCCAAAAGGGGGGGGGGGCAGAACCCCCCCCCTGATCATCCACACCCTTAGATCTATTGGGAAACAAAAAATACTGCCCCAACTGACTCTATCTTTCCTACCAAAGATTTTCTTTCAAATTCCCCGCATTACAACGGCCAACAAAGCCCTTCCCCTTTTTAGAAAATTCCCAAACCCAAAAATAAACTTTATGCAAATCCTTCGCTAGGGTTCTTTCCCCAAATTTTTTACCTACTGGGGCTACCCCACACCACCCAAACATTTTTTGCCCCCACACCACGCACAATATATATTAAAAGGCAAAGAATGGAAACCCCCCTTTCTTTGGCTTTTCACTGTTTAGTAGAAGATATATTAATCTGAACAATTTAAATGTGGGGGAAAAGAAATGCGGCTAACAATTTTTTAGTCTTAGTAATGATTTTCAAAGATTTGGGAAATTAAAAAATAAAATAAAAAAAGAAGAAAATGAGGGGGGGGGGGGGGGGGTATATTTAAAAAAAGAAAACCCTTTTACTAGCTGCCGAGGGGCCCCTCGAATCCCCTCAAAGGGAGAACTATTTTTATTGCCTACTTCAGCCCCTTTCGTCCCTGGATCGGGTTATCAGGGAGACCTACTGATTGTGTCTGTGCTCCTTGGTTCAAAAAGAGTACCCACGTCCTAAATTTGTGGGTTCTCACCACCCAAGGGGTTTAAAAAAAAAATCCAACAGCCCCCTAAAAGCCCAAACGAAGGGTAGAAATGGAACAAAACGAAAGTGGGAGAGGAAAAAAAATTGCTGAAAAACTAAAAAATTTGCAAACGGTATAAAATGTAGGGGGCAATCTTTTGGGCCTATGTTGAGGATCCAGCAAAGGGTGCAAGGGGGAAACAAAAATTGGAACAGTGTGAGTGGTCAGCTCTGCTGTTCAAAAAACCCAAACATTGGATGGGTAAGAATGACAGAACAACTAACTTGGACCCTTAGAGATGCAATCTCCCATGATTGACCAAAAAATAAAATGCGAACAATTTAATAATAAGCCCGGGGTACCCCCCTTTCCTCGGGGATTCTGTACAATGATTTTCTGGCCACCCCCTCTCTCACCATTAAAAGACAATAAAAAATTAGCTTGGGGTTTTTTTCGTTTTTTTCCCAGCGAACCAATTGCCCCCGCCGCCTCAAATCACTTTACCCCAATTTTTTCGGGCGCCCACTCCCTTTTTGACTCTCAATCGTTTTCCCCCCCCGAAGTTTTTTTGTAACGATGCACATCCATTGGGGATCCGAAATTTTTTGGGAATTACCGATCATTCCAATTCCCTTTATTGAAGTGCTCCAAAATACAAATCTGTAGGGGGCCCCAAAAAGGGGCCGGAGGGGGGGCAACCCGTTGGTTTAAAACGTGGACCTAAAAATTTTACCCCCAAAGGGGAGGAATCTAGCAGACTTATTCATATTAATTCGTAATGATTATCTCTCAGTGTGAAGAGAGAGAGAAACATGTATAGAATTGTTTGATAACTACTCGAGCGTGATGGACATTGTCAGAATTGTTCAATTCGTTTAGTAAAATGTTTCCCCGGTACAGAGGGGAGAAGAAAAAACATTCATAGTGCGCCTTTTGGTTGACTGGAGGATTGCATGTGTGTATGGAGTAAATGCTGTCATGAATGCGTGTGTGCAAGAGTGACAGTGTGACAAGCACTTACTATATGAACATAATTATTATAAAACATTCATCTTAGAGTATTTGCTAATACACCAACTACCTGATGAATGACTTCAATAAGGTAACAAGCTGGCTCAGTACCATTGTGATGGAACTATTTAAACACTGATCATTGAACCGTGTCATGTCAGAACAGTGCTGAATTAAATCCATCATTATGCCATTTAAAGAAAAAAAAATCATTTACCTTGTGTTGAATTAGTCAAGTCTGTCCATGCGGGGTACCTGTGTGACTATGGCCTAACAGAACAGCAACAGAACTGAACAATCCTTCCACATACAAGCCCTCTTTAAGGCAACACAGCAGACTAATATGTTCACCCCACTTGTGGAGATGGGGTTGTCTGTGTGACTACAACCCAACACAACAACTACAGAGTGATCCTTGTACATGCAAAGTCCTCTTCAAAGGCAATAACAATGCACGAGCAATATGTTCATCTCAATGGTGGAGATTGGGGTGTTCATGCAACTACAGGCCAAACAGCAACAGAGAACAAAACGACCCTTGTTCATGCAAGCCCCCTTAAAGGCAATTACAAAGCACGACTCGTTCCCCTCACAGCGCATCTTCTGCCCGCCTTCACCTACTTTCGTACTGTTATGATTTTGCTGCTTTAACCGGGTATTCCCCATTCTGCAGCCACTGTTATGATTTTGCTGCTCTAACCGGTATTCCCCATTCTGCAGCCACTGTTATGATTTTGCTGCTCTAACCGGTTATTCCCCATTCTGCAGCCACTGTTATGATTTTGCTGCTCTAACCGGTATTCCCCATTCTGCAGCCACTGTTATGATTTTGCTGCTTTAAAACCGGTTATTCCCCATTCTGCAGCCACTGTTATGATTTTGCTGCTTTAAACCGGGTATTCCCATTCTGCACCCACTGTTATGATTTTGCTGCTTTAACCGGGTATTCCCCATTCTGCAGCCACTGTTATGATTTTGCTGCTCTAACCGGGTATTCCCCATTCTGCAGCCACTGTTATGATTTTGCTGCTTTAACCGGGTATTCCCCATTCTGCAGCCACTGTTATGATTTTGCTGCTCTAACCGGGTATCCCCATTCTGCACCCACTGTTATGATTTTGCTGCTTTAACCGGTATTCCCCATTCTGCAGCCACTGTTATGATTTTGCTGCTTTAACCGGATATTGTCCATTCTGCAGCCACTGTTATGATTTTGCTGCTCTAACCGGGTATTCCCCATTCTGCACCCACTGTTATGATTTTGCTGCTTTAACCGGTATTCCCCATTCTGCAGCCACTGTTATGATTTTGCTGCTTTAACCGGATATTGTCCATTCTGCACCCAAATGGGGAGGGAGGGCAGAACCCAACCCTGATCTATCCACATCTCCTTAGATCTATTGAGGAAACAAAAAATACTGCTACTAATCTGACTACTAGTGCTATCCTACCAATGTATTTTCTTACAAATTCCCCGCATTACAACGGCCAACAAAGCCTTTCCTTTCTAGAAATTCCAACCAAACATATCTTATGCAAATCCTTCGCTAGGGTTCTTCCGTTCAACATTTTCTACCTACTGAGCATACACACAGCACACTGCCAAACATTTTCTGCCGACCACACCACGCACAATATATATATAAAATGGCAGAAGAATGGATAATCCTCCCTTTCTTTGTGCTTTCACTGTTCAGATAGATAGATATATTAATCTGAACAATTAAGTAGTGGGGGAAAAGAAGTGCAGGCTAACAATTCTTTAGTCATTATCGTAATGACTTTACAAAGATTTGAACTTAAAAAATAAAATAAAAATGAAGAAAATGAGGGGGGGGGGGGGGGATATATTATAAATATGAGAACCCTTCACTAGCTGCCTGAGGAACCATCGTAATCCCTCTCAAAGGCAGAACTATTTGTATTGCCTACTTCTAAACCCTTTCGTCCGCTGGATCGGATTTATCAGGGAGACACTACTGATTGTGTCTGTGCTCTTGGTGTCAAATAGAGATACACCACAGTCCATAATTCTGTGGTGTTCTCACCACCAAGGTTAAAAAAAGAATCCAACAGCACCCCTAAAGCAGCCAGCGAAGGTAGTAAATGGAACAAAAAGAAAGTGTGGAGAGGAAAAAAGTTGCTGAAAAACTAAAAGAATTATGCAAACGGTATAAAATGTAGGGGACAATCTTTGAGCCTATGCTTGAGGATCCATGCAAGGATGCAAGGGGGATCAAAAGATATGGAACAGTGTGAGTGGTCAGCTCTGCTGTTCAATAACCCAAGCATTGTGAGTGGCTAAGAATTGTACAGAACAACCTATACTTGGATCTCCTTAGAGATGCAATCTCCCACTGATTGACCAAACAAATATAATGCTGAACAATTTATATATAAAACTAGCCGGTGTACCCGGCTTCGCTCGGGTATATCTGTACAATGATTTTCTGGCCACCCCTCTCTCTCACCACTTAAAAGACAATACAATAAAATTCAGCTTGGGTTTGTTTCGTTTTTTCCTATGCTGAACCAATTGCCCCAGCCGCCTCCTATCTACTTCACCCAATTTCTCGGACGCCCACTCCCTTCTTGACTCTCAATCTGTTTTCCCTCACGAATGTTTTTTCGTAATACGATGCACAGTCCATTGAGGGATGCCTGTACTTGTGAACTTACCGATGCATTCTCAATTCCTTGATTGAAGTGCTCCAAAATGACAACTCTGTAGGGCCGCCATAACCTAGTGGATAAGACGCTGGACTCATGATCCAAAGGTCGTGGTTTCGAATCCCGGCTTGGTCTTGGAAATTTTCACGTGGAATGTTTCCTGCTAAAATGACCGTGGTTCACCCCAATGTCCACCCTGGCCCCGCAGGTGTCAGGCTAATGTGACGGACCAGCCATCTGCATATCCTTGATTTGGGCACGGTCGTTAACCCTCCAACTCAAACATGACAACTCTGTGAAAAGATTGCATTTTCACGATGTATCATGTCTATTGGAGGGCTTCTAGGTAGACAACATTTCTGGTCTCCCTGTTTGGCGCAAGTATAGTCAGTGTTTCTGCGTTTCCAGTTCGTGATGCTGCAACGTAGAACATTCCATGTGAAAAAACACGGAACGGTCAGGTCTGCCCCAAGGGATGAAAATGTCTGACCCTGGCTCTTGATGATTGTCAGAGCGAAAGCTCGTTTCCTGGGAAACTGAAGCCATCAGAACTGAATGACAGGGTGAGTCCATGGGTTCCAGAGGAATTTTGGGGAGCAGCACCGGTTCACCTTTGTGGGGGCCACATGATATTTTGCTTCTACAACGTTCCTGTTCAGTCTGGTGAAGACACATCGGTGCCATTGATCACCTTTGGCGGGTCCAGTGAGTGGAGAATGATCATGGGGACTCCAGATTTCAGCAACAGTTCATGCGGTGGAAGTCCAGAAATCTCAATGGAGTTCAGGAGTTCTTGTGGATAAAGGACTCCCTCATCATCATTCTGTCAACAGATCTGTACAGAGTTTCCTCTCCAGGGAAGTCAGCTACGATTTTTCTGTTCAGCCTGTTGACATCTCGTTCAGGGAGGAGATTATGGCCCTTTCCGCTGACCAGTCTGAGTCTGCCCCGCGTTGGGATGCCTCCCATTGGCCTGTGCATTTGGGGTTGATGTCCTGCAGCGTAGAGTCCATTGCCTCGTAGACAGCTTTGTGGGTCATGGAGCTTCATCAATTATGACGGTTGCAGCCTCTTTGATGACTTTGGCTAACGTTGACCCACGCTTGACGGGCAGGTTGGCGTTTCTTGCTTGTCGGCATCCAGAGGGACCTTGAAGTGCTATGTACTGTCCGCCCACCCGGCAAAAGAGTAGCGGCAATGCCACTGGAAGCAGTGGCTAGCACTATTTTGCCTGTGGAGCAGATCCTGTTCAGGATAAGATTCAGGATGGTCTTTCCTGTCCCTCATGGAGCATCAAGGAACATTATGTTGCTGCTTGCTGTGGGGTCCTGCCTCTGCTCAACCATGGTCATAAAGCTGTCGTACACGTCTCTCTGGTCAGCTGTCAGCTTCTTCAGCTGATCATCAGCTGCTGCCCGGAGTGCAGTAGGGGTCGTAATTGGTCTCGCGGTAGTGTTCTCGAGGCACAGTTTGTCGTTGTGTGACTGTTGGCATCCCATACTCCTCTGTAGACTTGCCTCCAAGAAGGAAGAGTTTGTGCTGAATCACAGTAAGAGCTTGGTTGTAGATGGCATCTGTGTACTGCGCTTCATGACAGACATCTCTTCGGACTTGGAAGAGGAAATCTTCAGCAAGATGGTCTCTGAAGAGGTTCCACAGGTTGCCTGGGTTACTGGGGTTGCAAGCCACCAGGATAATACAGAAGTCACGCAGCAGTCGGGGTCTCTGAGAGATGGAGGCTTCCTCCAGGGCAAGTTGTAGAAGGCGGTCATCTCCAGTTTCGGTTCGTGTAAGTTGTATATCATTGTTCAGCATTTAAAAACTACACGTTGTATACCAAATTTCATCAAGAAAGGGGCTAAATTTAGAAAAAACGGATCTTAAACGGTTTTTAACGCTCAATTTTAAGTTTTGTTCGTGTTAATTGTATATCATTGTTCAGCGTGTAAAACTGCATCTGTATACTGAATTTCATCAGGAACGGTCTAAATTTTATAATAATGGTTTTAAACAGTCAATTTTAAGTTTCGGTTCATGTGAGTTGTATATCATTATTCAGCATTTAAAATTTCACTTGTAAAACCAAATTTCATCAAGAAAGGTCTAAATTTAGAAAATAACGGATCTTAACGGTTTTTAAAAGCTCAATTTTAAGTTTCTGTTCGTGTCAATTGTATATCATTGTTCAGCGTGTAAAACTGCATCTGTATACCGAATTCATCAGGAACGGGCTAAATTTATATAATAACGGTTTTTAAAAAGGTCAGTTTTTAAGTTTCCGTTCGTGTAAGTTGTATATCATTGTTCAACGTGTAAACTGGATCTGTATACCGAATTTCATCAAAATGGTCTAAATTTATATAATAACGGTTTTTAACGGTCAATTTTAAGTTTCGGTTCGTGTAAGTTGTATATCATTATTCAGCATTTAAAACTTCACTTGTATAACAAATTCATCAAGAAAGGTCTAAATTTAAAAAATAACGGATCTTAACGGTTTTTAACGCTCAATTTTAAGTTTCTGTTCGTGTAAATTATATATCATTGTTCAGCGTGTAAAACTGCATCTGTATACCGAATTTCATCAGGAACGGTCTAAATTTAAATAATAACGGTTTTTAACGGTCAATTCTTAAGTTTCCGTTCGTGTAAGTTGTATATCATTGTTCAGCATGTAAAACTGGATCTGTATACTGAATTCATCAAGAATGGTCTAAATTTATATAATAAACGGTTTTTAACGGTCAATTTTAAGTTTCGGTTCGTGCAAGTTGTATATCATTATTCAGCATTTAAAACTTCACCTGTATACCAAATTTCATCAAGAAAGGTCTAAATTTAAAAAATAACGGATCTTAAAAGGTTTTTAACGCTCAATTTTAAGTTTCTGTTCGTGTCAATTGTATATCATTTTTCAGGTGTAAAACTGCATCTGTATACCGAATTTCATCAGGAACGGTCTAAATTTATATAATAACGGTTTTTAAACGGTCAGTTTTTAAAGTTTCCGTTCGTGTAAGTTGTATATCATTGTTCAACGTGTAAAACTGGATCTGTATACCGAATTTCATCAAGAATGGTCTAAATTTATATAATAACGGTTTTTTTAACGGTCAATTTTAAGTTCGTTCTTGTAAGTTGTATATCATTATTCAGCATTTAAAACTTCACTTGTATAACAAATTTCATCAAGAAAGGTCTAAATTTAAAAAATAACGGATTTAACGGTTTTTAACGCTCAATTTTAAGTTTCTGTTCGTGTAAATTATATATCATGTTCAGCGTGTAAAACTGCATCTGTATACCGAATTTCATCAGTAACGGTCTAAATTTAAATAATAACGGTTTTTAACGGTCAATTCTTAAGTTTCCGTTCGTGTAAGTTGTATATCATTGTTCAGCATGTAAAACTGGATCTGTATACTGAATTTCATCAAGAATGGTCTAAATTTATATAATAACGGTTTTTTAACGGTCAATTTTAAGTTTCGGTTCGTGCAAGTTGTAGATCATTATTCAGCATTTAAAACTTCACCTGTATACCAAATTTCATCAAGAAAGGTCTAAATTTAAAAATAACGGATCTTAAAACGGTTTTAATTAACGCTCAATTTTAAGTTTCTGTTCGTGTAAATTGTATATCATTGTTCAGCGTGTAAAACTGCATCTGTATACCGAATTTCACAGGAACGGTCTAAATTTAATAATAACGGTTTTTAAAACAGTCAATTTTAAGTTTCGGTTCGTGTAAGTTGTATATCATTATTCAGCATTTAAAACTACACCTGTATACCAAATTTCATCAAGAAAGGTCTAAATTTAGAAAATAAGGGATCTTAACGGTTTTTAAACGCTCAATTTTAAGTTTCTGTTCGTGTAAATTGTATATCACTGTTCAGCGTGTAAAACTGCATCTGTATACCGAATTTCATCAGGAACGGTCTAAATTTATATAATAACGGTTTTTAACGGTCAATTTATTTAAGTTTCAGTTCGTGTAAGTTGTATATCGTTGTTCAGCGTGTTAAACTGCATCTGTATACCGAATTTCATCAAGAATGTTCTAAATTTATATAACGGTTTTTAACGGTCAATTTAAGTTTCGGTTCGTGTAAGTTGTACATCATTGTTCAGCATTTAAAACTACACCAGTATACCAAATTTCATCAAGAAAGGTCTAAATTTAGAAAATAACGCTTTTTAACGGTGATAAATAACGGTCATAAAAACTATACAAATGACCCAATGTTATCCACAGTATGTCCCTCTAGACTCATGCCAAGTTTGGTGGCGATCCGACGACTCCTTTTGCCGCCAACATCAGAAAAGATTGTATTTTTGATCGTTTTTTGGGGGTACGTGTTGTTAACGGCTTTTAATTAACGGTCATAAATAACTGTCGTAGAAACTGTCCAATGACCCTATGTTACTCGGGAGATGTCCCTCTAGTTCGATGTACCTGTGCAATGTCACAACGGCCATTTGATGAAAAGCAGAGGAAAAGATGTCTTTGAAACCGTTATAACAGTTTTGTAACGGTTTTTAACGGTTTTCTTTTTTTAGAGATTAGCCCAAAACCATCCTTGGGTCACAACAGACGTACCTGCTAAATTTCAAGAAGATCGGGTTCTAAACAGTTTCTTTTATAGGGTTAGGTGTTTTTAACGGTTTTTAACCGTTATAAATAACGGTTTTCAGGGTTCATACAGATGTGACCAAACAAAATTCCATACTTTTTCCAGACTTTTTCCAGGGCTTTTCATAATTTTTCCAGACCCCAGAATGTGTGTGTGCGTGCACCTCTGTATGTGATTACCATGCTAAACACACCAGAAAAGAACTGCTTTAATGATAGCAGGGAATTCAATACTTAACCAAAAAATTTAGTGTGTGTGTGTGTGTGTGTGCGTGTGCGCGCCCACGCGCGTGTGTGCACATGCGTGAAAAAGTCAGAGACATGGAGACAGAGACAGTGAGAGAGAGAGAGAGAGAGAGAGAGAGAGAGAGAGAGAGAGAGAGAGAGAGAGACAGTGTATGTGTCTATGTATGTGAGAGAGAGAAAGAGACGGTGTGTGTAAGTGTGAGTGTGGTGCGCACGCGCATGTGTGGGTGTAGGTGTGTGAGAGACAGACAGTGTGTGTGTGTGTGTTTGTGGAGTGTGTGTGTGTGTGAGAGAGAGATATGGTCAGATCAGGTAATTAGGACACTAGGCCTCGCGGCCTCTCAACTGTCCTTTCATTTTAATTTGGATGTTCAACATGGCTGAGTACTTACAAGCCAATGTGCTCTCTATTCAATTCCGTATTTAAATTTTGACATAATTTTTTGGATAAGACAGAGAGAGAGCGAGTGCGTTAGAGACAGCATGTGTGTGTGTGTGTGTGTGTGTATGTATGTACAGGTTCCTACAGACTTCCAAGAACAAAATTCAAATTGCCAGCTGTGTGGCAAGATCTACATAGGGGAAACGTCACGCACACTTGAAACACGCATCGCTGAACACCTGGCTGATATCCGCCACCACCGACCAAAACCCGTCGCCCTACACTTCAACCACACCCAACACAACATCGACCATGTCAAAGTTATGGCACTCTGGCAGTCACAGAGTGACAGCTTTGAACGCACAACTCAGGAATCACATCTCATTTCCAAACTGGGCACACTACACCCCCAAGGCATCAATATCCAACAGTAACCAAACACACATACCACCTCTTCCACATCAGTTGGCAATATCCCCTACCAACACACACACATACACATACACACACACCTACATACACCACCACCACATCCCCTTCACTCACTTCATACAGTAGTTACAGCAACCCTCCATCTATCTAATCTTAATTTTGTCTTGATCCTTCCCCTTAAATCCCCCCCCCCCCCCCCCCCCACACACACACCTTTTTTTTTTTTTTTTTTTTTTTTCATTATTATCTATCCACCATTACCACAACCATCACAAAGATATCATACCATCCTAATAAACTAGACACACAACCCTATCATATCACACACACACACCTCCCCTAACGCAAACCCCCCCCCCCCCCCCCCTCTGTTTCCTCTCCCATAATCCCCCTGGCCTCATGTCATTTCCGCCTTCATGGACACTTAACGGATGAGTCATTTTTCATTCTCTTTTTTTGTTTTTCGTAGTTTGTACTGTCCCACATGTTAAATGTGATTTATTCTTTCGCCTGATGAAGACCCAAGTGGTTGAAATGCATCGTGTCTTGTCTTGTGCTTTGTTTGTCAATGTCATTGGCGGTATGTTCTAAAAACTCTATTCCTAATCTCAAAATTCAAGGAGTTTTCAAGGAGTGCCATTTCTATTTCAAGGTTACAATACTTGCGTAAAAATTGAAAACAGAAACGGCAGTTTGATTTTTCTGTGTTAAGGTTGATGAAAAAAATATTACTTACAATTTTTTTTGGTACATAGAAAACAAAAAACTTTGTTTTAAAATAATTTGTTCATCAACCTAAACACAGAAAAGTCAAACTGCCATTTCTTTTTTTTTCCAGTTTTTATCAGAGTGAGTGTGCCAGTACACCACACATTAGAACATTAACAAACTCAAGACTCTTTAAACACTAAAATCAGCAAAAATATGTCCATTTGTAAGAGAACATACAGACTATGCATGGTGTGTAAGAGACTGGTTGGAGGAAAAAAAAGTATTTAAAAAAAAAAAGTTAAAAAAAAAAAAGTTTACAAACGTCGCGAGCGCCAATACCAAGGGAGGTAATTTGATCAAAATTGATGAAGTTACAAATTACCTCCCTTGGTAATCGTCTGCTAAACCAGGGACCGTACAGCAAAGGGATGCGCAGCTGGCCGGCTTCCCCTTCTCTGAGTCACTAACGAAGTACTGAAAGGGGCGGGCCCCACCAACTAGTGCGTACAGAACTTCCGGTGTCGGTGGTAACATGGAGTTTGGCAGCCAAAACATCGTTGAGGTAAGCATTCTTTTTCCATAATTCAGCGGTTGTTATGCGTTTACTATAGGACATGTGTTATGACTTTGTGTTGTGGAGGAATGTAGAGTGCGAAACCTATCGACATGTGCAAGTAATTACCCTATAACTGATAACGCGGCTACAGTTTACTCAGCGTACAAGCGTGTAAACAAACCATGCCTGTGCTCGAGAGATACGCTAGTCAGTGTGTAGTTGTGCTCCGCGCAGCTTTAGTCTTTCATGTCTCCCTTCTTGTATGCATTGATGTACAGCTGGTTGCAGTATTGGCGCGCACAGCGTTGCAGGCAAATTTCAGAGCTGTATGGCCACTAGACTTACGCCTTTAGGGAGGGACAGTAAAATTGATTATTACTACGAACACTAATTGGGAGGGACGTAACTTCTCCTTCCTCCACAATAGGCTCGTAATAATTTCATTTAAACTGCAACCTCCTAGCGTAGGTCTAGTTTAATTTTCTAATTATCACTCGCATATTGCTCCCGGAAGGGAAGCTACGTTGAGACTTTAGAGAAAGTAAGGACAGTGGCCAATATAAACATCACAGGCCAGACATGTAATGCAACACACATTTATTCACAATGATCCTTCATCATTTTCATTTGCTGTTCACATAGCCATCAAGTACCTTCTGGCTGAAACTGGCACTGTTCTGTCTCTTATAGTATTTACAGAATGTCTTTTCATTTGTCCAGCCCGCTGCTTTCAATTGTTTTCAATGAAACTCCAGCCTGGGCGGCTGCACTGCAGCTTGCAGCCTAGCGCGCTAGCACCTCTTTCACCCATCACGCGAATGTCTGCTTACCCACAGGTGCGTGAGGTTTGGTGTGACTGATGAATAACTGCTGTTGGTGACTGCCTCAGATCCTTAGTTGTGTCAATATACTGCTTCAAGTGTTTCTCTTCCGTATAAGAGTCTAAAAACTGTTGCTCCCGTCGCTTCGGAGTTTTCTTTGCACAAGTTGCAGGTTTTTTCGCTGATTTTTCTGGCTGCCCTTCAAGTATTTTTCGTTTTAATCCTCGTGGTCTACCTCGACCCGCCATTTTTTCTCGTTGAAGAAAACCACTGAACAAAGCCGATGTAGCCGATTGGCTACGAAATTCCGCGAAGCATGATAGCAGCCAATCACGAGACTCGACTCGAAAACTGCACAGGTTCACCTGCTCGACAGCAAACCACAGGCGCAAAATCGTCAAAACTACCCCATGCTAGACAAAATCACCGTCGCCGTATTATTTTGCATTCAGCGTATTTCAGTATTATATTTGGTATGACCGTAATTAAATACGGCCAAACCGTAACGGTTGGCACCTCTGTATATACAGAGAGAGAGAGAGACAGACAGACAGAGAGAGACTTCCCCACTTCTGGGATCTCTCTTGCATGTGTGTGTGTGTGTGTGTGTGTGTGTGTGTGTGTGTGTGTGTGTGTGTGTGTGAGAGAGAGAGAGAGAGAGAGAGAGAGAGAGAGAGAGAGAGAGAGAGAGAGTGTGTGTGTGTGTGCACATGACTGATTGTTATCACATGACTGGTAGTTAACGTTATCACATGACTGGTGGCTATTGCCTTCATGATTGCTAGATACTGTTATTATATGACTGATAGTTATGTTGTCACACGGCTGACAGTAATTACTGTCACATGAGTGATGGTTATCGTTGTCACATGACTGGCAGTTACCTTCTCTTCATCTGCTCTCCAATCTGCATCATATAAAAATGAAGACTCTCTCTCTCTGTGTTAGAGTCAGACATAATCTGTCTTCATCCACAACAAACCAGTAATTTCCGTGCGACAAGTTTGTATTTCACAGATTATGTTTACTAAACCTTCACTACCCTGTGTAAAAGGACACCCCATGTTGCCTGTGCTCATACTTTTCTTCAGCCAGTCAAGAGACATTACCCCATGTTGTCTGTAAGTTGCTAATACCTTTCTTCAACCAGTTAAGAGACATTACCCCATGTTGTCTGTAAGTTGCTAATACATTTCTTCAACCAGTTAAGAGACATTACCCCATGTTGTCTGTAAGTTGCTAATACCTTTCTTCAACCAGTTAAGAGACATTACCCCATGTTGTCTGTAAGTTGCTAATACCTTTCTTCAACCAGTTAAGAGACATTACCCCATGTTGTCTGTAAGTTGCTAATACCTTTCTTCAACCAGTTAAGAGACATTACCCCATGTTGTCTGTAAGTTGTTAATACCTTTCTTCAACCAGTCAAGAGACATTACTCTGTAAGTTGCTAATACCTTTCTTCAACCAGTCAAGAGACATTACTCTGTAAGTTGCTAATACCTTTCTTCAACCAGTCAAGAGACATTACTCTGTAAGTTGCTAATACCTTTCTTCAACTAGTCAAGAGACATTACCCCATGTTGTCTGTAAGTTGCTAATACCTTTCTTCAACCAGTCAAGAGACATTTTCAAGTCCCCCCCCCCTCCCCCTCAGTCTGGGGTTTCATAAGCTAAGTACAGTAAAACTACATAAACAAGAAACCAAATCACGGATCAGAACTATGCCCGTTTGCTGTTTATGGGAGTTTCAAACAAGCATACATGTATGGAAACAAAATCAACTCCCTTTTCAGCGATTGTGGGTGGTACATGCAAACTCACTTTTACAGAAGTCAAATTCACCTTCCCTTTCAGTAATGTTACAGACATCCTTGCTTTTAAAATAGTGGAAAAGAACCGATTCCTCTTTACCGACTGTGGGTGTTTCACGCGCCTATTCTATCAGGCACTCTTCCAACATACTGCTGCCATGGTGACAGCGAGAAGTCTCCACAGGAACCAGAACACTGACAGCCTGAGGTTCTGCTAGCTCAGAAGCAGGGCAGGGCAGGGCAGGGCAGGGCAGGGCAGGGCAGGGCAGGGCATTCCTGTCACTGGATGTCCCTGCAGGTGTGGACTGTTCAGAAATGGAATCGGGGGGGGGGGGGGGGGGGAGGGGGGGGACCTCTTTCCACACCGTTGAAAACAGACATTCAACAGCAGCTATTACCTGACATACCTGCACCAGTTTGAAATATTCCAAAAGTGCGGACAGACATGTGTTGGAGTTCTTCAACAGAACACAATTTTGCACAATCAAATTACCATCATGTCTCAGCTCTCACTACATGAGTCAGAATTTCATTCCATCATGATGGTGTGCCAATATGACACAGGTTGAACAGCACTGTCATCATCAGCACAATAAAGGTAACATGTCCACCTGGCATCTCTGAGGCAGTACTGTCTGTTGGAAATAGGAGCTCCCAGTCATTTGGAAACAATTTCCATCAATGGAGAATTAACACCATGAACAAACTTGCCCATACACACATACCAAAACGGGAAACTCTGAGGTGCACAACAACCATATTTTCCAGTCTTCCTGATCTTGCCACTGTCTCAGCACACTGACTCTGGATGCTCATTACCTCCAGAGGACAACACTCTCACAGAACACCTGAGCAGGTGGTGTCCTACGTTTGTTGGATCAGAACAGGCATCACAGGCCATCACCACAGAGATGGCAGCAGCACACAGTGTCCTCTGACTGGCTACCTCATGATGACTGACACCAGGTACTGTCTTTCAACTGCCAGCATCGGTGCTGTGACGGTATCATCCAGGTTGTGACTGGATGAGGAGACAGAATGAGCAGCACACGATGTTGTCACTCAAATGGCATGTAAGATAAGACAGACGAAAATTCCTCCACAATGTCTTGACCTTGCTACGGGCACAGCACGCTGTCCCTGGGAGCTCCTATTTCCAACAGACAGTACTGCCTCAGAGATGCCAGGTGGACATTGTTCCTTGATGTGGGAGACCAGCTGTGTGCTGAGCACCTTCAGGGCACATGGCAGTTCTACATCCACCCTGATCACTGACACTGACCATCAACTCTACACCTTCAGGGCTGCATGGCAGATCTACATCAACCCTGACCACTGACACTGACCATCAACTCTACACCTTCAGGGCTGCATGGCAGTCAACTAAAACCCTGACCACTGACACTGACCATCAACTCTACACCTTCTGGGCTGCATGGGAAATCTACATCATCGTGATTCACCGCCCACTGCCTCAACTTCAGGGCTGCTGGCAGTTCTACATCCACCCTGACCACTGACACTGCCCATCAACTTCAGGGTTGCATGGCAGTTCTACAATCCACCCTGACCACTGACACTGACCATCAACTTCGGGGCTGCATGGCAGTTCTACACCCACCCTGACCACTGACATGCCATCAACTTCAGGGCTGCATGGCAGTTCTACTCATCCATGATGACACAGACCATCAACTTCACACCTTCATGGCTGCACGCAGTTCTAATCCACCCTGGACTACTGACACTGACCATCAACTTCAGGGCTGCATGGCATTTACATCCACCCTGACCACTGACATGACCATCAACTTCAGGGCTGCATGGCGTTCTACATCATCCCTGACCACTGCACTGACCATCACCTCTACACCTTCAGGGCTGCAGGGCAGTTCTACATCATCCTGACCACTGACATGACCATCACCTCTACCCCTTTCAAGGGGCTTTGGCAGTTCTACATCCACCCTGACCACTGACACTGACCATCAACTCCACACTTAGGGCTGCCGGCAGTTCTACATCAACCCGGACCACTGACACTGACCATCAATCCACACCTTCAGGGCTGCACGGCAGTTCTACTCATCCCTGACCACTGACACTGACCATCAACTCAAACCCTTCAGGGCTGCATGGGAAATCTACATCATCGTTTGATCACCGACTTTGACCATCAACTTCAGGGCTGATGGCAGTTCTACACCCACCCTGACACTGACACTGACATCAACTTCAGGGTTGCATGGCAGTTCTACATCCACCCTGACCATGACCATCAACTTCGGGGCTGCATGGCAGTTCTACATCCACCCTGACCACTGACACTGCCATCAACTTCAGGGCTGCTGGCAGTTTTTTACAGTCATCATCCCTGACCACTGACAATGACCATCAACTTCAGGGCTGCAGGGCCCGTTCTACATCATCCCTGACACTGACCATCATTATTCCTTTGACAAGTCTCATCAGCCTGCTGAAAAACTGGATAAGCAAGTAAAGGACAATGTGCAAACTGCATATCACATCCATGAAATAAAAAGGGGAACGACACAACAAAACCACATGTTTCAAAGAAAGGGAGGGGGTTTTCCACATGAGGGCCCTTTAAAAGGAAACAGCACAACAAAACCAAAAAGTTTCAAAGAAGGGAGGGGTTTTCCCACATGACGGCTTTAAGGAAACAGCAAACCAAACAACAAAGAAAGTGATTGGTTTACACAAATGGCTTTAACATAAAGAGCACAACCCAAACAACATGAATGAAAGAAGGAAATGGTTTTTTTCCACACGATGGATCAAAGGCGGCAGGGAAAAAAACACCAAAGATGGCAGAAAAGAAAGATGGGCTTTTGAACCATCCGCCTTCAGTGAATGGGGATAAGCACCAAAAATCACGTTTCAGTGGGAAAATGGGCATTTTTACGTCCGACAGTCCACGAATGAGGATAAATAGCAAACAGCCTGTATCTACATTATTGGTGTCCTGTCAACTTACTGTCAGTGAATGAGGATACATAGCAAAAATGCCTGTATCTACATTATAGGTGTCCCGTTGTCCAGGATGGGGGAATGTGATGGTATTGCTTAAATGCACTAAGTTGATGTATTATTAGTCAGGCTTAACACACCAAGGGTATCGTTGCACTATACCGCATATGCACACTCATGCGCACACCAAACATTCACCTCTCTCTGGGAATGGGATTTTCACGCATTCGTTTCTTTCCTAACACGACTGAGAACAGATTTTACAATTTCTATGCTTTATAATTAATCATGAACTCAATCACACACAAGAAAAAATCAAAAAACATTAAAGATCAATACTTCCTAATCCCCGGGTTATAATAAAAATGACTTCTTACCTGGCCAGGTTTTCACACACACAACCACGCTTTCCCCACCACACCACAGTTCTTGAACAAGTTGCTTCAAGTCTTCTTTAGCACTGGTTGATGGTTGGGCGCCCTTGGTTGACTGGCTCCAGGTTTCAGGACTGGGTCTTCGTGGTCGTCTCTGGGATCTCGACGTAGAACTCTTCTTTTTTCTCGTCTTCTTTACCCACCCCTGGGTTCAAATTCAGTTTGTCTGTTTTTCACCCACCTCTGGGCTTCAAACTTAGTTTCCTTCTCTTCCAGCTTGTCTTCAAAAACCCTAAGACTTAGCTGTCTCTTCTATCTCCCAGACCACGTTTCTCTCGACCCTTTCTCTGTCCTGCTCACTCCTCTCCTCTCTCTCTCTCCTCTGCCTTCTCTCTCTCCCTCTCCTGGTGTTGTTCTGCTCTCACGTTGTTCTCCCTCAGTTTATATAGGGAGGGAAACAAAGGATTCCCTTCGGGCCATGCCTTTGTCCACGCTGCTTCTCAAACCCCCGAGTTCACAAGTACCCTGGTTAATTGGTCTATGACCTATTTGTATACTACGTACAACGTCCCTTTGCCTCCAAGCGTCTAATGCCTTTTGTGAGAGGTTTCATGCTCCTTGAGACCTGTCAACTTACTGTCAGTGAATGAGGATACATAGCAAACTGTCTGTATCTACATTATAGGTGTCCTGTCAACTTACTGTCAGTGAATGCGGATACATAGCAAACTCTGTATATAGATTATAGTTGTCCTGTCAACTTACTGTCAGTGAATGGGGATACATAGCAAACTGCCTGTATCTACATTATAGGCGTCCTGTCAACTTACTGTCAGTGAATGAGATTAAGAAAGAAAGTGTTTATATGCAGACTATGGGCTCCTGCCCCCTCAAAGTCAGTGAATGAGGTTCAGTTGTTTTTTTTAAGTGCTTGCATGGAAAGCCAGGTGTGTACACGATCCACAATTGGCCGATCTGAAAAGTTTCCAAAGTTCCCAGTGAACGTTAAAACAAAGCACTCATTATTCCAAGACAAAAGGGACATACAAAGAGATTCAACACAACTCACTGCAGGTTTTTTTCGGCTCTGTAAGTAGAGAACATTGACCACCAGGAGAATGATGATGATGACTTGAAGGACCAGAACAGCTGCAGTCAGTGCAACTGAACCACTGTGTCCCTCACCTGCAAAACACAAGTTTGAAATCTGTGCATCTTTCCACACTGATAAGATAAGATAAGATATGTTGCTTATAGCCCAGCCGACCGCAAAGGGCCATATCAGGCTGTCACCACGTTAAAATCAACTCACCAGTCTTAAAAAAAAAAAAAAAAAAACCCACTTTCATACATCATAAATGACATCATCTACAAACGCACCAAAACCTGTTAAAATCTTCTTCCGTAAAATCTTAAATCAGATGAAAAAATGTTAATCTCTCTCAAAAACTCAAGGATCACATCAGGCGGGACATCCCTGAACAGGATCTTCATGACTCCGCTGTAAAATGTTTGTGTCTCACATCGTGCAAGTCCCAACACTCTAAAAGAACGTTTCATGGTGAGTGGCGCATGACATGGAATGCACCACGGAGCTTCTTCACTCTTTAAAAGGTAAGCATGGGTAAAATACGAATGGCCGGTGGCAGCCGGCACAGAACCGTTTCCTCTTTAACGACCCCCCGACGTGGATGGAGGAAGTCCTTAAGGTTTGGACGGATCTGAAAGAGTTTGTTACTCGTCTGTGTGTTCCAATCCTCCTGCCAGAGTCTCTCACATAATCGTTAATTTTGGGTTTCACATCTGAACAGGGGATATAAATGTTGGACAGTTTCTCTCTTGTGGCGTTCTTGGCTAAACGATCAACCATTTCGTTCCCGCCAATGCCAACATGACCAGGAACCCAAGCAAGAGTAATGTTGTAACCGTCCGCGTTTCAACTTGCTAAAAAGTTCAAAGAAATGCAAAAGTTCTGGATGCTGAAGGTTGCGGCCAGCTATGGCTTCCAAAGCTGACAGCGAATCCGACAGAACCAGAAAGTCCTTCTTTGAAGAATGTGAGATTATCTTCAAAGCCAGTACCAGAGCAGTAAGTTCAGCAGAATAGACAGAAGCATCGGAATGGATATGTTCCAACAGTATCTGAGAAGGAGCCCCAGGGCAGTAGGCTGCACAGGCCACTCCATCCTCAGACTTGGAACCGTCAGTGAAAACTTTTGATAGGATGGGAATTTCGAACAGAGGTCAGCATACAATGCCTTGTACGCCAGAGAGCTGGGAGACTCTTTGCGAAAAGCTGCAAGATCGAAACGAATCTCTGGTGTGAAAAAGGTCCACGGAGGTTGATCCGAAACTTGGAAAAATCGGAAACTACTCCCAGGTTTAGACCTGCATTCCGCACGTGAGGCTGCATACGAAGACCAAACGGCGGAATACATTTCGGGTTGTTTTCAAACTTACTTTGGAACGGAGGGTCAAGACACAGTCATAGGCAGGATTCTGCGGTTCTGAGAACAGTCGGATATAATAGTTTAAAGACAGTTTCAGCCTGCGGTTGGACAATGAAGGTTCGCCCGCCTCCGCGTACAGGCTGTACACAGGGTGGTGCGGAACGCTCCAAGACAGAGACGAAGCCCTTGATGGTGGATAGGTCCAAGAGTTTGAGGTAAGAGGGTCTTGCGGAGCCGTAGACAGCACAGCCGAATCCAGTTTGGAACGGACCAGGGCTCTGTAGAGGTGCAACAAAGTTTTCTTATCAGCGCCCCAGTCGGTGTGTGCTACGACCCGCAGAATATTCAGTGCCTCTGGCAAGCAGTTTTGAGGTTTTTTAATATGGCTGAGAAAGTTAAGTTTTTGGTCAAAAATGACTCCCAGAAATTTGGCCTCTTTAACAGCTGGAATGGGAGATTTCCCTACTTGAAGTTCAGGATCTGGAAAAACTGACGGAAATTATGGAAGTGAATACACTGCGTCTTTGTTGGAGAAAAGGTGAAACCGTTTTCATCCGCCCATCGATGGATTTTATCTACGCAAAGCTGGAGCCTGCGCTGGACACTCGGGTACAGGCTTCCAGTTGCGTAGACAGCAAAATCATCCACAAACAATGAGCAGTCTGAACCCTGCTGAACTGATTTCACAATGTTGTTGATTTTAATACTAAAGAGGGCAGGAGACAGTATGCTCCCCTGGGGAACACCCAACTCCTGCTCGTGGACATCAGAGAGAGGGGTGCCAACCCGGACCTGAAACTGTCGTTCTGCCAAAAAATTTTGAATGAAAAACGGAAGATGACCTCGAAAACCCAGATCGTGGAGATCATGAAGTATCCCCGACTTCCAGGTAGTATCGTAGGCCTTCTCCAAGTCAAAGAAAACTGCCACTGTATGCTGTCTGTTCAAAAAAGCGTTCCGAAGTGTTGATTCCAGACGAATCAAATGGTCAACGGTAGTCCGATGTTTGCGGAAACCACACTGTTCTTTCGCCAAAAGGCCATCGGTTTCAAGTTTCCACATGAGCCTAGCATTGACCATTTTTTCCATCAATTTACAAACACAGCTGGTCAAAGCTATGGGACGGTAATTTGAAGGATTAGAAAGATCTTTTCCAGGTTTGGGGATGGGGATAATGAGGGCTTTTCGCCAAGAGGGTGGAAAAAAACCTGTAGTCCACACATGGTTGTAGACCTGTAGCAGTATGTTCAGACCTTCTAGCGGAAGATGTTTCAACAGCTGATAATGGATTTCATCTATACCTGGAGAGGAATCGCTGCAAGAGAGTAAGGCAGATTTCAGCTCGTTTAATGTAAAAGGAAGATTGTAGTCTTCCATGTTGTCGGATGAAAAGTTGCAGGGAGATTTTTCTTTTAGGGCTTTGTGTTTGACAAAAGTGACTGATTTATTAGAAGAGGAGGAATTCTTTCAATGGTTGAAGCAAGCAGATTAGCAACTGCTTTCTTTTCTGTTATTAAAGAATCCGAAAACTTGAGATGGTTCACAGTGGGACAGGTGTTCTTCCCCTTTGATTTTCTTAATGATGTTCCATACTTTTTTCTTAGAAGTTTTTGATGTCAGCCTGGAGCAGAAGCTTCTCCAGGACTGACGTTTACTGATTTTTAAAAGTGTGTCTTGATTTAGCACGAAGTTTCTGATGGGCTCGAGCGTTGGGACCCGAAGGTCGTTGGTATACCTGACGCTGAGCCCGTTTCTAACTTTGGAAATTTGTTGGCATTCTGAATCGAACCAGGGTGTTTTTGGCATTTGAAGTTTATCGGAAGACACTGGAATACAGGCTTTAGCACATTTGATCATAGTGTTAGTCAGAGATTCTGCTGGTCTGGACTCTGAAAAAATCAGTGTCCTGGAACTCCTTAGAAATAGTGGCTGCAAATAGATCCCAGTTTTGCTTCTATAATTGAGATGGTTGAGAGACAGAGGCGGTTCAGTTAATATGGGCTGTAAAAGAACAGGGAAATGGTCACTTCCGTGCAGATCGTCATGGACAGACCACTCATAGTCCAGGACCAGCGAGGGGTCACAAACCGACAAATCTAAGCACGAAAGTGAACCTGTGGAAGAGTGGAGGTAAGTTGCAGATCCGTCGTTCAGACAACACAAATCCAAACCGACAGGATATCCTCAATCAGTGGGTTGTGACCGTTAAAGTCACCCAACAGCAAAAAAGGTCGAGGAAGTTCCCCTAAGAGATTGACAAGGTCCTGACGACAAACCGGGACAGAAGGTGGAAGATAAAGGGAACAGATCGTCACAGTCTTGTGGAGAGTGACTCTCGCAGCTACAGCTTGAAGGGAGGTAGACAGAGCGACAGGACTATACAACAAAGTTTTATGTATGAGAAGGCAAAAACCCGCCCGACAGTCCCAACGTGGATGGTTGTGCAGGTTTGAAAGAATATTAAAGCCAGAAAGAGTAAAGGTCTTCTGGCTTTGAATTTGGGTTTCCTGAAGAGCCACGACGGAAGGTTTTATAGACTGACACAGAAGCTGCAGCTCCTCAAAGTTGGAATTTAGTCCACGGATATTCCAATGGAATATTGTACTATCCATGGTGCAGAGGGCGAAAAGGAGAGAGATCAGTCATCTCCTCATCTGCATCTGCGGCCAATGGAGTGAACTTATTATTTAGTTTCACGGACTGTGTTGGTCTTGGACCTGCTGGCAGACTTGCCCGCAGGTGACAAAGGCCTGGAGTTTGGAGATGGTGGAGGTCTGATTTGGGAGATGGTGGAGTTTTTTCCTCAACTCCACCATCTCCACACTGGTTGAACTCCCTTGCCCGCACGGGCATTGGACAGAGGAGTTCGAGGCGGGACTGCTGGCTTTTTAATCTGCCCAGCAGCAGATGTTGTAGACTGCTGGGCAGTCTGAGGGGTGGCGGATTTTTTGCCTCCACCAGGGCAGTCACTTGGTTTGGAAGGTGGTGGACCTGCTACCACCAGAACTGACAGATCTTACTTGCAATGTTTTTTGAAAACATGAATTCATCAGTCTGGCAGCAGACTGACCGAGTAGAAACTGTGGGAACCTTCTTTACAGCCGAAGCGTAGGAAGAGCTGTAGGCGTCTGACTGCCCACAACCTGTTTCCGGGCTTCAAAAAAAGAGATCTTCTTTCCGTTTTGACTCGTTGTATAGCTGATTCTTGAATCCAAGAAGGACAATTTCGGGAAGAGGAGGGATGGTCGCCACCGCAGTTAGCACAATGTGCCGGATCATGACACGGCCCATCATGGTTGCCTTGCAGCAAATAACCACACACCTCCTGCCCAGAACAGCGGTCCCTGACATGGCCAAACTTCTGGCACCTGAAGCACCTCAACGGGACGGAACATATAACTGAACCCGGACATTCAGGTAGCCGACTTTGATGACCGGAGGCAGCACAGGGTTGCAGAATGTCAGAAAGAGGGTGTTGGTGGCCACCCTTTCTGCACCCTTCTTTACTGTCACCCTGCGCACCTCCGTCACACCCTGGACGCTAGCTCCGATTTAATTTCTGCCTCCGAGACACCAATAAATCCCTGCAGCGAATCACGCCTTTTGATGAATTTAATTGTTTGTGGGGAGTTACTCTGATCTCCCTGTCCACTAATTTTGTTGCCTTCAGCAGCTGGTCAGATTGTTTCTGTGATTTACACTCAATAAGGAACGAGCCATTCCGTAACCTCTTGATGGACCGAGGGTCACCTGCCAAACCTTGAAAGCCCTTTTGTATGGCAAAAGGGCTCAGAGCTGAAAGGGGTCGTTCCTGCTTCCGTCCCCTCCATCACGAGCCAGGAAGCCCAAAAACCTGTCTTCTGTCTCACTCTGTATCAGAATCACTATCTGTTTTGACCATCCCCTGAAATGGGGGATGCTGACTTCCTCTTCCTTTTGGGGGGAATGTTTTTGGAAAAAGCCATATTTAGTGTAGTATGATTCATCTCTCCCTTACCCACCCACCTTGGAGTCCAACTAAGGGCCAGGGCCAAGAAACCAATGTCTTGACCCCTTCCAGCTTTGGAGAGACATACACAAACAGAAGCAACTAACCCCATCCCCCTGATCATGCTCAACTCCCGGGGACAGAGAGCTGAGCACTGCAGGGGTTCACATGGCCAGCAGGGGAACTGCTTGTCTTGACCCAGCCCCAAGAAGGGGAGCCGATTAGTACACCCGGGCCAAAGTGTACTCCCTGTCTAGAGAGGTCCGAGCCAAAGTGATGTGTTGAGAGCACAGGCCTCCTCAAGCACTGGCCCTCTCAATCACCAGGACCTCATTCCCCTCCGACACAGGTCGCAACCGCACGGCAAACACGGCGGATCTTAAGGAGACCACAGAGAGAAAAGGAGTGTGAAAAAGAAGACTTGAAGGGAGACGAAGATAGAAAAGGGCCAAATAAGGGAGGCAGAAATCAAGAAAAGGAGAAAGGCGGGTTACTCTTAGTCAGATCCTCACCCTTAGCCTATCTGACATGGGAAGCCCTACCAGGGCATCAACTCCTTACCACGTTATGCTTAGGCCAAACAGCATCTGCACCTCTCAGGCCTAGAAACAGTTTTAAAAAACCAGCCTATCTTCGAGTATTGATGCCCCCGCCAGCAAAGCCTAAGGATCACGGGACCACACAAGCCCTCCGACCACGACAAGGTCGCAACCCCCACGGAGGGTTCCACACTGATAAGAAATAAAAACAAAAGAGCAAAAGATATAAAGAAACTTTAAAAACATATGTGTATTACAACTGAATGTGAAGAAACCGAGGCGTTTTATCAATGCCAGTCACCAGGTGGAGTGGTACAGCCACAGGAAAGCAGGATGGGAGGCTGAAGGGGTTGAATCCCATAGATGGCATGTATTTGTGGGAATTTCAACCCAGACCGGCTCCTACCCCACAGTTGTTGGATGTGCTCAATTTTCCTGACCATCACAACAGGTGTCTGTGACTCTTGGACCTGACCATCACAACAGTGTCTGTGACTCTTGCACCTGACCATCACAACAGGTGTCTGTGACTCTTGGACCTGACCATCACAACAGGTGTCTGTGACTCTTGGACCTGACCATCACAACAGGTGTCTGTGACTTGTTGGACCTGACCATCACAACAGGTGTCTGTGACTTGTTGGACCTGACCATCACAACAGGTGTCTGTGACTTGTTGGACCTGACCATCACAACAGGTGTCTGTGACTCTTGGACCTGACCATCACAACAGGTGTCTGTGACTTGTTGGACCTGACCATCACAACAGGTGTCTGTGACTGGACCTGACCATCACAACGGGTGTGTGCCTCCTGGACCTGACCATCACAACAGGTGTCTGTAACTCTTGACCTGACCATCACAGCAGGTGTCTGTGACGTGTTGGATATGACCATCACGACGTGTTGGATATGACCATCACAACAGGTGTCTGTGACTGGACCTGACCATCACAACAGGTGTCTGTGACTCCTTGGACCTGACCATCACAACAGGTGTCTGTGACTGGACCTGACCTTCACAACAGACGTCTGTGACTTTTTGGACCTGACCATCACAACAGGTGTCTGTGATTCCTGGACCTGACCATCAGAACAGGTGTCTGTGACTCTGGACCTGACCATCACAACAGGTGTCTGTGACTCTTGGACCTGACCATCACAACAGGTGTCTGTGACTCCTGGACCTGACCATCACAACAGATGTCTGTGACTGGACCTGACCATCACAACAGGTGTCTGTGAGTGTGACTGGACCTGACCATCACAACAGGTGTCTGTGACTCTTGGACCTGACCATCACAACAGATGTCTGTGACTTGTTGGACCTGACCATCACAACAGGTGTCGTGACTCCTGGACCTGACCATCACAACAGGTGTCTGTGACTGGACCTGACCATCACAACAGGTGTCTGTGACTCTTGGACCTGACCATCACAACAGATGTCTGTGACTCTTGGACCTGACCATCACAACAGGTGTCTGTGACTCATAGACCTGACCATCACAACTGTGTCTGTGACTCTTGGACCTGACCATCACAACAGGTGTCTGTGACTCTTGGACCTGACCATCACAACAGTTGTCTGTGACTTTTTGGACCTGACCATCACAACAAGTGTATGTGACTCTTGGACCTGACCATCACAACAGGTGTCTGTGACTTTCGGACCTGACCATTACAATAGGTGTCTGTGACTTTTTGGACCTGACCATTACAATAGGTGTCTGTGACTTGTTGGACCTGACCATTACAATAGGTGTCTGTGACTCCTGGACCTAACAATCATAACAGATGTCTGTGACTCTTGGACCTGACCATCACAACAGTTGTCTGTGACTTTTTGGACCTGACCATCACAACAAGTGTATGTGACTCTTGGACCTGACCATCACAACAGGTGTCTGTGACTTTTTGGACCTGACCATTACAATAGGTGTCTGTGACTTTTTGGACCTGACCATCACAACAGGTGTCTGTGACTTGTTGGACCTGACCATTACAATAGGTGTCTGTGACTCCTGGACCTAACAATCATAACAGATGTCTGTGACTCTTGGACCTGACCATCACAACAGGTGTCTGTGACTTGTTGGACCTGACCATCACGACAAGTGTCTGTGACTTTTTAGACCTGACCATCACAACAGGTGTCTGTGACTTGTTGGACCTGACCATCACAACAGGTGTCTGTGACTTTTTGGACCTGACCATCACAACAAGTGTCTGTGACTCCTGGACCTGACCATCACAACAGGTGTCTGTGACTCCTGGACCTGACCATCACAACAGGTGTATGTGACTCTTGGACCTGACCATCACATCAGGTGTCTGTGATCCTGGACCTGACAATCACAACAGATGTCTGTGACTTGTTGGACCTGACCATCACAACAGATGTCTGTGACTCCTGGACCTGACCATCACAACAGATGTCTGTGACTCTTGGAACTGACCATCACAACAGATGTCTGTAACTTCTTGGACCTGACCATCACAACAGGTGTCTGTGACTTGTTGGACCTGACCATCACAACAGGTGTCTGAGATTCCTGGACCTGACCATCACAACAGGTGTCTGTGACTCCTGGACCTGACCATCACAACAGGTGTCTGTGATTCTTGGACCTGACCATCACAACAGGTGTCTGTGACTCTTTGACCTGACCATCACAACAGGTGTCTGTGACTTGTTGGACCTGACCATCACAACAGGTGTCTTTGACTCTTGGATCTGACCATCACAACAGGTGTCTGTGACTCCTGGACCTGACCATCACAACAGGTGTCTGACTCTTGGACCTGACCATCACAACAGGTGTCTGTGACTCTTGGAACTGACCATCACAACAGGTGTCTGTGACTCTTGGACCTGACCATACAACAGGTGTCTGTGACTCTTGGACCTGTCCATCACAACAGGTGTCTGTGACTCTTGGACCTGACCATCACAACAGGTGTCTGTGACTCTTGGACCTGACCATCACAACAGGTGTCTGTGACTCCTGGACCTGACCATCACAACAGGTGTCTGTGACTCCTGGACCTGACCATCACAACAGGTGTCTGTGACTCCTGGACCTGTCCATCACAATAGGTGTCTGTGACTCCTGACCTGTCCATCACAACAGAGTCTGTGACTCCTGGACCTGACCATAACAACAGGTGTCTGTGACTCCTGGACCTGACCATCACAACAGGTGTCTGTGACTCCTGGACCTGACCATCACAACAGGTGTCTGTGACTCTTGGACCTGACCATCATAACAGGTGTCTGTGACTTGTTGGACCTGACAATCACAACAGGTGTCTGTGACTCTTGGACCTGACCACTCATAAACAGGTGTCTGTGACTCCTGGACCTGACCATCACAACAGGTGTCTGTGACTCTTGGACCTGACCATCACAACAGGTGTCTGTGACTCTTGGACCTGACCATCACAACAGGTGTCTGTGACTCTTGGACCTGACCATCACAACGGTGTCTGTGCTCCTGGACCTCACCATCACAACAGGTGTCTGTGACTTGTTGGACCTCACCATCACAACAGGTGTCTGTGACTCCTGGACCTGACCATCACAACAGGCGTCTGTGACTCCTGGACCTCACCATCACAACAGCTGTCTGTGACTTGTTGGACCTCACCATCACAACAGGTGTCTGTGACACCTGGACCTGACCATCACAACAGGTGTCTGTGACTCCTGGACCTGACCATCACAACAGGTGTCTGTGACTCTTGGACCTGTCCATCACAACAGGTGTCTGTGACTCTTGGACCTGACCATCACAACAGGTGTCTGTGACTTGTTGGACCTGACCATCACAACAGATGTCTGTGACTTGTTGGACCTGACCATCACAACAGATGTCTGTGACTCTTGGACCTGACCATCACAACAGGTGTCTGTGACTTGTTGGACCTGACCATCACAAACAGATGTCTGTGACTTGTTGGACCTGACCATCACAACAGATGTCTGTGACTTGTTGGACCTGACCATCACAACAGATGTCTGTGACTTGTTGGACCTGACCATCACAACAGATGTCTGGTGACTTGTTGGACCTGACCATCACAACAGATGTCTGTGACTTGTTGGACCTGACCATCACAACAGATGTCTGTGACTTGTTGGACCTGACCATCACAACAGGTGTCTGTGACTTGTTGGACCTGACCATCACAACAGGTGTCTGTGACACCTGGACCTGACCATCACAACAGGTGTCTGTGACTCCTGGACCTGACCATCAAAACAGGTGTCTGTGATTCTTGGACCTGACCATCACAACAGGTGTCCGTGACTCCTGGACCTGACCATCACAACAGGTGTCTGTGATTCCTGGACCTGACCATCACAACAGGTGTCTGTGACTCTTGGACCTGACCATCACAACAGGTGTCTGTGACTCTTGGACCTGACCATCACAACAGGTGTCTGTGACTCCTGGACCTGACCATCACAACAGGTGTCTGTGACTCCTGGACCTGACCATCACAATAGGTGTCTGTGACTCCTGGACCTGACCCATCACAACAGTGTCTGTGACTTGTTGGACCTGACCATCACAACAGGTGTCTGTGACTGGACCTGACCATCACAACAGGTGTCTGTGACTCTTGGACCTGACCATCACAACAGGTGTCTGTGACTCCTGGACCAATCAACACCAACATATTATAAACCCAAGGGTAAAGTACAACCCTGTCATGAAGTCTCTGGGAAAAAAAGAATTGCATGTCAAGACATGTACCAAAGTTCCTGGTCATGTGGTGTATGTTTGTGTACGAAAAGGGTCTGCTGATAGAACACATATGACTTATGCAGACTTTTGAAAAGAGAAGGACATTAAAGCCTTGTATCAATCAGTTTACCCTGACAGAACACATATGACTTATGCAGACTTTTGAAAAGAGAAGGACATTAAAGCCTTGTATCAATCAGTTTACCCTCTTGTGCTCTGCCCACCTGGTCACCAAAATTATGCTGCTTTAGCTTAGAGAACTCACTGGATGACGTGAGCGAATAAACTACGAGGACGTTCAGTTCACTTGGAGGAGAGACTGGTCAGTGACGTCATGTCAAGGTGTTGTGAGGTGCATTTCTCATAGTTTCTTTGTTTGTTTTGTTTTGTTTGTTTGTTTTTGTTTATGTAATGACACAGAAAGCGTCATCACTTAATGAAAAGTAAAGGCCACAACAGGCCTATGATTGGTGCAGCAAACTTCTAGGTAATAGGCCATGAAAAGAAATGCAAAGAGGAAAATTTAATTCCTATGATTTTTGTTTTTCTTTTTTGACAGGCACTAGAATGACATTACACTGTACAATGTCTGTGCCCTACTTTCAGTCACTACAGAATAGCATTACACTGTGCAATGTCTGTGCCCTATTTTCAGTCACTATAGAATGACATTAAACTGTGCAATGTCTGTGTCCTACTTTCAGTCACTATAGAATGACATTACACTGTACAATGTCTGTGTCCTACTTTCAGTCACTATAGAATGACATTACACTGTACAATGTCTGTGCCCTACTTTCAGTTACTATAGAATGACATTACACTGTACAATGTCTGTGCCCTACTTTCAGTCACTATAGAATGACATTACACTGTGCAATGTCTGTGTCCTACTTTCAGTAACTATAGAATGACATTGCACTGTGCAATGTCTGTGCCCTACTTTCAGTAACTATAGAATGACATTAAACTGTGCAATGTCTGTGCCCTACTTTCAGTCACTATAGAATGACATTACACTGTGCAATGTCTGTGTCCTACTTTTAGTCACTACAGAATGACTTTAAACTGCAATGTCTATGCCCTACTTTCAGTCACTACAGAATGACTTTAAACTGTGCAATGTCTGTGCCCTACTTTCAGGAACTATCAAATGACACCAAAGCGTTCAGTGTTTGTGCCCTAATTTCAGCAGCTATAAAACAATATCAAAGCATGCAGTGTTTGTGCCCTAATTTCAGGAACTATAAAATGACATTCAAGTGTGCAGTGTTTGTGCCCTAATTTCAGCAGCTATAGAACGATATTAAAGCATGCAGTGTTTGTGTCCCATTTTCAGCAGCTATAAAATCATATTACAGTGTGCAGTGTTTCTGTCCTAATTTCAGCAGCTATAAAATGGTATTAAAGCACGCAGCGTTTGTGTCCTCCTTTCAGCAGCTATAAAATGACATTGCAATATGCAGCGTTTGTGTCCTCCTTTCAGCAGCTATAAAATGACATTGCAATATGCAGTGTTTGCGTCCTACTTGCAGCAGCTATAAAATGACATTGCAATATGCAGTGTTTGCGTCCTACTTGCAGCCATAGTAGTTGATACAGATGCCTGCAGTATTTATGTCCTACTTTCAGTCACTACACAATAACAATGATGCTTGTGTCCTACTTTCAGCTACTACTGAATGTTTCAGTTTCATCAAGGTGTCACTGCATGCAGACGTGTCCATATAAGCTACACCACATCTACAAAGTCTTGAGACCACTCTGCACATTATTCAAAGTTGGTGGACAAATGAATTAATGACTATGATGAGTCATGTTTTGAATGATGTTAAAACCGGGCTGGGGAACAGGTGATCCCAAAAATCTCTGAACAAAGGCCAGGGTCCAGGGGCCGACTAGGCCCCAG
>CM031628.1:6019173-6036495 GCA_018398815.1 Conus ventricosus | reverse complement strand
GAGTGAGGTATTGATGATGAGACGGAAGACGGAACAAAGGAAAGAGAGAAAAGTGGAAAAGAAAGACGAACGGAAAGGAGAATGGTTTTTCCCTTTATTTGTGCTTTCACTGTTGATTTATGTTCGTCGTGTATGTGATTTGTTTTGTATTTGATTCCACTCTCAAGTTGGCACTATGCCGTACGTATAGTCTGGTCGGCAGAAAATGTTTGGCGCTGTGCTGTGCGTATAGTCCAGTTGGTAGAAAATGTTGAATGGAAGAACCCAAGCGAAGGATTTGCATAAAGTATGTTTGGTTGGAATTTCAGAAATGTAAGGCTTTGTTGGCCGTTGTTAATGCGGGGAATTTGTCAGAAAAATACATTGGTAGGATAGCACTAGTCAGATTAGTAGCGTATTTTTTGTTTCCTCAGTAGATCTAAGGAGATGTCGATAGATCAGGGTTGGGTTCTGCCTTCCCTCCCCTTTGGGTGCAGAATGGCTGTGTCGAGGTCGAAATGTAACAAAGAGTTACTTCCCTTCTTTGGGGGTTTCGACTTGGTCGACATGGACGCCACAGTGCAAACTAACGCAACTTCTGCCTTGAGATACGCTCAAAAGCTTAATCCAAATGAAAAAAAAGATACTATTCAAAATTCTGGACATCGATGGAGTTGATCCATACGAAATCCAAGGCAATCGTGGTCTGCGCACCAGACGACCTTCCTGCAGTGACCTACATTAGCATCGTTAATTATTTTGTTTTCGGTACGAGCGCGTAGATTCTACACTACGGAAGAATTCAAAGCCTACAAAAGTCTGAAGGCGTACAGACTGTTCATTTCTGGTGGGTTCGTGATATCTGGACCTACAGACCGGATGGATGCCAGAACATTGTCGTCTCAGCAAAGGTATGTTTCATTAATTTGTTCTCAGTCAGTTTAGTACATAGATCTGTGTGGTGTGCCTGCATGCATGCGTGCGTGCGTGCGTGCGTGTGTGTGTGTGTGTGTGTGTGTGTGTGTGTGTGTGTGTGTGTGTGTGTGTGTGTCAGTGTCTGCGTGTGCGTGCGTGCGTGCATCTGTATGTGTACATACGTGTGTGCCTGTGCTGCCCGAGTCAGTGTGTGTGTATGTGTATACATGTGTGTGTGTGTTGTTTTCAATTTAACGTCTTCTCACTAAAAGTGATATCAGACGATGTGTTAATGGTATGTGTGGTATGCGAATGTGTGCTTATGAAAAGACTGGTGGAGGGATAGGGGAAAAGCGTGTAAAACTTTGAATACTACTACGTAAGCTTATTTAAAAAAAAAAAAAAAAAAAAAAAAAAAACTAGATAAAAACAGTTATAGTAAAATTGCCAACTGGACTCTGTAACAAACTTTGACTAACTAATTGAGAAACGAATAATTATTCAACATTTTAGAGAGTGATGACGTCGATCTATCGGCAGTATTACCACCAGCCATGATAATCAAGTTCTTTGTTTTGGGGCAATGAATTAACAAATGTGAAACACTTAGTGCGTTTCCACACATACATCTAACATTTCTACTGAATTTTGTTTTCAGTGAATTTAAACGTAGTCTGTGGATTAAGCTTCTTACATCTCTAGGTATATGAGATTGATAAGTTTTTGCTGTTTTATTCTGTGTTCCAGAACTGTATGCAATACAGTTATGATAGTACTGAGATTCCGAGTTCTTTAAGGATTGTTGGAAGCTTATCCAGTCTGTTTGTCAATTAGGGAATAACATTCTGAAGATCTAAAGGTATATTAAGTGAAGTTGTGCTTTCCATATTTCTAGCTGCTCTTTTTGCTGCGTGATCAACCTTTTCATTTGATACAATTCCACTGTGAGATGGTACCCAATAAAACGTAACAGTGATCCCTTTAAGTGATAAATGATGAATGACATGGTTAATTTCTAATATAATCTCAAGTCGAATTTTTGAATTTTGGGACTGGAGGGCACCAGAACGATCTGCTATCGGTACACACAAGAATTCGACAAGAATTTAGGGGGTAATGTAACATAAATTCAAAGACATCAAAATGGCGATGAGCTCTGCACTAAATATGGAAAGATTTTTACCAGATTATTAGAGTTTCTCTACATTCAAATCTGGAATAATAAAAGCAGCACCTGCTACATTATCGTCTAAAATTGAGCCATCAGTGAAATCTTCATGTGATTTCTGTAATTTTCATCCAGATGAACATTGACAAATTCTTTTAATATATAGGGGATCTCTTTTTTTGATATTTCATTGGAACTGATATCAAAAGAGGCTTTTTTTTGCACCCACCTGGGAATTGGTGAAAAGGATGGTTTAGAAGCAATGTTAGTGATTTCAGAGTCTATGTTTTGATTGGAAATATAAGACTTAATTAGTTTTTAATGATTGGATTTTCTCGCGCTGTTTAGCAAAATCTACTTCAGATTTTAAAGACACCTCGTTTGTACAGAAATTATTCAAGGTAAGACTCTTTAAAGTAAATTTTGAGGCAGGATGCTTTTCTTAATTCTTCAAGAGGTAGTATTCCAGCTTCACTATAAGTTCCTAAGTTAGACGCATGTGTGGGAACACCTAGAGCAAGTTTATAAGCCTTGCAGTCAATACTTTGTAATTTATTCAAAAGATACTGTGGCGCGCTAAAAAAGACTTCTTGGGCATAAGTAAGCCGTGAACGCACGAGAGCCGTTGCCAGAGCAGTTAAAGTGTTGTATCTTGTCCCCACTTTTGTTTAGTTACGATCTTCAGAAAGTTTAACTTTTTCTTGCTTTGTTTATAATATAGTCAATGTGATGATTCCAAGAAAGTTTAGAATTTATATATCACCTAAAAACTTGACAGATTTCACATACTGTAAGATAGAACCATTTATAGTAAACACTGGAAGCTTCTCTGGGTCGTACCCTGAATTGAATAGTATAATATTTGTTTTTCAACAGAAAGAGATAGTTCATTTTCTAGTAGAAAACTATTGATTTTATTTAGTTCATGTTGATATTTGATGCGTATATAATTAAGTGATCGTGCAGGGTTTTTTCGCTTCATGGTAACATTCATCCATAAACAAATGTCGTCCGCGAATTGTGCCGTACAACATCTTTAGATAAATCTTTTGGTAAATCAGCCATTAGAATATTAAACAAGATTGGCGAAATCACAGATCCTTGGGGTAATCCCATTTCTATATCCTTGGGTTGAATATGTGTGTTCAATTCTTGTTTGAATTGATCTTTTTTCTAAAAAAGTTTGAATATAATTATACATGTTACCGTTTATACCAATATTATTTAGTTTATACAACAGTCTTTTATGTCTCACACGTTCGTACGCTTTCCTTAAATCAAAAAAGGTTGCTAGGACATTTTTTCGGCGTGCAAATTGTTGTTTGACATGAGTTGTTAGTTTCACTAAGTGTTCTTCTGTAGTTCTATCTGTTTGAAACCAGCTTGGTTTTTTGGAATGATTTGATGCTTATTACAGTAATGGGTTAGTCTGTTTAATACGATGCGTTCCATTAGTTTACCTGTGTGGGACGTAAGAGCAATGGGTCGATAATTATTAATGTCACTCCGGCTTTTTCATGTTTGTGAATGGGAACTATGATTGAACTTTTCCATACTTTGGGGCAATTTGCCATCACTCCAGCACTTATGAATAAAACAATGAAGAAAACATAAGACATTAGATGGAAGATGTCGTAGCATGTCATTGGACACCCCATCTAGCCCTACAGACGTTTTCTTAGTGCCCAGTTTAGATATACATTCCTGCACTTCATCAAATGTTTATGGGGGTATTCAGATACAAATCAGTCTCATGGATTGCTCTACCGCAGGTATGTCCTTTTCTTCATAATCTTTTTTTGCATTTGTCTGTACAGACAATTTTTCCAAACTGCTGTTTCTGGCGAAAATGTCAACAAAGCTTCAGATTTTTCTGAATTTGTTGGAAATTTGCAATTGTTGAATTTGACAGGGTATTGAGGTAGATTTACTCCATGTTTCATTGTTTTCATTCTTCCCCATACTTTTTGTATGTCTTTATAACTGAATACTTCATTATTGCAAAAGGACGACCAGTATTGCCTTTTAGCAAAAGCAATGGTTCTGTTGGATTTATTTTTTGCTCTTTTCTTCTCAAGAAGTTTTTCAGCGCGCCCAGGTCCCTTACTACGTAAGTAATCTTTTAATTTAATATTTTTCTCCTTTTTGGCCTCTTCGCAAGCCTCATTCCACCAGACATTACCCACATGTTTTTTAGAAGGTACAGGCTTTATCGTTGGTATCGATTGCCTTGCGGCAGTTATTAAAGCATTTTGAAAATGGTCATACAACTCATCAACATCTTTGTTATCTACGTCATAGAATCTATGTAAAACGATCTTAGTAAAAAGGAAAATTTGTTCCAGTCTGCAAATTTGTAGTTAAATTTTGGAATTTTATCTTTATTCAATTCAGTTGTATTAAGTGTAGGTCTTACGGTTTCTAGTTCAGTTACAATAGGTAAATGGTCGCTGTTTGAGTGTATCGATTAGCGGATTCCAGTCACATAGTGGCGCTAGATCAGGGGAAATAAAGGTTAGATCTATAGCGCTCGGCTTATGATTAGGATTGTCAGGGATACGCGTTATTCTACCATCATTCAAAAGATAGAGGGACGAATCTACTAAATTTTCTACAAAGCGGTTGCTAGTTATTTTATTATTTTCTTTTTCCAAAATGGAGAATGGGCGTTAAAATCCCCTGCAATTATAAATTTGTTATCAGAATCTAAACTACGAAGCCATTCTGTATTCTGATCATTGGGGCCTTGCGGTAGGTAAATTGACACTTTATTGATTGTCATGTTTGTGTTGACCTGAACTTTGACCGCGCAGGAATGAGCTCCTGTGATGTCTGGTGGAACAGGACTTTGGCATAGAAGATATTTTTCACCTTCACGGATATATATTGCTACATTGATTTTATCGTAATTCCCCACATTTTGGGTAATGGGGGGATAGTAAAAGCCCTCGAGTTTTGGCAGCTTGTCTCTTCGGACATTAAGGGATTGCAAGGCTAGTGCATGGTATGTTCCTGTCCAAGATGTTGACTCAATTGATCAAGGCCAGTGGTGATAGACCGACAGTTCCATTGAAAGACCCTGAAGGATTCTAGGGTAGACATAAACTCTCAAAAAATCAACAAAAAAATATGTCACTTAGGCTTAATACTTAGTTAATAAACAGGTAACCTTGATGAGTAAACAAGGTTGGGTCAACTTGGCAGTCAATAAATGGGAATTAGGGGAAAGAGTCAAAATGAAATCTGATTACTCAGACTCTAAACAGTCAAGTAATTTGGTTGCCTAGTAACACAAGTGGTGGGTGTAATGAAACATACAATCAGGATTCCTGCTTAAATTTTTTGAAGTTCCCCATCACCAGTTATGGAGAGCGCCAAACGGGTGTGTGTGTGTGTGTGTGTGTGTGTGTGTGTGTGTGTGTGTGTGTGTGTGTGTGTGTGTGCTAGCAAGTTTGCAAATGCATGTGTTGTAATACAGCTGGTGTTGTTATGACTACTTTTGATCTGATTAATAAAGCTCATGATTATGTTATGTAGACTGTCTAATATTGCACATATGAGCACCTAAAGCACAGATATATTCACATACACATGCACCTTTTTGTCATTCTCCACCCCTCTACAACATATATGACATACATGTGTATATGTGCACAGTACACATTTGATGCGATCTGTACAGACACATCAAACATATATCAAGAGGTCTAAGAATTCACACACATATGCTTTTGGACTTTGAAATGTGAACTTTAATTAATCCTTTCGCCCATCTGGGGTATGCAGGATGTCAAAAAACATAAATAAACCAATGATGCCTAACAAGTTGAACACACACACACACACCCAAATATATATTTACATGAAATAATGAGATATAACACATTTCTAACATTAAACAGATTTCCATCTAAATTTCCTATCGTTTATTTGAACATTGAACATGACAATCATTGGAAACTGAAAAATAAGTGTTACTCACTGAAATGATTTGCCAGTCAGTTTTGTTCATTCTAATTTATCAGAGTTTTTCTTTCATTGTTCAAGCATTTACCAATGCAATAAAAGGGAACTAAGCTGGCTTAAATGATGCATTGAACTTTTGAATACAACTTGCATATTTTGCGATGAAGTAATGATGTTTTCAGAAACTCTGAAAATGTAAATTTTGGGAAAGGATCTGTATGACTTGCATTTAAGTGTGTAGTTGTTGTTTCTTGTTAAGGTATTTTCAAACCTAACATGGTATATGTTGTAAAATTTTCACGTTTTTACAAATAACTTTAAAAATTTCATAAAAAATAATTTTTCCGAATAGATAAAGTTTGTTTTTTGGGCAATACTTTTTATTTACACAAAACCCCAAAACACCAACACCCACCCCACCCACAAAAATTTTTTAATTGCACTCCAAAAGTCTTTAATTTTAGAAATTAAATTTTTCCCGAATTTTGCGGAAAACTCCATGGCCGAATAACAATTTCAGTTTAAATTTTTTTAAAAAAAGGGTTTTTCTTGTTATTACTTTCCCTTTCATTTTAAAGGAACAAATGAAAAATTGTCTTGCATGCCCAAAAATTTAAAAATCAGTAAAATATATAAATATATGCACATTTCCCAAATGAAATTTGTTTTACAGTGCAAATTTTAAAAGCCCATTCCTCTGGTCTATCCCTTTTTTTTGAAAGGTTTGGGGCCCTTTTATAGTTTTTCCTTGTAAAATAAAAGTTTGGTTCTTCCCAACGGGTAAAAAACCATTTTCACCCACCCACACACACACACACACCCACACACACACAACACACACAACACAAAACCCACGTGGGGTTGGGGGCACGCCACACGGGGGTTTTGCACCGGCAAAATTTCAAACACAAACTGGGAAAAATGTGGAGTCAACGTAAAGATTATTTTAAAAAAGGGACAAAAAGGCCCGGGCCCACTCATCTGCCCCTTTTAAATAAAAAATATTATTATACCCTTTTTAAACGTTCTTTTTTTTTTTTTTGCACTTCTTTCTTTTTTTTTTTTTTTTAAATTTAAATCTTTTTAACCCCTTTCCCGGCAAAAACATCGAACATGTATATGAACCCCGGGAAAATATATAAACAATCAAAAATTCCTCCCACATTCATCACTGTCTAAAACAAAACATTTGTTTAAAAAATTGGGTTTAAAGATGTCCCCAAATAATTCAATTTGTTCAAATAATTTGTGCCTTTAATTATGTTAAAGGCGCTTATTTGTCTAAGACTGAATAAAAAATTTAAACCCTCACAAAAAGTGCCCTGTGAGGGGGAATGAAAAAAAAACAGTTTTCCGTATTGTATGTTGTTTCATAGCTCAGTTATAAAGGTTTTTTTTTAAAAAAATTTTTTTTTAAAATACATATTTTATATTGGAAAAAAAGGAAAACCCCGAAACAAAAAAAACCCCAACAAAAAACCCAAAGAAAAAAACCCAAGAAATTATACAACCCCTATCACCCCCAAAAACCCTACCCACAATTACCACAAACACCTAAAGATATACTTTCTTTCCCACCACCCATAAATATTTTTATACATACACATATACCCAAATACAAAACACACATAAAAATATATTTACACTTAAATCCCAAAATTTTTCCCCAAAAAACACACATATATAACCATATATTTCCCAAACATATCCAAAAATATATATATACACAAACATACACACATACATACTATATATAAAATTAAAAAATTACACATACAAAAATTTTTATAAAATTTTATATTATACATGTATACATATATTACATAAAACAAAAATTACATACACATACACACACACTTATTTTACACACTATACATTTTCATCCCACATATATCCCAATATATACACACACATACACACATTTATACGCACACTTATACAAAAAATTGTTATACACACACGGCATTTTTAAAATTTTAGTTTTCATATCCCCACACAAAAACCTTAATAATTTAGATTAAGTTTTTAAAAAAGTTCAACAATTCAAAAAAAAAATGTACTCGGGCCAAAAAGAAATTTAAAACCCCAAAAAAAGCAACTAAAAAAAGACAACACTGCACACACATAAACAAAGTGTATAAATTTCAGTTTTTTAAAATTTGGGGGGCCCACATTAGAGATATTAAAATGAACTTCTACCCCCCTTAAATATTTTTTTTATATGGATGGGGCAAAAATATAAGTTCCCATTTGGATTTTTGCTTTTTCATTTAAACAGCCCTTATCTTTTTTTTTGGTTAAAGACCAACAGTAAAAGCGACAACCCGCCCCAGAAAAGGGTATCCCCCAAAAGGTGTTACTCTCCAATTACAAAAAGAAAAGCTTTTAAAAACAATGTTTGAATAATGCCCACTTTTCACAAAAGAGGGGCAAAGTGCCTTCCAAAAAGTGCATGAAACCTAAGATTTTGAAATTTCTGTTTAAACAAAACCCGGGAAACCCTTGTATAGGGGGCACTGAATTTTAATGAAAAACCTTTTAAAAAAGGAAAAATTTTTTGCCAAAATTTAGGATAAAATTTAAAGGCCCAAAATTTTGTTTTGACCCCTTTTTTTCCCCCAAAAAAAACAACCCAATGTTTCTAAAAAATTTAACGCCCCCCAATGCCGACAGTCACTGGAAACCCTTGGTTAAAAACCGACCCAAACTTTTGGCCCAAACACAACAGCCCCATAAAAAGTGTTGTATGGGTTTGGGTTTTTCCAGTTTGACGGGGGTACATACAGGGTCCTCCCCAATTTTAAGCAAACAGATTTTCCCTTGTATTTAAAAAGGCGATGTAGAAATTCTAAACCGGGAACCATCTTTTTAATTCTTTGGACACTTATGCCACTGTTTGAAAATTTCAAACCCAAATTTTAGATTTTTTATAATTTGCCCCAAATTTTAAAGGTTTGCATTTGGTAAAATTTGTCTTGTAAGCATTCCCCTTGGACACTTTTCCCCTCCTTTTTTGGGAATTATTTTCCCAAGTTTTTTTTAACTTTTTCACTACACCAAGGATAAATCTCAATTTTACATTTCTCCCGGGGTATTAAAAGAGGGCATTGAAAAATGCCTTTAAAAGGGAAGAAAGTTAGTTCGCCTGATTTTTGGGAAAAATTTTTCCCTTTAAATTCTCTGAAGGTTTTTGGAATTTTTTAAACATTTAAATTTTACAATTGGGGTAAAAAAAAAAATATTTTCCTAAAAACCCTTTTCTTTAAGAATACTACATCCCGGGCTCTTAGTTTTATGTTTTTGTAAGGAATGCCTCGGGCCCCAAAAATTCGGGCAGGTTTCAGGGGGGGGCATTTCATGTACAATTTTTTGCAGTTTTTCAGCACGCCCTGCCCCCAAAAACAAATTTTTTCCCAATTTTTAAAAAACAAAAAATTACAAATTCTTCCGATTTTTTGAAAAATTTTAAAAAAAAATTTGGGAAAAAAGGGCATACAAAAAAGTTTGCAAACATCCTTCATAAGTTACCCTTTTAAGCCAGGATACTTTTAATAAAAGTAATATAAGCAGGTAAAAAACCCACCCGTAATCCCCATCAACATGGGTTTGAAACTAACCCCTTTTTATCTTGGCTGGGTTTAATTTTCCCTAAAAAAAGGGGAATAAAGCCCTTTGGGGTTCTTTAACAAAATTTACCGGAGGATTAAAGGGAGATTTACAAAAGATAAGTTTAGTTTAGACAAAACCAATTTTTTTTCAATACTGTTTCTTACCTTTGGGGAAAGGTCCTCTTACCCATTTAACCCCTACCCCCCCATTTAATGTCATTTAATTTTCCCTTTTAAAAAATTTTTATCCCTTATTCTTTTGATGGGCCACACAAAAAATGTATACCCAAAAAATTTTAAAAAATTTCCCGGATTCCAGAGAAAAATTTTCATCACGCAAAATCTCATGTTTGAATGTTCATATTACAAACCACACGCCATTTGTTTTTTCTTTTTTAATTTTTAAACCCCGACTTTGGGCAAAAAGTCTCAAAACCCTTTATGGGTTTCCCTTGAACGACTTTTCCTGTACCATCCAAAAATATATTGGAATCAATTTCGGAATTGCGGGAAGGAAAAGGCCCTTGACCCCCAAACCCTGACCCCTTTTTTATCAATATTTTGTCTAATAAGAACGGGCGGGCCCCTTTCTTCCCCATCGGTATAGGGGGGGGAGAAACAAGGAACCCCCTGCCGCACTCCCGTTTGGGCTGGAAACCATTTTGAATATTTTCCCCTTAAACAAAACACAGGAGTCATTTTCCCCTTTTTAAAAGGGGGGACAACCCCTTATAAAAACGGGGGCCCAAATTGAAAAAAAATTTAAGCGCTTTTTTTCAAAAGGGCCAAAAGATGTATCAAATTTCCTTTTTTAAAATCCCCAAATAAATAAAAGCCCTGGGGTGCTTTTTTCCTCGGTTAAATTGGGAAAAAAAATCATTGAAATTTTTTTTAATATTCTTTCCAATGTATCTTCCCCCCCATGAAGCGCTTTTTTGGGCCTCAGAAAATTTTTGGTAAACACATTTGATTTCGAATTGCAATTGAGGCCCGATTTTATTTTGTATGCCGTATTTAACAGAGAAATTTGGGCTCCCAAATTTTTTCAAATTTCTGTTTTGGCTTATCCCCCTTGGGAATACAAACAAGACCCCCCTGGGCTCTGTGTAACTGACATCTCGTTTTAAAAAAAACCAAACGTTCAGAGATCCGAAAAAGAAAGGTGCCCAAAAACTGCCCAAGAAGAATTTATTTAAAAATTTAACATTTAAAAACCCTCTGATCCCGGGCTTTTTGTTGTTTTTATTTTTTTTTGGGCCCCCACCCCCTTGTTTTTAGTCAATGGCCTTTCCCGTCGATCACTTTTTTCTTTTTTAAATTTTTTAAACATCCATTATTATACCATTAAGATCTTTGGGGGTTCCTTTTTTCTGTTCTGTAAATAGTTGTTCCCTAAAATGGGGCCCAACCCCTTTTGGATTAAATCTTTTGATCGGATTTTAAAATTACCATCAATCTTTCAAAAAAAACTCCTAACGAACTACAAAATTTCCCAAAATTTTTCCCAACTGCAAAAGTATTTACTAGGTTTCTCCCCCTTTGCAAATCCCCTTTACCTTTATCTAACAATAAAATTTCCCTTTTATTTTCTTTTCCCCCTAGTTTTTCTGTTTCCCAAATTTTAATTTTTCTTGTTCTCCTAAATTCTTCATTCAACTCGAAAATCAAATTTTGGGAAAAATTTTGTTTAAGTTCCCTTTTCCCCTTTTAAATCAATTTTTTTCTTATAGCATGAATAGGCCAATTTTTTTCTCTTAAATTTTTGTAACAACCCTTTCAAAAAAAAAGTTTATCTGAAATTGTAAACTGTAGCATATCACTTTACCCATTAAAATTTTTGAAAAAATTGTAGACCCGGGAAAGGTATTTTTTTTTTAACTTTTGAAATGCTCCTTTTATTTCATCTACAAAATTTTTTTGTCTCTTAATAACGAATTTTTAAATTTTTCCCGTACTGTTATCTTCATCCTCTCTTCTTCCCCTAAAAACTTATAAAACAAAGGAATGATTTAACGGTAACTGAGACCTATATTAGATTCTAAATGACAACCGACAACAGACTTTCGATTCGAAAATAATTAACCCGCCTTGTTTTATGGTATTAAATTGGGGCAAGAATATTTTTTTTAATTTTTTGGGTTTTAAAGTTCTGAAAAACCCTCAATCAATTCAAAGGGGACATTAAATCCATATTTTTTCCCGATCTAGGTTAAATTGGGGGTACTAGAAAAAAGTTTTTTGAAACAAGTTTCCCGCTAGCCCCAAAATTTTCCAAATCTCCTCCCCCAAGTAATTATTATTTTTCCCAAATGTTCAAGTTTAGGGACTTAACCCCATTAAAAAATTGGCTGGGGTTTTTCCTGGGACCCAGGCCCAATACATTGACCAAAATGGAAACGTTTCTTGAGAAATCCAATCTAAAAAAAATACTGCCATTGGGGGCCCCTTTCGCATTAAAAAACTTTTTACTCCCAAAAATTTTTATTAAATAGAAATTTAACCAACCATTTTTAAATTTTTATCTGGGTCCCGCCAGCCCTACGAAAATCCCCCGATTTACCCAATAAAGTTTTCTTTTTTTGGGGGGAATGAGTTTTCTTTAGAAAAAATATGCTACTATTTTGGGTTCCTCAGGAATTCCAAAACATCTTTCCTTTTTTTTGAAGTCATTTATCCCCTTGCAATTGGAAAAAAACCTTTTTTTGAAAAACCCCGGGTTTAAAAAAAACTTGCTATCCATTTTTCTTCCCGAAAAAACTCCCCGAAATTTTTCCAATACCCTTTTTTAAAATTTTACAAAGTGCCCTTGAACCTGCTCCACTCTTGTTCTCCTGTAGGAAGCAAATCTTTAAAACTTGAGGATGCATGAAAAAAAATCACTGGAAAGGTTTTACTTACACCTTTATTTTCAAAAAAAGCATGAAAAAAAAAGTATTCCCCAGGAATTTTTTCCAAACATTTTTTCCCCAGCCCAAGACAAAAAAAATTGTAAGATACACAAATCCAAAAATAACACGTACATTTACAAAGATCCCATACAATCAAAAACATACTTATTAAAAGTTCCTTCATATTGAGGAAACTTTGGGTGACAACCCCCCCCAAAAAACCCAAATTAGACTAAAAATTTTGGCCCCTGAAGAACCTGCAAATTCGAACATTGTACAAAAAAATGCAAACCGTTTCAAAATCACACGCTTTATTTTCCCCAAGACTTTATTCAAACTTTTTTGGCTACTAATATTGTAATAAGTTCCCTGTTTGGAAAAAGGGTCAGCTATTCTATGTTTGATTACAATTTAAAGAACCATCATCCCAAAAATTTTTCTCATCCCCAATTTCCAAAGCAAATTAAAAAAAATAAAAAAATAAAAAAAAAAACCCCCCCCAAAACCCCAACCCTGTAATCCCAAAAAAACACACACACACACAAAACCCCCAACACACACACAAACACCAAAAACACACACACACACACACAAACCCACCCAAAAAGGGATTATTAACATTATACATGGGTCAGAAAAAAATGGGGGGAACTTTTCAATTTCAATTTCAATTAAAAATGGGGGTTTTCAGTTTCGGTATCAATATTTGCAAATCAGGGGTTTTCCCTACGAAATTAAAAACCCAAAAACCCGGGTCATCCCCACATGATTTTGCTAAAACCCCCCCACTCTGTAACCGTATTAAAAAAAAAAAAAAAAAAAAAAAGTCAAAACCAAACCCAAAAATCACTGCCCTTTCCTTGTGTCTTAAACAAAAAATGCAATGTAACCTTTAAAAAAACAACATTAACCATTTAAAAGAATCACACGGGTATCCCCCTAAAGAACATGCGCTCTGCTGGAAATTTCAAAACAAAAAGGGGATTGGGAAACCCTTTTAAATTTTTTCTTTTTGTGCTGTTGTTTCCCCAGTTTCTTCCATATTATCGTTTACCACTCATTTCAAAATCCCCCACACAGCCCATACCCGGACTCTCCCGTTTCAAAATCGCTCCAGTAAAACCACTGGAGTATTGATTCAGGTTTTCAATGCGGGGAACACCCTTGGGGGAAAAGAACACTGATGCTGAGTCACTTTGTTGGTGTTCAATGGGGCCTGTTTGATTTTTACATATAAGAGGAAAAAAAGAACTAAAGACACCAAGTCATTGGGAAAAAAAATCTCCACTTTGTCCCCCCCCCTGACAGGGCCTCACAAATCTGGGTTTTCCCAGAGAGACTTTGAAATGAAGTCTGTAAAGGCCAAATTGGGTGGGACAAAAAAAACCGTTTCGTTTTTTTCCCTTTTTTTCCGTGATTTTCATTTCCCCCTTTTAAAAGATCAAGACTTAAAAGATCAGTGGCAAAAACAAATTTTTTTTAAAAATCCTACAAAAAATTTTTTCCCCTTTAGCTGCCTTCTGCTGCACGCAGACAGGCATCCGGTTCACAAAAAGGGGAAAGGGGACACAGAGGGGAAAAAGAGGGTCTAAAGCAAAGAGAAGCTCTGCAGATTGGTGTGCACGGAAAACAAAAATACAAAAAAAAAATAAAAAAAAAAACCGAAAATTACAAACACCCACAAAAAAAAAGTACCATTTAAAAGTGGGTTGGGGGCAAAAAGATCCCGTTGGGAAGGGGTTTTAATCCAAAAGTAACGGCCTTGATCGAAATTGTGCCACCCCCTTTTCTCCGTCCCCCTCCCTTTTTCGGGGTTTTGGATCTTCCCCTTGGGTTTTTACTAAAGGTCGGTATGCTGAAAAAGCGCCAATCTTTTTCCCCATTTTTTTTTTTGTGACAGCCTTTCACGCAACAATTTTTGACCATCTTGCACTTGAAGTTCCTTCTTTTACTATATATTTTCCTTCTGCAACCAACGCGGAGCGTGCGTAAGTCTGCTTCCAGAACGCGTTCGTGGCATTGGTTCAGCCCCCAAGAACGAACGATAACTCTTCCCGGCACTTAGTGACGTCATCTCGACAGATCTAATATCCGGTTAAAGCAGCAAAATCATAACAGTACGAAAGTAGATGAAGCAGAAGATACGCTGCGAGGGGAACAAGGTTTGTGATTGTGATCGTTTTGTTCTCTGTTACTGTTTAACCTGTAGATGCATGAACACCCCCATCTCCACCATTGAGATGAACATATTGCTCGTGCATTGTTATTGCCTTTAAAGAGGACTTTGTATGTACAAGGATCGCTCTGTTGTGTTGGGTTGTAGTCACACAGACAACCCCATCTCCACCAGTTGGGGTGAACATATTAGTCTGCCGTGTTGCCTTAAAGAGGACTTGTATGTGGAAGGATTGTTCAGTTCTGTTGCTGTTCTGTTGGGCCATAGTCACACAGGTACCCCACATGGACAGACTTGACTAAATCAACACAAGTAAATGATGTTTTTGTTTCTTTAAATGACATAATGATAGATTTAATTCAGCACTGTTCTGACATGATGCGGTTCAATGATCAGTGTTTAAATAGTTCCATCACAATGGTACTGAGCCACCTTGTTACCTTATTGAAGTCATTCATCAGGTAGCCTAGTAGGTGTAATAGCAGATACTCTGCGTGCAAATAGCCCCCAGAATTTTTCGTATACTATTCTTCAAGATTACCGATACTCTAAGATGAATGTTTTATAATAATTATGTTCATATAGTAAGTGCTGTTCAGTCTGCTTGTGTAGGATCGACAGGTATGGCGGGTTGTCAGTTCTGTTTTTGTTGTTTTGTTGTTTTAGTTTCGTAGATTTGTTTGTCCATTGTTTGTATAAAGGTCCTTTTGTCGTGTGAATGTGGGTTTTCTGAAGGCGCTCACTGCACAATGTCACTGGAGGAATGTTGGTTTAAGAAACTCTTGCCCTGTATCTCATTCCACAAGAAATAACAGTGTAACTTGCAATTCATTCTTGAGTGTGTTCAGGGAAGGTGGCTGATTGAGAGCTGTCTGGCTCGTGAGAACTGATCGCTTTGGTCACACACACACACACACACACACACACACACACACACACACACACACACACACACACACACACACACATCCCTTTACTAGTGAAGGAAAACAATTGCAGGCTAACAATTCCATCATTACAGTAGTGCCTCCGCTATGATTTAAATAAAAGAAAAAGAAGGGGGGGGGGGGGGGGGAGAACAGGAAGGAGAGTGAGCATAAAGGTCAGGGAAATATATTCTAAATGTTAAATCCTTCACAAGCAGCATGTGGGAATCATTGTAATCTTTCCTGACGACAGATCTATTCATATTGCCTGCTCCTAGGCTTTTCATCCGCTGGATCGGATTCGTCAGGAAGCTGATTGTGTCGGTGCTCTCCCTTGGCATCAAAAGGCGATATACCACAGTCTATGTTGTGGTGTTCTCGCTACCTAGGGTTAAAAAAAAAAATCCAACAATACCCCAAAGCAGCCAGTGAAGAGTAGAAAAATAAAACGAAAAGAAAGTGAGGTAAGGAAATAAGTTGCTGAAAAAACTGAAATCATTATATAAACAATATAAAATGTAGGGGGCCTATGCTTCAGGATCAGTTCAAGGATGCAAAGGAGGCCAAAAGATGTCCAACAGTCCGAATGGTCAGCTCTTCAGTTCAACCCAAGCATTTTCAGCTGCTAAGAATTGAGTAGAACAGCTCTTACTTGGATCTCCTAAGGGATGCAATCTCCAACTGATTGACCAAACAATGATGTTATGCTGAACAATTTAGAAGTGGGGTAAAACAAGTACAGGCTAACAATTTTTCAGGCTAACGATTTTTCCATCATTATATTAATGAATTGGCAAAGATTTAAATAAAAGAAAAAAGAAAGAAAGAAAAAAAGGGGGGGGGGGGGGGGCATAAAATCGGGGACGTCAACAGGTATATTGAATGAAATGAATTCTAAATCAAGTTGGACATCTGACAGGGACGATTTTATGTTCAAGCTTTTGCTTTTTCATCAGGAATAAAACACTTCACAAAACGTCCAGTAGAGAACTGATAAATACCAATCCTGACTCAAAACCGCTCTCAACCAGTTCGAGCGGCTTTGAGTCAGGAATTGGTATTTATCAGTTCTCTCCTAGTAAACCCTACAAACAAACATACTGTGTAGGATTATCCGTTTTCAATACTAATTTACTAAACTTTTCAGATTTCAGTTTTTGTTTAATCCTGTGTTTTTCCTGGTCATTTTCAATAACAACATCATTTTCACGCAGACATTCGTCAAATGAGTCTCTGTCTTTCATGTGAAATAAAACTACAGTCTTTAACTGTTCTCTAAAGTCTTTTTAAAACCGAGTTATATTTTTGACATAAAATCCACACACTTATCCCAGCATGTCTTCCACTGAAAGCCAGTTTTGACAAAGTGTTTCTCTTTTTAACTATGTCTCTTTCTGCCGAACAGTCATCTATAATAAATAGTGTTTGCGTTCCTTTAAACGCTCTATAAAAGTATTCTAAACACTCACTCAGTTATTGCTAGGATCAACTAAATATATGTCATCATCTGTCCATATAAACCTCTATCATGATATGCTTTGTTCCATTCAAGCGTTGGACAGAAAATTACAATATAATCAAAATTATAGCGATAAACTGTTTGTAATAGGTCGAGGACAAATATTGTTTTTCCACAACCGTTTTCCACAAATCAATGAACTAATTTGTCAGTTAACGCAGTTTTGGTATCATCAAA
>CM031628.1:6007207-6018173 GCA_018398815.1 Conus ventricosus | reverse complement strand
GATTGCTTTTGACAAAGTTCAAAGACCACCAGGTGCATTTAACAAAGCTTGTTTATAAAACAAGACATTGTATAAAGTACACCTAGCGGCCGTCTGAGACAGCCTTTAAGCAGGCGAATAGGTGAAACGTTGAAGTAGGCGAATAGGCGAACGTTGAAGCAGCCAACCACAACAGCAAAAGGCATGGGGCAGGAGTGAGAATGCCAGCAAGTAGGCCAACCGTTCACGCTGTGAGCGGTTCTATTTTAGGCTGTGATTCAGCAGGTAAATAGGTAGCAGGTGAATAGGTAAACGTTAAAGCAGCAAGGCAGGAGTCCAGCAAGTAGGCCACCGTTCACGCTGTGAGCGGTTGGCCTACTTGCCAACTATTTTAGGCTGTGATTCAGCAGTTAACTTCCACCGTTCACGCGGAGCGGTTACTGGGATTGCTGGAGCTCGCCTGTAATTGCTATGTGAGGATCTTGTTTCCAGTACTGTGCAAATTCCGGCACTTGCAGCATGGCTTTAATTTCATTCAGCTGCCAGAAATGAAACGAAAGGGAAGGCCTACAGCATAAAACCCTGTGTATCCATAAAGAACACTTGCAACGGCACGTAATTTTCGTACGTGAACATCAGAATACCCGGTTTTTGCTTTCAACCAAACGGCCCAAGTTTCCTTCGTTCTCCCTTCTTTCCTTTCATTTTCCTGCCATTGTTTACACAAAATCAAGAAGTTACCAAACTGAATGTAAATTAACAAGGACTGTGCATCTTGCCACCTTAAATTTCTCATCCCTTTTTGTAGTCTTTCTACAATTTCAGCTTCATTTGTTGTTTTAGAAAATATCTGATCGGCAAAAGCTTCTCTAGAAATAGCTGATTGAATGTCAGCCTGATTTGCCATAAGATAGTTATGTAATTCTTGTGGCGTTGAAAGATCTGTTCTCCTTTTTTTGTCTCCTTTCTTTTCTTTTAACAATTGCTCAAGCTTTCTTTTAGGCTTCTGGGGCAAATCCTGTGGTCCTTCCTTTTTAATCTTTTCAATTATTTCTGTCATTTTTTTAAAGTAGTCTTGATTCTCTTGCAAAATAACCATTTCTTCTTCAGTCCACAATTCCGTTGGTGTTGGCGGTGGTAATGGGAGATTTTGAGCTTGTTGGAAAGTTGTAGCTGATTCCATGTCTTCCACACCCAAACAATTTAATCTATAAAGCTGTTGAAAAGTATTTGTGATTCAAGAACTTTTTCTAACCCAGAATCCACACTGTCTTCTAAAACTGCAGCTATATTTTGTGCCATATGCAAACACTTCTCTCGCAGAAAAAGCACCGTCTTTACACCACCACAGCACTGGGAGAAATGAACGACAAGTGCTGGGCAGAAATGTCGCCACTACTGATCAGCTGATTCTATCTAGTCTTGTGATTGGCTGGCCGTGACATCAGCCCACCGCGTGATCCAAAAATCGTCATGTCCGGCCACTAGTAAGTAATCGGATTTGTGCCGAGTCCTTAGGCAGGCCGGCAACTAACAATTAAAAGCTTACTGCCTGCCACAAACCCCAAGCCCTCTAATTAGGGTTGTTCGCACAGTGTCTCAGCCAAGTCTTAGTTTGATGACCGTCTGCGCAAAATGATGTTATTGAAAATGACTGTATGCGCGAAAATGATTAGGAAAACATAGGATTAAGCAAAAACTAAAATTTGAAAGTTTAGTAAATTAGTTTTGAAACGGATAACCCTACACAGTATTTTTGTTTGTAGATAATCGTTATTTTTTGGTTATTGAAGTCTTTACTTGTCAGAGAACAGGAAAAGGGGCATTCTAGGTCGCCCTAGCCCGAACCTAGGGGAGGGCTAGGGTGAGTTAGAATGCCCCTTTTCCTGTTCTCTCCCCCTTTTCCTGGTGATGTCTTAGTGTGAGAGGCCTGCTACCAGAGTGGAGCCTTACAGCCTGCAGCGCCTGCAGCTCGGCCCTCCCTAGCCATAGTCCAGCAGCACCTCCCATCAGTGGCCGATCCAGTCCTGTGCTGAGGTATCCCCTGTAGGTCTTCATCGCACCTTGCATACAGAGTGGTGCCCCAAGAGCATCTCTGGCAGCTGAGTCCCGTCAACCCCTGATGTGCCTGGGCGAGGCAGCAGGAATCCAGCCACTCACCAGGTTACTCTGTGAATCACCAGTATCCTGTGAGGTATCGGGTGTTCGACAGCTGTCCTGTTTGTACCAGGGTGGGGCAGCGAGGAGCACCAGCCACCCGCCATAGTGCCAGTGTGTGAGATGTGAGGAGCACCAGCCACCCGCCATAGTGCCAGTGTGTGAGATGTGAGGAGCACCAGCCACCCGCCATAGTGCCAGTGTGTGAGATGTGAGGAGCACCAGCCACCCGCCATAGTGCCAGTGTGTGAGATGTGAGGAGCACCAGCCACCCGCCATAGTGCCAGTGTGTGAGATGTGAGGAGCACCAGCCACCCGCCATAGTGCCAGTGTGTGAGATGTGAGGAGCACCAGCCACCCGCCATAGTGCCAGTGTGTGAGATGTGAGGAGCACCAGCCACCCCCCATAGTGCCAGTGTGTGAGATGTGAGGAGCACCAGCCACCCGCCATAGTGCCAGTGTGTGAGATGTGAGGAGCACCAGCCACCCGCCATAGTGCCAGTGTGTGAGATGTGAGGAGGAGAAATCAACAGTCAAGTTATGGTGCAGTTAGTGTTGAGTATTTGCACAAGTTGATGCCTTCATGGGTTGATAGGGTCAAGTGATGGGCAGTAGGTAGCACTACCGGGGATTTTGTCATCGTCCTCACTTTCGTCGTAGCCCTCATCTTTATCATCGTCTTCATCTTCAACGTCATCTTCATCTTCGTTGTTCTCTTCATCTTCGTCTTCATCTTCGACGTCGTCTTCATCTTCGACGTCGTCTTCGTCTTTGTCGTCGTCTTTAGTCGGCCACGTCTAAAAGAAAAAGTTGTTTTGTTGATAGTGCCTCTTTTGCAAATCTTGTTTTATTGGTGCATTTTAATGATGTCACTGTGTTAATGTGATTGCAAGATGTTCGGCTGTAAAGAAATTTGGTGAGCGGGAGGTGACATATAGTCAGTCTAGCCAGTTAGGGGAGAATACAGGAGAAAAGGATCTTTAGTGTCTGTTAGTCGTCTCCCTTTTAAGAATCCCTCCACATCGTATGTCATCCACTTGAGTCCAGTAGTTGAGGGATTCGAACTCACTCATAGGGAGCCGGCCTGGTCCCTCTAGCCTTTTGTTTCACAGGTGGTGGTACTGCCCTGGTGTTGCAATGTCATTCACTGTCATTCAACACTCTAGGTCCCTAACCCTTGCACTCAGTGGCTGGCCTTGCCTCTCTAATGCGACGTCAGACCCGAGCGTTTTCATTAGTGGCAGGGAAGCCATACCCTCAAGGTCTCGGGGTAATCATATCTTCGGTTTACAGTCGATCGCAGTGGTTGTGGGTTGTTTCACATTAGGTATAATACTAACAAGGTTGTTTATTTGTCGTTATTGTTTGCTTCCCCCTTGTTTTAAATGATGCGTATGTAAATAAAAGCGCTTGGAAGCGTTTTTTGCTTTGTCTTATGTGTTTTGTCTGGGAAAAGTAGTTAAGTGGGGTAAGGGTGGTGGAGGTCCTGCTTAGCGACCGTGACACACACACACACACACACACACACACACACACACACACCACACACAACACACAAAACACACACACAACCACACACACACACACACACAATCGCGCACACGCATGCATGCACGCACACACGCTCGCATATGCGCACGCACGCACACACACATTTACTAAAAATTCATTTTTCATTTTTTCAATGTTTACATTACAGACGAGGAGAGAAAGAGAGAGAGATGGAGAGAGAGAGAGAGAGAGAGAGAGAGAGAGGAGAGAGAGAGAGAGAGAGATGAGAGAGAGAGAGAGAGAGAGAGGAATACAGATCAGCGAAGGCACAAAAACAAAGAAATTTGAAATCAGATTGTTTATTCATATAAAACGTTATGGCACTGTTTAAAGGAAAGAGCATCAAACAATTACTTTTTTGCCAAAAAAGAAAACGGTTCTAATAAAGAGGTTGGAAGACAACAAAAACAAACAAAAAACAAGTAAACCCAGACCAATGTGCGATAGATATGTGTATGTCTGTGTTTGTATATATATATATATTTATATATATATATATATATATATATATATAAATATATATATATATGTGTGTGTGTGTGTGGTGTGTGGTGTGTGTGTGTGTGTTGTGTGTGTGTGTGTGTGTCCTTTACTGTAACGAAATCACTGACGAAACTCAAAATAAATTTGAAAATATAAAGCTCAAACGTTTACATGGAAAGGCTCAATGACATACCATAACTATGCTGACCAAAAACACAGTGACGGAGGCACGGGGGGTGGGGAGCAAATTCAGGTTAGTGAAAACCACAAATTCCACTGTGTAAAAGAAAGAGCATATGTACTGTGCAGACAATCACATGAAAAAGCTCAATCACATCATATTACTATGCTGAAGAGAAAATACAGCGGCGGAGACCATTTGAGATGGGGAGTGTGGGGGGGGGGGGGGGGGGGGGGGGGGGGGGGGGGGGGGGGGGCAAAAGAGGAAGGGGGCCATTCGAAAAAAAGTGAGAGCTACAAATTCCACTGTTTAAAGAAAAGAGCATATGTACAGCGCAAACAATCACATGAAATGCACAATCACATCGCATTACTATGCTGAAGAGAAAACAAGTACAGAGGCTTGGGACGGGGAGGGGGGGGGGGGGAGACAAATCAGTGAGAGTTACAAATTCCACTCTTTAAAAGAAAAGTGCATATGTACAGCGCAAACAATCACTCAAAAAAAAAGAAAAACTCAAATAAGAGGAACGACTTGGTTACAGAGATTAAAAAAAAAGAACGGGATACACGGGACACACCGAGTTCTTAGACATGTATACATGTTCACATGCTGTTCTAGAGAAAGAGAGGACATCAGAAAACCCCAGTCAGGGAAACCAGATGACATAATGCACCATTTGCTGTAAACTTTAATCAGTTGGTTTCATTGGGCTGTAGGGCTTATCCTCATCGTGCCCTCTACCTGTCACTGCACTGACAGTGTACCCCACACTTCATATGATTTTCCTACCCCCCCCCCCCCCCCCCTTTCGTTTTCCTAGATTCCCCTTCCCCCTCACTTTCTTCTGCTGTTCTCCGACACACTGCTGTTCCTCCCTTTCTAGATTGTCCAAGTTTTTCAGCTTACATCCTCTCTCTCTCTGTTTCTTCCCCACCTCCTCTCCTGTTCCTTCTGTCTGCCTCTGTTCCTCTTTGCATCTTTCTCTTCTCTCTCTCTCTCTCTCTCTCTCTCTCTCTCTTTCTCTCTCTCTCTCTCATTGGACATTTTCACTCGACTGTGTCATGGAATATTCTTACGCGGAACAGAAAGCTGTCTAGTGATGTGTGCAGCGAGGCGTGTTTGTCGACAGGTGACATTTTACTGGCATTTTGTTATGCTGGTGCTGTTTTGGCTCTTTTGGTTAGTGTGGAGAGAAATGTGAGGTCTCTGTGCATCCAGAATGTGATGTGGTGTACTGACGATGAAGTTTCAAGTGGAACTATGCTGTGGGGGGGAGAGTTTCCGAAATGTGGGATAGTGACAGGTTGAGTCCGTGCATTTTGCACGTGACAGTGTGTGTAGCTGTGTCATGTGTGATCCACTCTGTGTATTCCCTATGGCGTTTACGACTCAGCGAGGATGTAGAAGAGAATCCTGGACCTATTCACACCGACCAATCGACGGAAGAGGAAAAATCGACGGTAGTTGTGCAGATCCAACTTGCACTGACGACATTGTTGAGAAAATTACGGAGTCATTACAACAACAATTGCATGAACAGACAAGTGTGATCAGAGGTGATCTTCGAGACATCAGATCTGAACTTGGTCAAGTGAAGGACAAATGTAATGAAATAAATCAGAGATGTGACAGAGTAGAAAAAGAACAGAGAGAAATCGTAGAAAATATGACTCTTTTGTCATCTGACATGTCTAGTCTACATGAAGAGATGATGGACAGAAAAGAAGAGACAAGTAAACTGACAGCAACAGTGAGTGAACTTCAGGATGAAATCATTTAATGAAATCAGAAATAGACATCCTGGAACAACATTCAAGAAGAGACAATCTTCGATTATTTGGTATCCCTAAATCAAGTGATCGTGAAGATTACGATACGTGTGTAATGGCAGTGGTTGAGGCACTCAACAGTGTTGATGGTCAGAAAATCTGGTCCCCGGACGACATCGTGAGAGCCCATCGGGTGGGTTGGGCAAGAGAAGGTCAACCTAGGCCGATGATTGTGCGCTTCACTCGATGGAGGGATAAGATGACTCTTCTCACGGATAAGCAGCTGCGGGAAAACCTGAAAGAAAACAACATTAGATTGGCCGGTGACCTGACACGAGCCCAGGCACACATGGTGGCAGAAGCACGAAGGAACGGGAAGAGGGCGTACTTTAAAGGAGGGAGGATGGTGATCGACCCCCTCTCTCCCGATCCCCGCACATATGCACAAGTCGCAGCGACGGGATCTGCCAGAGAACATCAAAACAACACACGTGTGTTGACAGCCAACACGGAAACTACACGGCGTGTGCTGTCACCTAGCCAGGTGGGGCGGCCAAGGTCCCTGGACAGGGCCTCGTTTTTCCACGTGCGGTGTTCCCCCCCACTCCAACTACCGAAGGCGGCCAACAGCTGGGGGATGTGGCGACCGGTGGAGGTGGGGGTTTTGTCACGCCCACTTCACGGGACCAGCAATACCGGGGCAACGGCGGCGGTGGTGGAGGTGGGGGTCCCGTGACTTCAATTCACGGGATGTTCAACGGCCCTGTCTGTCAGCGGCGGTGCTGATGGGTCCCAGCGAGATGCAAGGGCAGAACAGGGGAGTGCGGCAGATGACGTCACGGGTAACGGAATCCTTCGCGTGTTACGGGGAAGTCTACGGCGAGACAGGGTGGCGCAGGCCGCAGTGATAGGAGTTCCTCTCGCCGTGACGTAGAGGGTCATCCCTCAGGCGGGACACGTGGTGCACGGAGAGGGTCGGCTGGCAGACAGACAGAGCTTCGTGCTCACTGGGCAAACGTGCAGTGGCACTGACAGAAACTTAAGAGACAGAAATAAATAGGACAGGTTTGACCATCCAAAAGAATGGACATTTCTTAATTACACGTTGAAAATCTGTACAATAAATTAGCTGATGTTATGTTTATGAATTATGTTAATTTGTTTTCATTTTGTTTGCTTAACTGAAACTTTTTTGGATTACTCTTATGATTATGATAATGTTTTTCCAGAGTATTTGAAATTTGTTGCCCCTGCACAAAAGTTGTCTAAACATGGAAGAAATTCAGGGGGTGTTCTAGTATTGGTCAGGAATTGTTTAAAACAGTTTGTGAAAGAAATCCGTGTTGATTGTGAAAATACTGTCGCACTGAAGGTGGATAAAACTGTTTTTAACACAGATAAGATGTAGTTCTAGTTGCATCTTATGTTGTACCAGAAGGGGGCCCCGCTGTACATTAGTACGGATTTAAAAGATGGTATTTTAATCTTAGAAGAAAGTATTCTGCAATCTGTGCAGGAGGAGGATGTGTATATGATAGTGTGGGGAGATTTAAATGCAAGAACAGGATGTGAACAACCAGTTGCTGAGGACATGGATGATTTTGTTTCCGAGATGGGAGGAAGTAGCAAGGAAGACTGTGCTGACCTGCGGTGTTTCCAAGGATGTTACTATAAATAGTTTTGGGAAATCCCTATTGGACTTTTGCTTTATATTTGATCTTATTATTCTAAATGGATTTTTGCAATGGAGATCGGGAAGGAGAATTTACTTTTGTGTCACACCAAGGATGTAGTGTGATTTGATTATTTCTTATTTCAGATTGTTTGGTCGATAAATGCACTATGTGTGTTGGTGACAGGTTTTTTCCTGGCATTTGCCGATCGAACTGAAATGGAGAAACACTCGGCAATAAGGAAATTACTCCACGTCAGAAAGGAGAAGAACGAATGTGTGGTCGGAAGAGAATGTGGAATGCTATAAAAATGAACTTGATAGTGATTACTTTAAGGAATGTTTACAAAATGCCTTGGACATGCTGTCTTTTGATGTAAATGCCTGTGTTGATATGTTTTCACGTGCGATGTATGGAGCTGCTACCTGTATGATTAGAATGATTGGAAATCGAAGGAAAGAATGCAATGAATGGTTTGACAATGAGTGTGAAAAAAAGAAAAGAACAGTCAAAGGTCTTTTAAACAGTTTCCAAAGGTGTAAAAGGGAAGATAATAAAAAGTATTACAAAGAACGTTATGTAAATGAAAGAAGGGAATATGGGCAGATGAAGAGAAAAAAGAAACATGAATTTGAAGAATTAAATTACAAAAACTAAAAAAATTCGGTTAAAGATTCAAGTCGTTTTGGTCAATAATTAGATCAGTGAGTAGAAGGCCATTTATTTATAATAATATAAGCACTCAACAATGGTATGATCATTTTTCAGCAGTTTTTAGAGATACAGTTGACATTAATAATGAAAAATGACACGCTTGTTGAAGATGCTGGAGGTTTTGGAGGAGCCCTTATTTAATGATGCTATTAGTAGAAATGAAGTGATTGATAGTATAAAGCATCTAAAGTCAGGAAAAGTGCGGCCCAGATAAAATTTTAAGTGAAATGCTGAAACATGCAAATTACGTTGTCATTGACTTCCTTGTAATGTTATTTAATAGACTGTTTAATGATGGGAACTTCCCTGCTGCTTGGCCAAATCTATTATTGTTCCTATTCATAAAAGGGAGATCCAAATAACCAGATAACTACCGTGGAGTTGCTCTGACAAGTGTCGTAAGTAAAATCTACACCCATATTTTAAACAGAAGACTCACAAAGTGGGCAGAAAGGGAGGAAAAAAAAATCATCGAAGAACAAGCTGGATTCCGATCTCACTATAGTACTGTAGACCATATTTTTACGCTTTTTGCAATAGTTCAAACACACTTATTGAAAACAAAAAAGTGTACATGGCTTTCGTCGACTTTAGAAAGGCCTTCGACTTCCGTTAATCGTAACATGTTATGGGCTTCCTTACGTAAAAGTGAGTGGATGGCAAGTTGTACATGGCACTTCGTGGTGTTTACGATTGTGTTTCAGCATGTGTGCGTGATAAGTGTATCTATTCGGATGTTTTTGGATGTCCACAAGGAGTGAAGCAAGGATGCTTATTAAGTCCTCTGATGTTTTCATTCTTATTAATGAATTACAATTGAAATAACAAAGAAAGGAAAGCATGGCATTCAAATGATCCCAGGAGCGGTTGAAATTTTTTTACTGTATTCGCAGATGATGTGATATTAGTATCTAATACTGTGGTGGGTCTTCAAAATCAGCTGAATAGATTAAAAGAAGAGCAGATCGTCTGTCTCTAACTGTTAATCTTGAGAAAACAATGTAATGGTATTCAGAAATGGTGGTCACCTTGCACGCCATGAAAGTGGTTTTATGGCACAATAGAGGTAAAATAACTAACTCATATAAATATTTAGGTATGCTGTTTACAACCAGGTTGAGTATGAAACGCGCAGTAGATGAGAATTGTAGAAAAGGAAAAAAGGGAGTCATAGAAATTCTAAAAGCTTTAAGGAAACTAAATTCGATTGACTCTTGTATTTTTTTGGAAGCTTTTGATGCAAAAATCGAACCACTTCTACGTATGGCGCTGAAATATGGGGTTCTCGTGACAACAGGGATCTAGAGAAAGTACACACATTTGCAGTCAAGCGCTTTTTAAGTGTTCCACTGCATACGTCAAATACAGTAATGTATGGTGAAACTGGCAGATACCCTTTTATATCAGGACGTATGTTAAATGTATAAAATATTGGCTTAAGTTATTGAGGTTACCTGACTCAAGACTCTGTAAACAGGCATATCAAATGCTATTAAATGAACTTGATCGGGGAAAGAAAATTGGGTATTTTTTATCAAGAAGATTATAACTACGAATGGATTTGGAATCGTGTGGATGTGCCAGGGAGTTGGATATGAAAACGATTTTATTTTGGAATTTAAAGATAGATGATTGCTTCTTATAAACAGAACTGGCATTCCAAAATGGAAAACACAGAACGGTACAGTTGGTTTTTTAGTTTTAAAAGTATATTTGAAACAGAAAAATATGTATCATTGATTACGTGCAGTGGCACGAATTTGCCTTGCCAGCTTAGATCCAGAACTCTTGTTTGAATGCCATAAAAAATGGTTTTTACTGAGTGTCAGTGACGTAGCCTCACATCAAGGCATGTGACGCTCCATCGCATGTAGTTAGTGAATATGATCATTTCCCCGTGCACAACTAAAGGAAGAATATTCATGTGGCTTGACTAGTGTAGCGGGCGTCCCCAAAATAATTGTGAGTATGACTCATTCAAGAAACGAATGTGGTCATTGGGTGAAAGTGACCACTGAGTGATTTTTAACAAGGGCTGGTAAGGTAAGGTGCTGGTCATGTGTTTTGAACACTGAGTATGCACTCATAGGAGAAGGGAGGAAAGAGTCAGTTTTAACCCAGCAGATGGCCTAGAGACTCGAACCTGTCAGGACGGTGGTCCTCTCTGCTGACCATCATTACCAGGTGAGCGATAGATAGTTGGGGAAAGCTACAGGGGAAACTTAAAGAAGAGAGAAAGAATTCATATGTTGAATTGAGAAGCAGGTTACTTACACGAACCTTATTCGTGTTTCAGCCCTTCACCCTTTTACCCTTCGCCCTTCACCCTTCACCTTTCACCCCGTGAGGTGGTTGAAGATGGCCATGGTGTGAGGAACACACTGGTAGTTCAGCCCCAGCAGTACCAACTCCAGGAGAGGGGTTGAAGCTCGTCGTTTTCCAAAGAAAAAAACCCC
>CM031628.1:5988788-6007107 GCA_018398815.1 Conus ventricosus | reverse complement strand
CCAAAAATTTTTCTTCCTCTTTTCTTTTTTCCCTTTTCTTTTTTCTCCCCCCCCCCCCCCCCCCCCCCCCCCCCCCCCCCCCCCCCCCCCCCCCCCCCCCCCCCCCCCCGTCTCTCTGTCTCTCTCTTCGTATGTTATGTAAACATTGAAAAATTGAAAATCAATTTTTAATGTGTGTGCGTGCGTGCAAGCGTGTGTGTGTGCATGCATGTGTGTGTGTGTGTTGTTGTGTGGTTGTGTGTGTGTGTGTGTGTTGTGTGTGGTGCGTGCGTGCGTGTGTGTCTGTCTATCTCTGTGTGTGTGTCACGTTGCTAAGCCGCACTTCCACCACCCTTACTCCTTAACTACTTTACCTTGTCAGTACTATTAGCCCAATGGGAAAAAACCCCACAACCACTGCGATCGACTCCCCTTCACGGTAAATAAAAGGCAAGACAACCCGGAGACCTTGAGGGTATTGGCCTACACTAACGAAAGCATTCAGGTCTGGTGTTTGCATTAGAGAGGCAAGGCCAGCCACTGAGTGCAAAGGTTAGGGACCTAGACTGCCGACGCAACGGTGAATGGCACTGCAACACCAGGGCAGTACCACCCCCTGCAGAACAAATGCTAGAGGGACCGGGCCCCAGCTCCCTGAAAGTGAATTCGAATCCCTCAACTGCTAGGATTCAAGTGGATGACATACGTTTGTGGAGGAATTCTCAAACGGAGGAAAAAGAAGAAAAACAATGGAGACGCCCTAAAGGACACTAGATCCTTTTCTCCTTTATTCTCCCTTAACTGGCTAGACTGATCTTTGTCACCTCACGCACACCAACTTTAGTTACTGCTGAACATCTCGCAGTTACATAACACAGTGACATCATTAAAATACACCAATAAAATAAGATTTGCAAAAGAGGCACGAATCAACAATTGTTGTTGTTTTTTTAATGTGGTTGACTAAAGATGACAAAGATGAAGACGACGTCGAAGATGAAGACGACGATGAAGATGAAGATGACATTCAAGATGAAGACAATGATGAAGATAAGGGCTACGACGAAGGTCAGAACAATGACAAAAACCAGGAAGTGCTACCCACTGCCCATCACTGGACTCTATCAACCCATGAAAGTTATCACACACGGCACCACACTTGTGCCAATACTCAACACAGACTGCACCAAAACTTGACTCGTTTATTTCTCCTCCTCACGTCTCACACACTGGCACTATGGCGGGTGGCTGGTGCTCCTCACATCTCGCACACTGGCACTATGGCGGGTGGCTGGTTGTTCTCACATCTCACACACTGGCACTATGGCGGTGTGAGAGAACTATAATATGTCGCTTCTGGCTCACCCGCTCTCACCGGCCTTGGCCGGATTCGGGCGGGCGAACCCAGAAGAGACATATTATAGTTCTCTCCTAAGCGAGACTTCAATAACCAAAAAATAACGACCCTACAAACAAACATATTGTGTAGGGTTATCCGTTTTCAATACTAATTTACTAAACTTTTTAGATTTTAGTTTTTGCTTAATCCTATGTTTTTCTTGATCATTCTCAATAACATCATTTTCACGCATACATTCATCAAATGCGTCTCTGTCTTTCATGTGAAATAAAAATACAGTCTTTAACTGTTCTCTAAAGTCTTTAAAACCGAGTTATATTTTTGACATAAAATCCACACACTTATCCCAGCATGCCTTCCACTGAAAGCTAGTTTCGACAAAGTGTTTCTCTTTTTAACTATGTCTCTTTCTGCTGAACAGTCATCTATAATAAATAGTGTCTGTGTTCCTTCAAACAATCTATAAAAGTGTTCTAAACATTCACTCAGTTTATTGCTGGGATCAACTAAAAATATGTTATCATCTGTCCATATAAACCTTCTATCATGATATGCTTTGTTCCATTTAAGTGTTGGGCAGAAAATCACAATATGATCAAAATTATAACGATAAACTGTTTGTAACAGGTTGAGGATAAATATTGTTTTCCCACAACCAGTTTGTCCACAAATTAATGAACAGTGAGGGGTTTTTGTCATAAAGTTTAACTGCTCCATAGTTTTATAACAGAATTTAATCTAATCCAGTTATTGTTTTTATCATGCTCTCTGTTAAAACTTGTTCAGTATAATAAAATCCTATAAGGTCTAAATGTGTAAGATTAATCCAATTTAGTTCTGTAAGATTATTTCTATTTAGACTAATATTGATTTTGTTGCTTGTTGCTATGACCTTAATATCCTCACCATTGTAAAGAATGACGACAGTAACTTTAAGTTTTTCAACGTCTAAGTTTTGCCAGCTAATTAGAATTCCTTTTAGAAGGACGTCACTAACGCCCACAACCCCATCCCTCTTTACATCTTTTAAGACAGAAATTTCAAATATCATTGTAAACGTGTCTCCTAATTTCATTTGCGGAATGAACTGTAATTTTGTAGAAGCATCTTTTAAAACTGACTCTCTTCTGTGGAGGATGTACTGTTTATTCCCATACGGCTTTATTTCAATCTCTTTCCGACTATTGTCGTCTGGCATAAGACTTACATGTAAAGGGCCAGAGTTGAATGCTTTTCTGAAACTTTTTTGACGGTCAAAAAATGTAAATGGGCTTATGAATTCAAATTTTATATCCCATTCTAAATATGGTTCCAAGTGCCATTTGTTGTCAGTTTTTCGAACTATTTTATAGTCATAATAACCTGCATTATTTGCTTCTAGATTGCGCAGCTGTTCTAGTTTAGGAAACATTTTGCTGTCGCCAACCTCTTTGCGTTTATAATCACCATCTTTAGTGTACTCAAAACCATACAAAGCGCCTATCTCACCATTTTGTTCAAAGTCCGCAACGTCTGCAAGGTCTTTTAATTCTAAAGTTATACACCTCACAGGCGCTAATGTAACTCCCGATTCTTCTGGCCCACGCGACATTATTTTTTAGTACAACTTATTATTTTATTTCCAAAACAATGTGCAGGTTATCACATTTCACGACTTTCCCTGTTTTGTCTGCGATTTTTATATTAAATGATCCGACCCTCCACAAACTAATCTTTTAAACTGTAAATTAGGGAATTGTATAATTTCATAATCGCAATATGCAGCTTTCCTGACGGAAGAGCTCTTAAAACAGTTGAGGGCCTTCCATCATATAAGTTTTCATCAGTGCTTAGCTCATCCAAATGAACATAGAGTAATGAATGTAATGCAAGATCGAGCGGATTTTCCCTCATAAGTAGTTGTGTCTGGTGTAACAATAAATCTTTGAGTGTCCTGAGTGTCAGCTCTAAAGCCTAACATTTTAGCTAGCTCTTTATCAAAAAAGTAATTTGCTTCTTCAGGTTTGAATGTTAATATTGTTTTTAAATTTGCATTGTTAAGTTTGAGAGTGATGTCAAAGTTACTCAATGCTTCTTTTAGTGAGCAAAACCCGTAATAACCATCAGGTATTGTTAACTGGCTAATTAAGTTTCTTCCCCCATATTTTCTAATCTTATTATTCTTCCTGGATTCAGTTATATTAAACCATACGACTTTGTAGAATATTTCATGGAGTGCTACCGTTTTGGTTCCGCAATCGTTCTTAACAGCATGTTCTAAAAACGAAGGACGGTCTTGAGTTGTTATTGTTACAAACATTTTTTAAACGAAATAAAAATGAGTGCGTTCAAATATACTAAAGATGCAAAATATTCTGTTGGGCCGCACTACAATCTTAAAAATATAACAACTGACGCCCTCGACATTTCTGTGACTCAGTCTGAGCCTTTCAAGTAAAGGTTAGTACTCCATTGGGTAAATATCTTAACCCCCTATTAAAAAGACTACATCCGAAAGTGTGGTTTAGTCATCCGATGCAGTTTTATCAGAACCAGTTAAACTTTGCTGTGTTTTGTGCATCAACTGGGTGTGGAGTGTCGTATGCTGATCACTTAAATCATCCTGATCCTTTGGTTAGGTCAGTATACAGATTTCATTTTTATTACACCTTCAGACGTATTTTGACTGAACTGCAAGCACCATTACCAAATGACAAACCGTTTAATCCATTCAGCAACAGAATAGACATGAAGGCTTTTGAAAGAATCTGTAACGAATTCAATATTAAGGCCAAGACAGACTTTAGACAAAAGTTGGATCTTAATCATGGCTTAGGCACTCCTTATTTTTGGGGCGTGCACAGAAAGTATAACTATGACTGGAATCCTCCTTACACATCTTTCTCTTCAGGCACAGCTGTTCACCTAGGGTCCATAGAGCAAGAGCATAAAACAGCATGGACAACATTTATCTTAGACACTTCTAAGGGCCTAACTAAAGCGGGAATAGAACGAATAAACGACTCTGTTCGTACTTACGTTTGGTGTTTGCTAGGCTCGCAAGCACAAACGAGATCGAGCATAACTGATCCTTCTACTGGTTTTGATGCACAAAAACAATACTTAGCAAATTTAGAGGACGCCATTAATTCTACAGTTGATTTACCTTCAAGTATTAAAAGGTACCAAAATGTTTTACAATTTGCAAGATCGAAAGTAGACTTTGCTGTTGGCACTGGTTTATACATGCTGCCTTCTGACCTCAGACTCCAGATAGGAACAATAATAAACTACAACAATGAAATCCTTGTGGCAGGCAGTGAACAGAAAGTTGGGAAAAACGAAATAAATTCTGAGCCAGTAATATTGCAAGCAGTAAACAAACACCCAAGAATAAGTCATCCAATCCCTGTGGCCCAAAGCCCGAAGGCCGTTGAAGAAGTAAAAAAAAATAATGACCATGAATATGAAAAGACAGCACTTGTTCTTGGATTAAACTGGCCTAGGATTACTTGGTCTTTATTTTACTAAAAATTAACCCAACTATTAAGAGAACTAATGTCCATAAGTGCTCAGCCATAAAGCCAACTACTTTGCCTGCAGTAGACAAAAGCCAGCTGACGACACCCCTAATATACCCCGTAAAGAGTCTATAGCTTTACTGGGCTAATTTTTTTAATAAACCCGCAAGATGATCAAGCTGTTTTTTTACCCATGATTTATCAGGTGGAGGCGATGGCGGTGGAGGCACTGACCCAGCACCACCGCCGCCTGTAATAGCCATCACCAGTGTACTTATTGCAAATCCTAAGGCCGTTATAACGCTTGCTAAGTGGACTCCTTGCTCTCGAAACAGTGTTCTTATTCGTTCTGCTAGTGTTGTGTCTTCATATAAAATTCTTTGGATAGTTTCTCTTATTCTGCTCACTTGAGTTCGTAATTGTTCTCGGTTAGTAGACAACACTTCTAGTCTTGCTGATCTCTCTTGTTCAAGATCTTTTAGTCTTTGGGTTATTCTTTCTTTAACCCCAGGCCCTAAGTTGGCGTCATCAGCCTCAACGAGTTTTTCTTTTTCTCTTTTTATATGCTCATCTAGTTCACCTAGTTTTGCTAAATTGTTTGTTAATTCGCCTCTGATGCTTCTCAAAGCATGATCAAGGGCCGTTATTTCTCGCATGGGTAGCGGGGGGTCGTGTATAGTTTTTAATGTTGTTTCTTCTGAAAAACTGGTTTCTGCTTCTATTACATTTATTAATTCACCTGCTGATTGATTTAATTCTTTAAGTTCCATGTTTTGTATTTGGTTAGCTGTTGGGAGATCTTGTAGTGTGTTTTGAAGTTTAGAAACTGCCTCTCCGTCTAATTTTGGTCTAACAATGCCAAGGCGATTTTGATCGGCCACTCTATGTCTTGTCTAATTGTATTCATGCCTACAAACTTTGATGGGTCTCGTTTATCTGTAAGCCGAACAAGTTGTCCTTGATCGTTTTTCACAAACAAATGGTCATTTTTTACTTCAAAATCATTAGGGTCTATAAATTCGGGAGGTTCTTGACCTAAACTTTGGTACAATGATCTAACCTTACTTTCTGTTAATTCACTCCGCAATGAGAGCGCTGAGCGATGTTGTATCAAAGAAGCCGTTTCACTCATGTCGTCTCCAGGATCAGGAACATCATAATCTTCATCTTCAATGCCTGCCATGTTTTAAATAATAAACTTTTTATTTTGTTTTATAAAAAGTGTCGCAAACATATGGTTCAATTCTTGACCCGCATAGAAGACTGAAAGAACCCTTTGGCGTGAAGGGAAATAAGCGGAATATTACTGTTCCAAATAATCCATCTACTATTGATGCAGATCAAATTCTTACTGTTAAATTTCCAGACCTAGGAGCGGATGAAGTGATTGTGCCAGGCTCTGCGCGTCTTACTTTCAAAATAGAACTCGCTTCAACAGACCCAAACAGGACGGTTGTACAGAATCTGGGCGGGCAATCGTTAAGAAAATTTCTATAAAACTTGAGGGGCAAGAAATATTTTTCTTTACATAATGCAGACATATTTTTAGCCTATTCTGATCTATGGCTAACCGCGAATGAAAGGGCTGATCTTGCGTTTCAAGGAATCGAAAATGAAGAAGCACTAAAACATAGAATAGGCGCTGAAGATGCTAAAGACGGCAAAAGGTTTGTAGCTGTAAGTTATGCGTATGGAAATCGCTTTTTCATACCCCTAGATTTTGAGTTGTTAAAAGCGCATGCCCCATACTTTCAAGGAGCATTAAAAGACAGATTGTCATATGAACTAACTTTTAATGAATACAAACGTGTTATTATATCTGAAGACACCGAAGCAAAGTACAGCATTTCTGACATCTCGTTAGAGTTTGACGTTGTTAGCAACCCTAACTTAGCGAGGCTGATTGAGCAACAATATCAGTCAAAATTAGCAATATATTACGAAAGAGTGATTCATCATTCTAAATATCCTAAAAGCAAGGCAGACACTATATGGAATTTTAGTTTTAGTGCCACAGCAAGATCGCTTAAAGGTATTTATTGCTGTGTGAAAACGAAGAACCATTCAAAAGACAAACTGAAAATTTTGTTAATCCTAAAATAACAAAAGTGCAATGTACAATTGAGGGTAGTCCTAACCAAATCTACGCTAGCGGGCTTAAACCTTATCAGCATTTTGATGAAATAAGAAACTGTTTGGAGGTGGGAGGTGTAGAAATCCAAACATTTGGGACCTTGTGTCTAAAGTCTACATCTTCACAGCGTTAGATTGATCATTATTTAACAACGAAATCGGTTTATGGTTTGACAAAGGGTTTAAACGGAGGATAACCCGTTACAGGGAAAGTGGGGAGAACTGTTTAGAGACATAATAAACATTCAAATGTAAAGAAAAAGAGGTCGATAAACCACTTAATGTGTATTTGTTTTTAATATATGATGCGCAGCTGAATATTCAAGATAACAGATTAGAAAATTATACATTACAAAATTTTTTTTTATTTTATAAAAAGCATGTCTGTTCAGGCATTATCCGAGAGTACCTACAGCGCCAGAGTCGCCGAGAGAAGAGATAACCCCCGCATAAAACACCTTCAGATTAACAAACATTACACAAATGCAACAAAAAAACTAGAGCAGGACCTTTCAAAATACGCAAAACCAAACGAAGGTATTCTGCTGTCTTAATGTGTTACATATGTTAAAACTGGAGCATCGACTATAAGCGCTGCTCAGCAGGAACGAGTGTTTGGGCTCTTAGCAACAGGCATAGGCGCACCGCAGCTTTACCTCTAGGCGGTTTGTCTTTAGCTCTTGGCCTGTGTTCATTAGCTGTAAGTGCTGCTAGCAAAAAAATAAAATAAACTCCAAAGCACACAGCTATGGTTCAACTATACAGTAAACTTAGTTCCTTTAAGCTGATAATAAATAAAGCGCTAGCTGACTCAAACATCACGGATGAAAAAATTTAGTCGTTTACAGGCCGATTTTGATGACTACAAAAGACAAAAGTTTGATCTTCAAAGAAAGGCGAGGACAAGTTTTCTCAACAGCCAGACACCCAGCAGAAAAAAAGGAATGCTTAAAAAAGTAACGAAACATTAAACTCTGTTCTAAACAGCTCACATTAACAACGCCAAAGGGTGTTTATACTTTAGTTATGAGTCCAAGCACAAAAGACCGTCGATATTGATTAATTATTTTTTTTTTAATTTAAATAAATATTTTGAGTTAGAAAGAAACTCAGCATGGATAAAATTATTGAAGGACCAAACGAATTTTTTGAGCAAAGCAAGAAAATTTATCAAGAGCACTGAATGATATTGATTTAGAAGTCATTGATCCAGCAAACGTACAGGCAAGTGTTGCTCATGCATTTCTCAAGTTCCGGGTAAACTAACAATAGACCCACCAGTTAAAGTAATGTTAGCTGTTTTAATCGACTATATAACAATAAATGAAGAAAATCTAGAAGTCTGGGTCTCGACTAAACAACAGGTTATTCTTTGTAATAATGACTTAACACCAGGTTGGGCAGACCAACTGCTTACACAGTTTGATGTGGCCGCTGAAGAAGCCAAAATGAGAGGCTCTTGGTTGGTCAGAGGGCGAACTCCTAGAGATTAGATTAAAAACAGGCTAAGTATGAGCCGATTGTAGGCAAGTCTTACATTCCACTACCTCCAGCATTAGTCGCCAAAAAGGGCAGTTCTAAACATAAAGAATACAGACGACAACAAATGTTTTATGTGGTGTGTTCTTGCAAGGCTGCATTACGTCCGCAAAAACGCAGAGAGAGTGTCTAACTATTGGGATTACATCAATGATCTTAACTTTAGTGGAATATCCTTTCCCGTTGGTTATAGACCAAATTGATCAGTTTGAAGAACAAAACAAACCAATAACTGTTATGTATACACATGGGATGAGGAAACAAATCTACAACCGATTAAAGTGTCCAAGAACAGTCCAACGATTGGCGAACCAGACAAAAATCATGTTGACTTACTGCTGATGCTTTCACCAGCGGGGCTACCACATTACACATTGATACGAACAATGAGTAGATTATTGGCGTATACTTCAAAAAAACACTAACAAACAAGAATTCTGCAGAAAATGTTTAACAAGAATTCCATCTGTGCAAGCCGCGATGTGAACATATAAAACATTGTATTAACCCAGTTGACTGTAATACGGAACTAATTACGCCTCCACCAGGATCTAAAGTTAGTTTTAAGAACTGGAAAAAAATGCAAAATTCTCCATACGTTGTTTACGCAGACTTCGAATCACTCATTGTTCCTTATGAAGGGCCAGCGCCACAAAAACTTCGAAAAACAGTCTTAATGAGTAATCATCAGATTTGTTCATTTGCTTTTATTGTTGTCAGGTCGGATGGCGCTCATTCAAAACCAGAATTATATAGAGGACCAGATGCTGCAGAATACTTCTTAAACGCATGCAGCAAGTGCGTAATAATTGTTCTAATAATCTGAATTTATCTGAAATCATAATGACGCCTGAAGACCAAGAACAGTATGACTCAGCCACACATTGTTGGATTTGTGGTTTAGGCCTCTCATCAGACGTAGCAAATCCGACAGTAAGAGACCATGATCACATTAGTGGAAAGTTCAGAGGAGCGGCGCATAACAAATGCAATCTTCAACTAAAGTTTGACCCAAAGACATGGAAGCTGCCATCTTCTTTCACAACTTGCGAGGTTACGACTCTCATCTTATATTGCAAGCAGTGGACAATGCCTTCAGGGTAGCATGCATTGCACAGTCATCAGAAAAGTACATGTGTTTTAAATCTGAATAACATGTCTTTTTATGACTCTATGCAACCCCATGATGGGTTCGTTAGAGTCACTGGCTATGTCCTTAAAGTCCTGCCCCAAAAACAGAAGAATATTTTGACCCAATCTTGTTAGAAAGGGCGTTTATCCTTATGAGTACATGAACAGTTGGCAAGGTTTGATGAAGATACACTTCCACCTAAAGGCGCGTTCTTTTTAGTCTTAGAGGAAAGGACATCAGTGATTCTGATTACCAACATGCTCAAGATGCTTGGCAAAAATTAGAGTGTAAAACGATGGGAGACTATCATGACTCCTACTTGATGGCTGACGTATGTTTGTTGGCGGACGTCTTTGAAAATTACAGAAAGACCTGCATGAAACATTATAGCCTGGATCCTGCGCATTACATTTCTGCGCCCGGGATGAGTTGGGACGCTTTCTTAAAGTTTACTGGAGTACAGATTGATTTATTGTCTGACCTACCAATGATTCAGATGATTGAAGACGGATTGCGTGGGGGAATTAGTATGGCGACGCATCATTACTGTAAAGCAAAACAACAAATACTTAGACAACTATGATCCGAGTAAAAGGTCTAACTATCTCATGTATTTAGATGCAAACAATCTGTATGGATGGGCTATGGCGCAATCACTTCCATTACGTAACTTTGAAATGTACACAGGTACGAATAATATTCAAAAGGCATTAAAGTGGTTGGGCAGTTTAACGCCGGGGTCAACAGCGTGGATACATTCTAGAAGTTGACTTAGAATATCCTCATGAACTCCATGACCTGCATAATGACTACCCATTAGCTGCAGAAAGCCTAAAGATGAATCCAAGAGAGCCACCTACACTTGTGCCTAATCTTCGGGGCAAAAAAAAATTATGTCTGTCATTACAGACTTCTACAATTTTATTTAAGACATGGTTTGAAGTTGACAGCTGTTCATCGTATAATTGCTTTTGATCAAGAACAGTTCATGAAACCATACATCATGAAGAACACTGATCTCAGAACTAAATCCACAGATGCTTCAGAAAAAGACTTTTTCAAGCTGATGAACAACAGCTGTTTCGGAAAAACTATGGAGAATCCACACAAGCGTAAGGATGTCAGATTGGTCACCAGAGAGAACGAAGCAATTAAGCTGACTTCAAAACCTAATTATCAGGACTTTAAAAGATTTCATGATCAGCTTTTTGGTATAATGATGAAAAAAAAGAAAGTCAAATTGGACAAGCCTGTATTTATTGGGTTTACCGTTTTAGAATTATCAAAGCTTTTGATGTTAGAATTTCTTTATGACTACTTTAAACCCTCGTATCCAGAGTCCAGAGTACTTTACACAGATACAGACAGTTTTGTTATAAATATCCATACTGAAGACATCTATAAAGACATGGAAATCGAAGTAGCTAAAGGACATGCGGGATGGTACGACACGTCCGATTACCCTAAAGATTCGCCTTTGCATTCAATTACTAACAAGAAGGTTTTAGGAAAGATGAAGGATGAATTATCTGGAAAGGTGATTAAGGAGTATGTGGAGTTAAGGTAAAAAATGTACAGTATTTCGAGCCAGGAGAAAACCATTAAGAAAGCAAAAGGAATATCTCGCAGTGTTGTGCAGTCAAACATATCACATGACAACTACAAAGAAGCATTGTTTGACAATAAGACTTTTCATCATGACAACGTAAAACTGCGATCTAATCTACATGAGATCAACACAACTGTTGTAACAAAGAAGTCATTAGATAGAACAAACACAAAACGTGTGTTTGTTAATCCAGAGTTTTCATATGCAATAGGGCACTGGAGGACCGCATAAACAGGGGGGTTTATATTTTTCATCAACTTTTATTATAAGATCAATCATAGCTTCATCCAATTCATTTAAATCTTTTCTTATGTTTGCTTGATGCGTTCGAATTTTTTTTATTATTTCAAGATATTCTTTTTCCCAATTTGGGGGTTTGAGTTGTAGGTGATCTGGATGGTTTAGCATGCATTGATTAATCCTCAAAAATGTTCCCCTAATAGCATTACACGCATCAAATGATTCCCGTATCATTTTCAAGGTCTCTTCCTTTACCATTCTTGTTTCGTTCTGTGCTTCGTCCTGAGCTTCCATTTTAACTCAAATATATTTACGTAAATTAATTAAGCGGAACTGTGTCTGGTGGGATTATCTGCAGTTCTTCCTTTACAAAAGATCTTTGAGGAGCTGGTTGTTTTGTTGTGTCAGTTTCTCGTAAATAATACACGGGCGGATTCATTTTTACAATTCTTTTTATTTCATATGGATCAACACTCCAAACTGGATCGGTTGCCCTGATGCGAGTGTCCCCTTCCGCTTCCCCGGTAAATAAAGGTACCTTACTTTTAATCCAAATGGTAATAGTTTGCTGGATGAACTGACGTCTCCTTCAACAACATTTATTGTTTTTCTTTTGATTGCTTGTACTGGTTTTAGCCCTTTAAATTCTTCATTATTCATTGCGCGCAAAACTGAGGGCAGTCTTCTAACCCATTCTGTGTTGCGAGAATTGTCAATAAGCTCTCTGTGATACTGGTAGGAAAAAGTCTTTCGGCTAACTGTTTGTTAAAGTTTTCAACTAAAGCCTGTGATCTGTGAACTCCTGGAATGCCTCTTTTAATGGTAACTCTATGTTTTAAAAATTTAATTGATTCACTTGTCCTTTAAATTCTTTTCCGTCATCAACTTGAATCATGCGAGGATAAGTTAAAGGGCCTCGTTGATATATCAGTTGTATAGCAACAGCAACAGCAGGCGCACTCTTTTGTGTTAATGGTTCCGCATCTTTGTATCTTGAAGCCATGTCAATGACTGTGAGTGCGTACTTAAATCTTTTTCGTCTAATCGTATCATGAGGTAAATATAGAAGGTCCATTTGATGGGTGTCGTTCGGTATTGTATTCACAAAGTGTGGTCTCTGTATTCGTCTAGGCGCTGGTAAATAAATTTGCCAAATCGCTTGTTTAGATAGCCATTCTTTTGCTGTTTGTTCACTGACTCCAGCTGCTTGGCTTAGCTTTTTTATTGCTGTTATTCCCTTCCAATATCCTTTGGGTGAATAATAGATTTTGTTCATTTTTATTCAGCCAATATTATGCGCAATAAAATACACAATGGTCATACCAAAGACAATAAAAACGATTTCTTGCATCTTTTGTTTTCTGATGGCTGATAAAAGTCACTGAATTTTGGTGGGGGCAATGTTTCGATTGGTTTGCCTGTTACAAGATAATATTCTTTTATTGCCTGGTCAACATCTTTAAATGTGTAAGCTGCATGCCCTGTTTTTTCAGTTTGTTATTAATAAAAATCTAACTGCTCAATTCTCTGCTTTTCATAGCGATCTTGTGCTGCAGCTAGTTGCTCCATAGCTTTGTTATGTCTTTTTCTCTCGCCGTCATCCCGTAGTTTACTAAATGCGTAATTACTTCCGCTAAAAGCAAGCGCATTCACCACAGCGCCACCTATCATCATTACGAGTGAAGCCATTTTTTATAAATGTATTTTTTATTTTACATATTTATACTGTCTGGAATTATTCCTTGCTTAACTAGAAAATCTTTCGTGGCAAACGAAGCTGCAATAATAGCAATTAGCTTTGCTGAGTCTTCAAAGTCTAGTTTGCCAAGATCTGCCGGTTTTATTTTTAACAGGCTTTTACCAAGCATTGTGTATCCTATACTCAGGCCACCAATAACAGCAGAATGGTATACAAGATTGGCAATAGTTTTTTCGGTGCTCATTTTAAAAAATAAAATAATTATAATTAATAAAAAACATGAACAGCGATGATCTGCTAGAGCTACAGAGCGGCCTACACAGTCTTGGACTTACAAAAGAAGAAGTTGATGACCAAGCTATTATGCCCAAAAAGGAGAGGCTGTATTCTTTAGCAGCATGTGGAAAAACAAAACAGTTCCTCGGAACTGAATTCAGCATTGAACAGATTCAACAGATGTCGCCGCAAGACATTTTAAAGTATCATAACAGGTATGAAGCGCAGCTGGGGTCGAGAATGGTAAAAAGTGTCGGGCAAACGGTTCTTAGTTTGTACACTAAACTAGTCAGTAGATTTGCTCCCATTGATTCTGAACAAGATCTTACGTATGATTTAACGCAGGATCCAGTTTTAACTAAGTCATTAGAGTCTCTAAGCTGTGATTTATATTTACAGATTTGGAACATTGTTATCGCCATTAATCATGGGATTAATACTTTTAATCATATAGATTTTATTTCCCTTCAAAATGACCGAGCCAGAAAATCAGCAGAATCAGAAAACATTGAATCAGGTGGAGAAAGTAACCAAGCCAGAAAATCAGCAGAATCAGAAAACACTGAATCAGGTGGGGACCAGCGAGGAAGCATCCTCATCCTGGGCGTGTTAAAGCAGGAAAAAAATTAGCAGAGTGGAACAGACAAAAAAATTAATGTTACAGAATATAACTCATAATGAAAACATAACACCGCCAACGCCAACAGTTGATCCAATGCCAGCAAAAAAACTCCATGCGATTCAAGGCCTACAGTACCAAAGTCTTCATGGAATATGAACTTAAAACTGTTGCCATTTTTGGCGCCCTTACTGTTGCTGGGGGTGGTTATTACGGTTATAAAATATATACACAATGGCAGCAAAAACCAAAGCAGTCTGAGCAATCTCCACCACTAAATACAGAAGTTGAACATAAAAGTAGGCCAGCACCACCAATAACAAAAAATCATTTTGATCCATTTCAAATGCATATATTTTAAAAACTTAATTTTAAATTTTTTGGATAAAATAGAGCATGACGAATTATTATTTGTTTAAAATGATGAAGTCAATAAATAAAGACATGGAGTCTAATAAAGACATTACCATAGACCAGAATTGTAATCAATGTGGTTGCTTAGGATGTAAGAACTTCATTAGATCTATGCTGACCGATTTCGCGCAGAGGATGCTGAGCAAGACATCCTCAACGATGGCGCGTTTTTGGAGGCGTGTGTGTACTATATTAGACATCTACTATTTAAGATAAAAACATAGATTGTATTTTTTTTTGATAATTATAAGATAACTTGAATAAGAACTTGGTTGTACTTAAAGGATGACTTAATTACGATCTTAGGTTGACTTGAGTAAAAACGTGAGGATGACTTGGAGCTGACTTGAGTAAGAACTTAAAAGTGACTTGGAGTGACTTGAGGATGACTTAATCAAGAACTTATTAAGAACTTGAAGAGACTTGATTAAGAACTTAATAAATAATTATAAGTTGAATTAAATAAGAACTTGGTTGTACTTAGAGGATGACTTGATCAAGAACTTGAGGAGACTTGATTAAGAACTTAATTAAAGAACTTGTGGTGACTTGATTAAAAACTTAACTAAGATCTTCAGGTGGTTCACGCTGCACTACACAGCACTGCACTACACAGCACTGCACTGCACAACACTACACTGGATCACAGCACCGTTCAGCTTAGGCTTTGCTAAACAAGACAACTGTTACACTGTAAAACACAGGCTGGTTTTATCTCGCAACTGCGCCTGCCCAGTGGAATTGAAGAGAGTAAGGTATGTAGAATTGTTTACAACGACACAGCTTGCACGGCCCCGGCGAGTCAGCTAAGCGAGCCAAGTCAATATCAGGCAGGCCGCAAAGCATGTCTGTAATGTCACTACAGCGTACTGCCGGCAGGCTGGTTTTATCTCGCTACTGCGCGTGCCCAGTGGAATCAAGTCCACTGAGCGTGCGCTGCGCGATAAGCGGGCAGCCAACTGGAGCAAGATCCTTTCAGCCCTTATAGAAATCTCGCTATTCAGAACTGCAGGCAATAGAAATCGATCACTATTCATAACTGCACCCTCTATTGAGAAGGGGAAGAACGTAAAAATGCCGGCATTAGAGTCAACCGCCCGAAACGCATGCCCAGTGGAATCAAGTCTACTGAGTATAGTGTGATTGCTGTGATAAGAGTTTCTTTCATTTCAATAGGCTTTTGAAAGTCATTGAATTGCCTGCACGGCAAGCGGTGAGGTATGGTTTCACTTCAGCGCACTCGTGTGTGTGCATGTGTGCGTGTGTGTACACTAGCTTTCAGTGGAAGACATGCTGGGATAAGTGTGTGGATTTTATGTCAAAAATATAACTCGGTTTTAAAAGACAGGAAAAACACAGGATTAAGCAAAAACTAAAATCTGAAAAGTTTAGTAAATTAGTATTGAAAACAGATAATCCTACACAATATGTTTGTTTGTAGGGTCGTTATTTTTTTGGTTATTGAAGTCTCGCTTAGGAGAGAACTATAATATGTCTCTTCTGGGTTCGCCCGCCCGAATCCGGCCAAGGCCGGGTGAGAGCGGGTGAGCCAGAAGAGACATATTATAGTTCTCTGGGTGGCTGGTGCTCCTCACATCTCACACACTGGCACTATGGCGGGTGGCTGGTGCTTCTCACATCTCACACACTGGCACAATGGCGGGTGGCTGGTGCTCCTCACATCTCACACACTGGCACTATGGCGGTGGCTGGTGCTCCTCGCTGCTCCACCCTGGTACAAACAGGACGGCTGTCGAACACCCGATACCTCACAGGATACTGGGTGATTCACAGAGTAACTTGGCGAGTGGCTGGATTACTGCTGCCTCACCCAGGCACATCAGGGGTCGACGGAACTCAGCTGCTAGAGATGCTCTTGGGGCACCTCCCTGTATGCAAGGTGCGATGAAGACCTGCAGGGGGCACCCTAGCACAGGACTGGATCGCCCACTGATGGGAGGCGCCACCAGATTACGGCTAGGGAGGGCTGTGTTGAAGACGCTACAGACTGTAAGGCTCTGCCTCTGGTAGCAGGCCTCTCACACTAAGACATCACCAGGAAAAGGGGGATGGTGCTGTGATGGTACAAAGTGTCTGCAGAAACAAAGTGTCCGCATGCAGACACTTTGTTCCCTGTGGACACTTTGTACCATGAACTGACATTCAAAGTGTCCACCGAAATCCTGTGGACACTTTGTTCCGCGTGGTGACATACAACTTCCAAAAGCGGAACAAAGTGTCTGCAGCCGTTTCAGCCTCAGTGTGAGTGGGTGAATGTGCACGTACACTCCCATGCACATGCATGCGTGCGTGTGTGTGTGTGTGTGTGTGTGTGTGTGTGTGTGTGTGTGCGTGCGTGCGTGCGTGCGAGTGTGTGTATGTGTGTGTGTGTGTGTGCGCGCGCACGCGCGCACAAGTGAACATAATCTAAACTTGGTGCGCTGTTGCACAAAAAAGTAAACAAATTTTAAACAATTAAAAAAAATTAAGATGCACACACACACACACACACACGTGCACACGCATGCACGCGCATGGGAGTGTACATGCACATTCACCCACTCACACTGAGGCTGAAGCGGCTGCGTACACTTTGTTCCGCTTTTGTAAGTTATATGTCATCTCACGGAACAAAGTGTCCACAGTATTTCTGCAGACACTTTGAATGTCGGTTCACGGTGCAAAGTGTCCACAGGGAACAAAGTGTCCGCATGCAGACACTTTGTTTCTGCGGACACTTTGTACCATCACAGGTGCTCTCTGGATGAACAGTTAACAGACAAACACTGCCGTTGAACCCTGCAGTCAACCCCGGAACTGGTCAGACAGGACGACGACACAGAGAATCTCCACAGGATCAGAGGCCAGTCACACAGACTTGCAGGCCCACCCCTACTTGCTGAACGAGGTCAGCACATACTGACAAACATCAGACCACCAGCTGGACTGCTACCATCACACAGTGACCACTGCACAACTTCACCTACCCTTCGGCAGAGACTAGCACCGCACACTGACTATACACCAGCCCTACGACTGGGTTAAACAATAATCTTTCCCATACAAGCCTCTCCAAACAGTTACATGCTGAACCAGTGACCACAACACTACTAACTACCAAATAGCCTACTTCCAACCAATGTGCCCTGTGCACGTGCTAAAGTGACCACAACTCAAGCCACAACAAGAGGGAGAGAGAGAGAGAGAGAGAGAGAGAGAGAGAGAGAGAGATCGGCGATGGGCTCAAAGTCTTCAAGACCACATTTTCCCGGACTAAGAACAGGCTTCGCTTCGGGCACTGGCGTAGGCTAGAAGAGCCCAAGACAGTATAAGTGATCAGTTCTGTCAAAAAAGGGATCATGACCAATGTCAAGATCTCTTCCCTAAAGTCTGGAGGGTTTAGCAAGAGCCGCCTGAAAACCTCTTGAAGTGCTGACTTTCATCCCTGAGATCTGGAGGTCAGTAAGGAAGTGTGCAACGTCTTCAACTTCAGCCAAAACCAGGGAGACACCAGCCATTGAACACCACTGTGAAAAGATTCTGCATTTATGCTAAAAGATAGATAGATAGACAGACAGACAGACAGACACAGAGAGAGAGAGAGAGAGAGAGAGAGAGAGAGAGAGAGAGAGAGAGAGAGAGAGACAGACAGACAGACAGACAGACAGACAGACAGACAGACAGACAGACACAGAAGGAACGAACGAACAAAACTTTGTTTTACCAGGGTAATGAGATAAGCAAATTGTACTGCGTTTTTCCCACCCAGCCCTGGGGGAAACAAAAAAGAGAAGAGGAGAAGGAAGAAGAAGAGGAAAA
>CM031628.1:5976290-5988688 GCA_018398815.1 Conus ventricosus | reverse complement strand
TGATTTTCTCTGCACATATAAGTTTCATTTGGGGGGTTGTCAATCTGTGAGTGCAGACCTTTATGGTGGCAAGCACTCAAACCCATGATTAAAAATTAAAACAAAATATCGTTCTCAAATGATAAGACTGCTGACTTTCTAGCTTATTGCATTCTTGTATACATCATCTGGGTTCACAGACCTTAAAACGGGGGCTGTCGTATGTTTGATGTGTGTGTAGGATTGTGCTCTCGGTCTGTCCGTCTGTCTGTCTGTCTGTCTCTGCGCGCGCGCGCGTGTGTGTGTGTGTGTGATGTGTGTGGTGTGTGTGTGTGTGTGTGTGTGTGTGTGTGTGTGTGTGTGTGTGTGTGTGTGTGTGTGCGTGTGTGTGCTTGCCTGCTTATCTGTCTGTCTGTGTTTGCGTGTGTGTCTGATGGAAGCGCGCGCACTCAGGAGACCAGGGATTGCACGTGCACAAATAAACGGGCTAATTGTGTGTGTGTGTGTGTGTGTGTGTGTGTGTGTGTGTGTGTGTGTGTGTGTGTGTGTGTGTCCTTGGTCTGTCTCTTCAAGTGTACGTGGGTTAAAGAGGGTCCATGGTAGATATCATCATCATCATCATTCTTACTCACATTCCAGGGCCCCTGTCGCCATCTCTCGTTACGGGCCTCCGCCAAAAGGCATCGCTGAGTTGTTTCCGGTCTGTTGACTGGGTGGGTGGTCAAAAGAAAGTAAATCCCCTTCAAAAAAGAAAAAAAGAGAGAGAGGAGGAGAGAGAGAGAGAGAGGAGAGAGAGAGAGAGAGAGAGAGAGAAAGAGAATGAAAAACAGCTACTCAGAGGGAGAGAGAGAGAGGGAGGAGATATGAAAAAAGCTATCAGAGTGAGCAGAGGAGAGAGTGAGTACACTTTTACATCTTTCTATACATCCTCGTTAGTACGATCGAAATTGACATATGGGCAGGAAGTGTATTTCTCTGCACCTAATTCCTCCCCCCCCCCCTTTAAAGTGATTGCAAGCTGGATAGTAGGCATTCGAAATTAGCTCTGGGAGGCTTCCAGTTCATACAAACACTTATAAATGTTATAAAGAAAACAAATTATTCTCACACTTAATGAGAGCGAATATTGGATGTGTCCAAATATATTGTCAGAGTCTTTCTGTTGAAAATTCAGTTAGGAAGAAATACTGATGCGATTCCAGAAAGATTTTCCTAAGAGTTCGAAAAACAATATTATACATCCAACCAATTAGAAACTACACATCTGGACTTTATGTACATGTGTAAATTTGAATATTACTGCTATACCAAAATTTCTTGCGGGATTTTTACCTTTAATGCCTCTTGGGAGCACCTAAACGCTTCTTTTGAATACGAAACACTGTGTAAAGAAAGTGATAATGTAAATATTTTAACAACTGAAGGTTCGTGAAGATTTAGAAACAGTATCCAAATCATTTAAAAGTGTTTACAGATGGGTTCGGTAATGGAATCCTGGAAGTGGTTCTGGCTTTTAATCCCAACTTTAAATGTCAGGAAAATCATATCTATAGGAAAGGGTTTTCAATTTTTTTTTTATACCTCAGAATTATATGCAATACTGAAGGTTTTGATGTACATATATGATACACAATGCTTTATATACAATCTATTGTGTAAGTTGGATTGCCAAAGCTGTTTTGCCAATCACTAGAGCGTTGGGACTGCAAAGCTAGAAAAGATTTGCTTTTTGAAATAATGCATGTATTTGCATTGTTTCATAACTCTAGGTATAAGAATTGATTTTTTGTTGGGTCCTCTCTCACTGTGTATAAAGTGGAATGAAATAGCAGACGTCTTGCAAAAGAAGGAGCAAATAGAAACGCTGAAAATTAAACCCCAAGTCATTAGATTTGTCCTCTGTGGAATTAATCCAAATTATGGAAAAGTACATACATAAGCAGAATTATAGTAAAAAGTGACTTCCTTTTCCATAGTGCCTAGCACATTGTTAGATTAATTCATTAAATTAAGGCTGAATACCTGGAACACTAAATATTCTATGGGTATTACATGTGTCTGTTCGCGAGAAAACATTTTCCGTTTACGTATCTTTGTTTGAATGCTCAGTGTTGACCTCACTCTTTCAGGTAGGAAGGTATTGAGATTGAATAACTTTGATAATGTCCATACTGTCTTATATTGGTTCATGTGTTGCTGAAATTGCCATGGTTATTTCGCAGTCACAGGTGCAAACCTTTTATAAAGATCGCAAACTTTGTGTACCTTTAGGGTATTTACTTATGTAAAATATGCATATGTCAGATGTGAGGTTTTTCAAAGAAACTGATAAGTTGAGTGAAGTTGTAAAAGGATGGGGGGATTATTTTTTTTTTTTTTAAACAAGTGTCTAATATCCTCTGACGATGAAAAGACAATTTAAACAAACCTCTGAACTGAACTTAACTGTCCATAATGAGGACACACAGCTAACTGCCTGTTCTACATTATAGGTTGTCTGTCAACTTACTGTCGTGGAATGAGGATTACATAGCAAACTACTGTATCTTAACATTATAGGAGTGCCTGTCACTTACTGTCAGTGGAATGAGGATTACATTGCAAACTGCCTGTATCTACATTACAGGTTTGTCCTGTCAACTATACTGTCAGTGAATGATACATAGCAAACTGCTGTATCTACATTATAGGTGTCCTGTTAACTTACAGTCGGTGAATGAAGATTACATAGCTAACTGACTGTAGTCTACATTATATGTGTCCTGTCCACTTACTGTCAGTGAATGATGAACATAGCAAACTGCCTGTATCTACTTTATAGGCGTCTGTCAACTTAGTCTTACTGTCCAGTGAATGAGGATACATAGCAAACTGCCTGTATCTACATTATAGGTTGTCTGTCACTGACTGACGTGAATGAGGATACATAGCTAACTGTCTGTATCTACATATCGGGTGCTGTCCTGTCAACTGTCAGTGAATGAGGATACACCGCACACTTGCTGTATCTACATTATAGGTGTCCTGTCAACTGTCAGTGAATTGGATACACAGCAAAACTGCCTGTATCTACCTTATAGGCGTCCGGTCAACTGTCAGTGAATGAGGTTACACAGCAAACTGTCTGTATCTACAGTATAGGTGGTCCTGTCAACTGTCAGAGGTGAATGAGGATACATAGCAAACTGCCTGTATCTACATTATAGGCCGGGTCCTGTCAACTTACTGTCAGGAATAGGGATACATAAGCAAATGCCTGTATCTAATTTATTGGCGTCCTGTCAATTACTGTCAGTCCAATGGGGGATACCCTAGCAAACTGCCTTTATCTACAATATGGGGTGTCCTGTCAACTTACTGTCAGTGAATGAGGATACATAGCTAACTGTCTGTATCTACATTAGGGGTCCTGTAAACTGTCAGTGAATGAGGATACACAGTAACTGCCTGTATCTACCTTATAGGCGTTCCTGTCAACTGTCAGTGAACATGAATGAGGTCACAGCAAAATGCTGGTATATACATTATAGGTGTCTGTCAACTTACTGTCAGTGAATGAGGATTACCAGCAAATGTCTGTATCTACATTATAGGGTGTCCTGTCAACTTACTTGTCAGTGAATGGGATACACAGCTAACTGTCTGGACTACATTATAGGTGTCCTTTCAACTGTCAATGAAATGAGGTTACACAGCAAACTGTCTGTATTCCTACAATACTGCAGTGAATTGAGGATACACAGCAAAACTGTCTGTATCTAACAAAAATTATAGGTTTGTCCTGTCAACTTTACTGTCAGGCAATGAGGATAACAGCTAACTGTTGTAATTAATTCTAGGTGTCCTGTCAACTGTTCAATGAAGAGGATACACAGCAAACTGTCTGTATTACATTATAGGTGTCCTGTCAACTTACTGTCAGTGAATTGAGGGATACCAGCAAACTGATGTATCTACATTATAGGGTGTTCCTGTCCAATGTCCAATGAATGAGGGCTACACAGCTAACTGTCTGTATTACATAACCAGTCCTCTCAACTTACTGTCAGTGAGGATACCTAGAAACTGCCTGTATCTACACATCATAGGTGTCCTGTCAACTTACTGTCAGTGAATTTGGATTTAGGATACATAGCAACTGCCCTGTATCTCCATTATTAGGTGTTCCTGTCAACTTACTGTCCGTGACTGAGGATATAGCAGCTTGCCTGTATCTAATTATATTATAGCGTCTGTCAACTATGTCAGTGGAAGAGGATACATAGGCAACTGTCTGTCTACTACATTATAGGGAGTTCCTGTCAATTACTTGTCAGTGAATGGAGGATTCCTGCAAACTGCCTGTATCTATATTATAGGCGCCTGGGGGCAACTGTCGGTGATGAGGGATACATAGCAAACCGTCTGTATCTAATTACAGGTGTCCTCTCAACTTACTGTCAGTGAGGATACACAGCAACTGCCTGTATCTACATTATAGGTGTCTGTCACTTATGTCAGTGAATGAGGCTACATAAGCAAACTGCATGTATCTATAATTACAGGCGTCCTGTCAACTTACTGTCAGTGATAGAGATTAAGAAAAAAAAGTGTTTATATACAGGTTATGGCTCCCCTGCCCCCTTCAAAGTCAGTGAATGAGGTTCAGTTTTTAAAAAAAAAGTGCTTGCATGGAAAGTCAGTGTGTACACGATCCACAATTGGCTGAGATCTGAAAAGTTTCAAAGTTCAGATAACATTAAAAAAAGCAATCATTATTTCAAGACAAAAGGGACATACAAAAAGTTTCAACAACAACTCACTGCAGTTTTTTTTTGAGTTTGTAGTAGAGAACATTGACCACAGGAGAATGATGCTGAAGACTTGAAGGGACCAGAACAAACTGCAGTCAGGTGCAACTGAACACTTTGTCCCAACACCTGGCAAAAACACAAGTTTGACATCTGTTCAAAAAAAGGAGAAACAATGCATCTTTCCACATGATAAGAAATAAACCAAAAAGTAGCAAGATATAAAGAAATATACATGTGTCTATTACAATGAAGTGAAGGAAACCGAGGCGTTTTATCACTGCAGTCTCAGGGTGGAGGTGGTACAGCACTGGAAAGCAGGTGGAGGCTGAGGGTTGAATCCCATAGATGGCATTCGTAATTTTCGGCAATATTCAAACCAGCTGCTCCTAACTCCCAGTTGTTGGATGTTCTCATACTCCCTCCTGACCATCAAAACAGGTGCTGTGATCTTGGAAACCTGACCATCACAACAGGTGTCTGTGACTGTTGGACCTGACCATCACAACAGGTGTCTGTGACTCTGGACTGACCAACACAAACAGGTGTTGTGACTTGTTGGACCTGACCTCACAACAGATGTCTGTGAACTTGTTGGGACCTGACCATCACAAAGGTGTCTGTGACTTGTTGGACCTGACCATCATGGACAGATGTCTGTGACTTGTTGGCCCCGGGCCTCACAACCGGTGACTGTGATTCCTGAACCAATATCAACATCAGCATATTATAAAACCCAAGGGTGAAGTACAAACCCTGTCATGCGTCTCAGGAAAAAAAAAAAAAAGAATTCCTGTCAAGCATGTACCAAAGTTTCCTGGTCATGTGTGTGTATGTTTGTATATTAAAAGGGTCTGCTGACAGAACACATATGCTTTGCGGACTTTTGAAAAGAGGACATTAAAGCCTGGTATCGATCTGTTTACCCTCTTTGCTTTGCCCACCTGGTCACATAAATTATGCTGCTTAGAGCACTCACTGAATGACGTGAGCAAATAAACTACGGAGGATGTTCAGTTCACTTGGAGGAGAGACTGGTCATCGGACGTCATGTCAAGGTGGGTGTTGTGAGGTGCATGCTCTCATAGTTATTGTTTGTTTTGTTTTTGTTTGTTTTGTTTTGTTTTGTTTGTTTGTTTGTTTGTTTATGTAATGACAAGAATGTGTCATCAATTACTGAAAGTAACGGCAGACAGGCCTGTGAATTGGTTGTGTAGCAAAACTTCTAGGTAAGATGCATGATAAGAATTTTGAAAAGTAAAGGCCCAAGGGCTATGGATTGAGTAGCAAACTTTAGGTAATAGGCAGTGGAAAAGAAAATGCAAAGAGGAAAATTTATTTCATATGATTTTTTTTTTTATTCTTTTATGATGGTATAGTTGCATTTTGTTGATCAGTGTATATTTACGTGGTGAGTATCTGTATACTATGTCACTTGAATTAAGCGTGCATTTGTTGTGTCTTACTTTCATCCACTGCTGAATGACATTGACGTGTGTAATGTTTGGAGTCCTACTTCAGCATTGCTGTTAGCATGACATTGAAAATGGTGCCACTGTTGTGTCCTCCTTTTCAGCCATTGTAGTTGACATTAATTCGTTGCAGCATTTATGTCTACTTTCAGTCACTGTGAATGGACATTTACTTGTGCAATGTCTGTTTGGTCTACTTTCAGTCACTATATAGAAAGACATTCATGTGCAATGTGTGTGCCCTACTTTCAGTCACTACAGAATGAACATCAACTGTGCAATGTCTGTGCCCTACTTTCAGTCACTACGAATGACATTTACACTGTGCAATGATCTGTTGTCCTACTTTCAGTCTCTATAGAATGACATTACAATGTGCAATATCTTTGCCCTATTTCATCACTAGAGAATGACATTACACTGTTGCAATGTCTGTGTCCTACTTTCAGTCACTTATAGAATGACATTACACTGTGCAATGTCTGTGTTCCTATTTCAGTCCACTATGGAATGACATTACACTGAGGCAATGTCTGTGTCCTACTTTCAGTCATACAGAATGACATTACACTGGTGCAATGTGTGTGCCTACTTTCGACTAAGAATGACATAAAAACTGTGCAATGTCTGTGCCATACTTTTCAGTCACTACAGAATGACATTCCACTGTGCAATGTCTGTTTCCTACTTTCAGTCACTATATCATGACATTACACTGTGCAATATCTGTGCCCTACTTTTCTTTCAGTCACTATAGCATGCCATTACACTGTGCAATGCTGTGTCCTACTTTCAGTCAGCTATAGAATGACATTACACTGTGCAATGTCTGTGTCCTACTTTCAGTCACCCTATGGAATGACATTACACTGTGCAATTGTCTGTGTCCTACTTTCCGTCACTACAGAATGACATTACACTGTGCAATGATGTGTGCCCTACTTTCAGTCCTACAGAAGACATCCAACTGTTGCAATGTCTGTGCCCTACTTTCTCAGTCACTATAGAATGACATTACACTGTGCAATGTTGTGCCCTACTTTCAGTCCTACAGAATGACTTTAACTGTGCAATTCTGTGCCCTACTTTCAGGAACTATCAAATGATACCAAAGCATTTAGTGTTTGTGACCCTAATTTCACAGCTATTAAAAACGATATCAAAGCATGCAGTGTTGTGCCTAATTTCAGGACTATAAAAATGAAATTGTGTGCGTTGTTTGTGCCCTTCTTTCAGCGCTATAAAATTATATTACAGTGTGCAGTGTTTGTGTCCTATTTCAGCAGACTATAAAACGATATTAAAGATGCAGGTGTTGTGTCCTACTTTCAGCAAGCTATTAAAATGATATTTAAGCATGCAGCGTTTGTGTCTCTTCAGCAGCTATAAAAATGACATTGCATATGCAGTGTTAGCGTCTACTTGCAGCTAAGCTATAAAATGACATTACATATGCTGTGTTTGCGTCCTCTTGCAAATATTAGTAGTTGATACAGATGCCTTTGTAGCATTTATGTCCACTTTCAGTCATACACAATAACATTGAAGTCTGTGTCCTACTTTCAGCTATTATTCGAATGTTTCAGTTTCAATCAAGGAGTCAACTGCATGCAGACTTGGTCCATATAAGTACCACCACATTCTACAAAGTGTTGAGGCCACTGATGCGCTTATTCAAAAGGGCTTTGGTGGACAAATGAATTAATGACTATGATGACAGTCATGTTTTGAATGATGTTAAAATCGGGCTGGGGAACAGGTGATCCCAAAAATCTCTGAAAAAAGGGCCAGGGTCCAGGGGCGACTGGGCCCCCAGTGGGTCCAGGGGCAATGCCCCAGTGGGAAATTGAATTTGAGCATTTTTGAAGACCCTTTCGTGGCCTCTCACATATGCAAATTACCATGTGGAATGCAAAGAAAACAAACTAAAAACATCTTATTTACCATTGCAGTACGTAAAGAAATCATACCCAAAAAAAATAAACTTACTTTTCTCCATTTTCTTGATGTACTGTAGTGCCTTGCTTCAAAAGTTCAATAATTCAGTCTTCACGAACTGAGTCCCAGTAATGTTCAGTGTATGTACCTACCAAATGATGCATCACCACAAATTAATTTTATTCAAAGTCCAATACTGGCATCAGTCTAGTTTTTGTATAGTCAACACTCACTCCACTTTCTTGTATGTGTACTGCAGTGCCTTGTTCAACTGTTCAGTCTTTACAAAAATGAGCCCATAAACTGGTAGTTCCTCTACTAATAATGCATCACCTCAAACTTATTCAAAGTCAAATTAATGGAAACAGTTTACACTTATCATAGTCAACACTCACTATCTCTTCACAAAAGCATGGTAAGACAACAGGGACAAAAAGGTTTTAAGTACACTATTTAAAAAAAAAAAAACTGGCAAGAGAAGCCTGCTTTGTTTTGGTGGTTGAGGGGGGGGGGGGGGGGGGGCACAGATCCACTTACACATCTTGGCCTCTCTTGTGGTCCTTTGCTGTTTGTTTCCATACTAATGGCCTCTCTTGTGGTCCTTTTGCTGTTTGTTTCCATACTAATGGCCTCTCTTGTGGTCCTTTGCTGTTTGTTTCCATATAATGGCCTCTCTTGTGGTCCTTTGCTGCTTGTTTGCATACTGACTGATGGTCTCTCTTGTGGTCCTTTGCTGCTTGTTTGCATACTGACTGATGGTCTCTCTGTGGTCCTTTGCCGCTTGTTTGCATACTGACTGATGACCTCTCTTGTGGTCCTTGCGGCTTGTTTGCATACTGACTGATGACCTCTCTTGTGGTCCTTTGCGGCTTGTTTGCATACTGACTGATGGCCTCTCTTGTGGTCCTTTGCGGCTTGTTTGCATACTGACTGATGGCCTCTCTTGTGGTCTTTGCTGCTTATTTGCATACTGACTGATGACCCTCTTGTGGTCCTTTGTGGTTGTTTGCATCTGGGCTGATGGCCTCTCTTGTGGTCCTTTGCTGTTTGTTTGCATACCGACTGATGGCCTCTCTTGTGGTCCTTTGTTGCTTGTTTGCATACTGATGGCCTCTCTTGAGGTCCTTTGCGGCTTGTTTGCATACTGACTGATGCCTATCTTGTGGTCCTTTGCTGTTTGTTGCATGCTGACTGATGGCCTCTCTTGTGGTCCTTTGCTGCTTGCTGCATACTGACTGATGGCCTCTCTTGTGGTCCTTTGCTGCTTGTTTGCATACGACTGTTTACCTCTCTTGCCTTTGCTGCTTGTTTGCATACTGATGGCCTCTCTTGTGGTCCTTGCCACTTGTTTGCATACTGACTGATGGCCTCTCTGTGGTCCTTTGCCACTTGTTGCATACTGACTGATGGCCTCTCTTGTGGTCCTTTGCCACTTGTTTGCATACTGATGGCCTCTTGTGGTCCTTTGCTGCTTGTTTGCATACCGAGGCCTCTTGTGGTCCTTTTCAGCTTGTTTGCATACTGACTGATGGTCTCTCTTGTGGTCCTTTGCCGCTTGTTTGATACTGACTGATCGCCTCTCTTGTGGTCCTTTGCGGCTCGTTTGCATACTGACTGATGGCCTCTCTTGTGGTCCTTTGCAGCTTGTTTGCATACTGATGGCCTCTCTTGAGGTCCTTTGCTGCTTGTTTGCATACTGACTGATGGCCTCTCTTGTGGTCCTTAGCTGCTTGTTTGCATACTGATGGCCTCTCTTGTGGTCCTTTGCTGCTTGTTTGATACTGACTGATGGCCTCTCTTGTGGTCTTTTGCTGCTGTTTGCATACTGACTATGACCTCTCTTGTGGTCCTTTGCGGCTTGTTTGCATACTGACTGATGGCCTCTCTTGTGGTCCTTTGCTGTTTGTTTGCATACTGACTGATGGCCTCTCTTGTGGTCCTTTGTTGTTGTTTGCATACTGACGATGGCCTCTCTTGTGGTCCTTTGCTGTTTGTTTGCATACTGACTGATGGCCTCTCTTGTGGTCCTTTGCTGTTTGTTTGCATACTGACTGATGACCTCTCTTGTGTCCTTGCGGCTTGTTTGCATACGACTGATGGCCTCTCTTGTGGTCCTTTGCTGTTTGTTGGGATACCGACTGATGGCCTTCTTGTGGTCCTTTGTTGCTTGTTGGCATACTGATGACCTCTCTTGTGGTCCTTTGCTGTTGTTTGCATACCGACTGATGGCCTCTCTTGGGTCCTTTGCTGCTTTTCTGCATACTGACTGATGGCCTCTCTTGTCCTTTGCTGCTTGTTTGCATACCGATGCCTCTTGTGGTCCTTTGCTGCTTGTTTGCATACTGATGGCCTCTCTTGTGGTCCTTTGCCGCTTGTTTGCATACCGATGGCCTCTTGTGGTCCTTTGCATCTTGTTTGCATACTGACTGATGGTCTCTCTTGTGGTCCTTTGCCGCTTGTTTGCATACTGACTGATGGCCTCTCTTGTGGTCCTTTGCTGCTTGTTTGCATACTGACTGATGACCTCTCTTGTGGTCCTTTGCGGCTCGTTTGTATACTGACTGATGGCCTCTCTTGTGGTCCTTTGCTGCTTGTTTGCATACTGACTGATGGCCTCTCTTGTGGTCCTTTGCCGCTTGTTTGCATACTGATGGCCTCTCTTGTGGTCCTTTGCCACTTGTTTGCATACTGATGGCCTCTCTTGTGGTCCTTTGCTGCTTGTTTGCATACTGCCTGATGGCCTCTCTTGTGGTCCTTTGCTGCTTGTTTGCATACTGATGGCCTCTCTTGTGGTCCTTTGCTGCTTGTTTGCATACTGATGGCCTCTTGTGGTCCTTTGCGGCTTGTTTGAATACTGATGGCCTCTTGTGGTCCTTTGCTGCTTGTTTGCATACTGATGGCCTCTCTTGTGGTCCTTTGCATCTTGTTTGCATACTGACTGATGGCCTCTCTTGTGGTCCTTTGCTGCTTGTTTGCATACACACTGATGGCCTCTCTTGTGGTTCTTTGCTGCTTGTATGCATACTGACTGATAGCCTCTCTTGTGGTCCTTTGCGGCTTGTTTGCATACTGACTGATGACCTCTCTTGTGGTCCTTTGCTGCTTGTTTGCATACTGACTGATGGCCTCTCTTGTGGTCCTTTGCTGCTTGTTTGCATACTGACTGACTCCCTATGTACAGTCTCAGCCTTTGAGGCTTGTTTCAAAAGATCCTCCTTGTTGGCTTTTTTTTAGTGGCAGGCCCTTCAGCATGTGCACCCAACTGCTTTCGTTTCTCAGCTACTTGCTGCTTGGTTGCCCTACTGTCTTTCCTGCCTGCCCTTGTAGGCATTCTGCATTTGGTCAGTCAGATGTTTGTCCACAGGCCCCTACATTTATGGTCAGTCAGATGTTTGTCCACAGGCCCTCTACATTTATGGTCAGTCAGATGTTTGTCCACAGGCCCTCTACATTTATGGTCAGTCAGATGTTTGTCCACAGGCCCTCTACATTTATGGTCAGTCAGTTGTTTGTCCACAGGCCCTCTACATTTATGGTCAGTCAGATGTTTGTCCACAGGCCCTCTACATTTATGGTCAGTCAGATGTTTGTCCACAGGCCCTCTACATTTATGGTCAGTCAGATGTTTGTCCACAGGCCCTCTACATTTATGGTCAGTCAGATGTTTGTCCACGGCCCTCTACATTTATGGTCAGTCAGATGTTTGTCCACAGGCCCTCTACATTTATGGTCAGTCAGATGTTTGTCCACAGGCCCTCTACATTTATGGTCAGTCAGATGTTTGTCCACAGGCCCTCTACATTTATGGTCAGTCAGATGTTTGTCCACAGCCCTCTACATTTATGGTCAGTCAGATGTTTGTCCATAGCCCTCTACATTTATGGTCAGTCAGATGTTTGTCCACAGGCTCTCTGATTGGGTCCTTCTTGGAAAATGCCTCTATAGCTGCCAGGTTCCTTGCTTTCAAGCTGTATCTGCCTGTTTGAAGTGACTTGTAAGTTTCATCAAGCATGTGTCCTGTCTGGTCATTCATTGGTCTCCCATGCACTAAAGGAGGACTCTATTAAAGCTCCATAAAAGCCTGACAATAGTGCTTTGGCAGCAGCAGTGAGATTTGGTTGCCGTCTGTGCTAAGTCCATAACAAGCCTTTACATTTTGTGACTTTGGCAGAGTCACGTGATGATTTGTGGTGAAGTTACTGTTATCCTCTAGTGTACT
>CM031628.1:5917634-5975290 GCA_018398815.1 Conus ventricosus | reverse complement strand
TAACAACTGAGAAGAGAAGTAGTATGTGCACGACCAACACTCCGTTCTATTCACAAGCTGTTGCTTCGTTGCAGCTTTGTTAGCGATGGGCTGTAGCTTGGGCATGCCGTCACTGGACTCAAAGCGTGACTCACAGTCAAGGCGTGATTAGGACTCTCTTTACCCTCTCTCTGTTTTCCACCACCTCCCCCCCCCCCCCCCTCTGCTTTCCTCCACCTTCTCTCTCTCTCTCTCTCTCTCTCCTCTCTCTCTTCTCTCTCTCTCTCTCTCTCTCTCTCTCTCTCTTTTCTTCTCTCTCTTCATTCCCACAGGCTCTCTTTTATCCATTTTAATCTAATCACTGCAATCATTTTTTTTTCAATAGAGTTACGGTATGCATATGATAACTGCCCTGTTTGATGAAGCTGGTGTAAAGCGAAAGCTTAGCACATCAGTTGTGGAGTGGGAATGTTGTTCATGCAGTAATGTTTTCACTCATCTATGTGTTTAACTATCTGTCTAACCATCATCTGCCATTGTCTCTTTGTCTCTTTTTCTTATTCTTCTTTTTCCTCTTCTTCTTCCTTCTCCTCTTCTCTTTTTTGTTTCCCCCAGGGCTGGGTGGGAAAAACGCAGGTACAATTTGCTTATCTCATTACCCTGGTAAAACAAAGTTTTGTTCGTTCGTTCCTTCTCTGTCTATCTGTCTGTCTGTCTGTCTGTCTGTCTCTCTCTCCTCTCTCTCTCTCTCTCTCTCTCTCTCTCTCCTCTCTTCTCTCTCTCTCTCTCTTCTGTGTCTGTCTGTCTGTCTATCTATCTATCTATCTTTTAGCATAAATGCAGAATCTTTTCACAGTGGTGTTCAATGGCTGGTGTCTCCCTGGTTTTGGCTGAAGTTGAAGACGTTGCACACTTCTTTACTGACCTCCAGATCTCAACGAGGAAAGTCAGCACTTCAAGAGGTTTTCAGGCGGCTCTTGCGAAACCCTCCAGACTTTAGGGAAGAGATCTTGACATTGGTTGTCACGACCGACCCCTGGAGGTCTGCCCTGACAGGATCGGTCTAGGTGGGAGTGAAGGAGTGACTGACCTCACACGCCCCGCAAGAGACCACACAATAAAGATTACGATACAACACCCCATTTATTCACACCAACATACAGTCATAAATAAGCATTCCAACACACACAACATGCACAATCACAATCAAGCATTCCAACACACACAACATGCACAATTATAAATAAACATTTCACCATACGACGTACACAATCACAATCACAGCATTTCAACACATATGACATATCATCATCATCATCATTCTCTTGCCCATGATGGACGTAGAGGAGAGATGAGAGACACTCTCGAAGCCAGGCACCGCCATCCGGCCCTGTCCTCTGCCTGTCGCATCAGCGTAGGGCCATCCATCCTGGTCCATTCTTTGATGTTGTCCATCCAGCATTTGGCTTGTCGTCCCCTTCGTCTGCTGCCTTCCAGCGTGCCCTGGATGACTGTTTTGGGCAGTGAATTGTGGCGTATGGCATGCCCGAACCACGACAGCTTCCTCTTCTTGACTGTTGCCAAGAGGGGTTCTTGGGGGCCTGCAAGTGATGTTATTTGGCTCCTCACAAGGTCGTTTGTCTTCCGGTCTTGCCAAGAGATCCCGAGCAAGCGCCTGAAGCATTTAGTTTCAAAACGTCTGGATTCTCTTGGTGGTCTCTGCTGTCATGGTCCAGCTTTCGCAGCCATACAGCAGGATGGACAGCACCAGGGACTTGTACAGCTTCATCTTTGTAGGAAAGCTGATCTCCCTGCTCTTCCAGATCTTGTTTAGCTTTGCCATTGCTGCTGTTGCGATCGCTAGTCTGGTCTTGATTTCTGTTGTAGAGCGACCGTCTTTGGTGAGAGTGGCGCCAAGGTATTTGAAAGCGCCCACATTCTTCAAGCTGTTGTCCGTTCATGTAGATTTCAGCATGGGTGTTGGTTGTGCTGTTGACCAGGACTTTGCTTTTTTCTGTGCTCACTTCCATTCCATATGCACCTGCCCTTTCTTCCAGTCTCTTTGTCAGGTCTTGTAGTTCTTCGTTGCTGCCTCCCATCAGGTCAATGTCATCTGCGAACCTCAGATTATTGATGATTCTTCTCCGATGGAGACAGTGGAGTGGAAGTCATGGAGGGTTTCACGCATTGATGTTTTCCGGAAGAGATTGAACAGTACGGGAGATAGCAGGCAGCCTTGACGGACTCCAACTGTGGTCTTGAAGTAGTCCCCTATGACATATACACAATTATAAATAAACATTCCCAGCATCCATCCCTTCCCACACCATGGAGTGCCTCCACACCCCTGCCTCTCCAAAGTCTACTGGGAGCACCCTGTCGCACTAGGTGCTCCAAACCGGGTCGGTTCTTGAAAGAGTCGTTCAAGGCCGACACCCTTGACACGCACAAGCAGACAGTGAAGAGCGCGTCCTGGGGGGGGGGGGGGGGGAACGTGGCGTTGTTACTGGAGGTCCTGGACGGGGATCAGGACCGGCCAGTCAAAACCACGGGCTTTTCTACCAGAACGTGGTCCCGACCAGTGCGTGATCCCAACCAGCGCGCGGTACCAACCAGAGCGTGGCCCCAACCAGCGCGTGGCACCAACCAGTCCGCGGTCCGACCAGAGCGTGGCCCCAGCCAGCGCGTGGCACCAACCAGTCTGCGGTCCCAACCAGAGCGTGGCCCCAACCAGAGCGTGGCCCCAACCAGCGCGTGGCACCAACCAGTCCAGGCTCCGGTGAAGCCCCCGGAGGGGGGAAAACGTAGCTGGGAGGAGAGAAGAAAGGGAGGGAAGGAAGGAGGAGGGAAGGAAGGGTACTGGAACCCGCCGTCAGTACAATCTGACCCATGCTGTTAAATCCTAACAGCCACTCGCATGATGGGCGAGGGGAGGTCTACTAACAACACCAGCTCAACACAGACCTGAGCATAACACAGTAAACCAATCAAATCAGGAATGTTCGTTAACGTCTTCTCACACGAAGCAGGTAAAAGACTGCATTAAATCAACAGGCTATAAAACCAATATGAATTATCTTCACCCTTCTCTCACTCACGTTTAACAATTTCCTTTCTTAGGAAATAAACCAACACAGCGACCATCGCTTTATAACTGCCACCACATTTGCAAATAATAATTCAATGGCATATTTGTCACATTTTATAGCCACATTTCAAAATAACACAAATCTCCAACCACGCATCCGAACGACAAATCATGCGTACGCACGCTCGTGAACATAAAACTCGTTCTCCTTGCACACACAACCAGACGGTGGCCGAAGGATAAGAGTCCGGCGAATGTGACAAGGGCAGACGAGCGAGACCAAGCAAGTACCAACCCTGAATCACCAGGTTCTCTCCCATCCCCACCGACTACCGCATCACGAGATGCATAAACAGGAGAAAGAATTTTGGATATAATTTAGGATGGCCAGGTTAAAGACTGAATTAACCAGAAAAAAGGTCTCAAACAATATTTCTTTTACAATTTTGAAAACAAAAGAAAATTGCGCAAAAGAGAAGAATAAGCCGGCTAACAACAACAAACCAAAACAAACAAACCACGAAACTGATGCTTACCAGCTACCCGTGGGTGACCCCGAAGAGGCGGGTCAAACGACTCTCTCTGCCCTCTGTCCAGTCGAGAGGACAGGCGCAGATGCGGAAAAAGAAGAAGTGATGTCCCTCTCCTACAGGCCGACTGTAGGAATTGAAGATACCGACTGTACCTTCGACGATACGGTGAAGAACCAAGACCGGAGCAGGCGCTCCCAGAGACATCTTCCGCTCGAGTGAAGAGCTAACCTCCCTCAGCGATGGCGGCCAACATGCCACGCTACGTCACAGAGTGAGCACACTTCAAACTAAAAGAAATGAAGCACGTGCGACAGGTAAAAAGACAGGCGAGAGGCCGATAGACAGCAAGTTCGAGAGAAAGGTACAGCCACCCGTGAACCTGCAGGATGAATAGCACGGGCAGTGGAATTAGAGAGAGAGAGAGAGAAAAGCAAACGAACGTGAGCTGAACTACACCAAGGTGCACCGCACCACAAGCCACACTAAGGGACGGACACGTGACAACACACAACGATAATAAACAAATGAAATAATTCCGCACCCCAGTTGGGTCAAACGTCGTAGGCCTCGTGACAAACTCGTGACAAACCCCCCTTCTAAAAGCATCTGTTTCTCTGAGAGACAGTGCTCCTTTGAACCTTGACGCATGTGCAAATTCACCACAATGGGACCGAACCCAACTCTCTGTGATCGACAGAGTACGATAAATCCAATACAAAACATTCTACGATAGAATCACACCGAGACAATACATAATACTACATTTATCAAACAACTAAGCGAACCTTCCAACCATGAAAGTAACAATCCGAACCATTGGTTGATTCACTACCGTTAACATCACTGAAGTGAATAACTGTCACTACACCTGATTACAGAGACCAAAGGGGATATGACCCTGGTTGAGGGGAAGTGTCCCTCTGACTGATTTTCCAATGTGCTGAGTACAGAGCTCGGCTAAGATAGTCAGCATCCGTATTACAGGAACCTTGATATGACGGAAAGTGAACGCATGACTCTGCAGTTCCACTGCCAACCCATGAGTCGACGACTGACTGGCCGGATCTGGTCCAGGCACTGGAGAGGATGATGATCGCTCTCCAGTACAAACTTCCGGCCGTATTTCTTCTTGGGCACGCCTGTGCGCGTCCAAATCTGCCGGAGAGCTTCAGCAATAGTAGGGGTATCAATAGTCCTAAGCGGGACAGCCCCTGGGTACCGAGTCGCGTAGTCCACCACTACCAAGATGTAGCGGTGACCGCGATCGGATAGTGGCTTAATGGGTCCCACCAGGTCGACACCGACCTTGCTGAATGGCTCCCCAACCAGAGGCACTGACCCTAGGGGAACACGCTTCAAGCGCCCCTTAGGCGTTGTCCGTTGGCAGACATCGCAACTGCGGCAGTACTGCCTAACCTGTGAGTTCATCCCTGGCCAGAAGAAATCCTGTCTAACTCGCTCGAGAGTCCGCTTTGAGCCCATATGACCTGCCATAGGTGAATCATGGGCCTGCCGGAGAACAGATTCTCTCAAGCTTTGGGGAACGACAAGCTGCTTGGCCACACGATCTGCCCGAGTGAAAACCCTAAAGAGGATCCCCTTGTGGAGCTTAAAGCTCACCTTGGCATGTCGGGCAGACTGAGCAGGACGATCCACCAGTTGTCGTAGGCATTGGACATCCGAATCCCTGGCCTGAAGACGAGCGATGGAAGCAGGATCGGCCTTTGCAAGAACCTCGTCAGAGATCGGCTGTAGAACAGGGCGCAATTCCTGTTCCTGCTTCCTAGCTTTGGCGCGTGTGGTAACTCCCACACACGCCTGTACGGGCAGATCCGTAGACACGGACTGACTGCGTCCGTCCGCAAAGGTGACAGTATTCCCTATGAGAAGGGAATACATAGGTCGCTCCACCGCGATGGCCCATACTTCGCCACAGAAGTAGGGGGTGGAAATAGGAACGAGTACAGAAGGACGGGTGGAGGTTAAAACCAGCCTCCAACCCGCACACATCGTAACTGGCGCCCCGCCGGGCCTTAGGGGAAACTAAATCCTTATCCACAAAGAGTGTGATGCTCCCGAATCCCTGATGGTGTCGACCAAGGAAGAACCAACAACAGAAAGAAACACCGGGCACTCCGCACCACCAGAAGCTGGGATGGAACCCACGTTAGCCGAGGCACGAGGACGATGGAAAGGACTAGCCTCATGACTACCAGCGGCTCTAGGGCAATCTTTCCTGATGTGGCCAGGACGACCACAAAGAAAACAAAACCGGGGTGCTGAAATCCCCGATGAACTGCCTGCCTTGTTTCACCCCGCTAGCAGTTGTCGGCGCCTTACTGCCACTAAATCCTGTGGAGGGCTTCCTCTCCGTATCTGGGCGATGCCATAAGCCCTGCGAGCTTCAGCAAACACCTCAGCGGTATGAATCGCAGCTGCGAAATCCTGAGGTGCTGTCTCGCCTATCCGGATCCTCAACTCTGGGGACACAGTGTTGGTGAGCTGTTCAATGAGGATCAGATCCTCCAGCTCCAACTTAGCCAACTGACGCAGTACCCTAGCGTTTTGCGCAGCCTATCACCAAACTGCACGAAGGTCTCGTCGTTATTCTTCTTCATGGACCTGAACTTCCTCCTGTACGTCTCTGGGGTAAGGTGGAAACGCTTACGCAGAGCCAACTGCACGTCTGCATAAGACGCGCCTTCATTTAGAGTGAGCACACACTCCCTTGCAGCACCAGATAATCCAGAAAAAAGGTGCATAGCCTTTTGTTCCTCAGACAATTGGTATGAACTAGCAACCTTGTCAAAATGCTCTAAGAACATAAGCAACGTCTTCACTAGGTCTGAACTTTGGAAGCTTTAACTTTGGGCCTCTAACTCTATCACTTGCCTGCCGATCAACCCCTGATTTACAGACGCGGGAGTCCGCGAAAGAAGTTGTTCCATCTCCTCCCTACGCAGAGCCTCCATCCTGTCTAGTTCTTCCCTACGGGGGCTTCCTGCCTGGCAGCCTCTTCCCTACGCTGAGCAGCCTCTTCCCTACGCTGATCAGCCTCTTCCCTACGCTGATCCTCCTTTCTGGCAGCCTCCTCTACGCTGAGCAGTCTCCTCTCAACGCTGAGCAGCCTCCTCTCTACGCTGATCCTCCTGTCTGGCAGCCTCCTCTCTACGCTGAGCAGCCTCCTCTCTACGCTCTTCCCTACGCTGGGCCTCCTGTCTAGCAGCCTCTTCCCTACGGAGGGCCTCATCCTCACGTCGCTGTCGCTCTAAAAACATCAGCACAGAGGTGATGTCCTGGGAAGGATTCACCACTCCGACACGGGAGGATGACCCGTCTGACCCGTCCCTTGGGTCTCGACCTTACCATGAGGAAAGTCTCCCGGGGCATACTCCTTGCGAGGGGAAGCATGGAGAAGAGAGGGCTTCGGTTTCTGTGACTCAACAGAAGCCCACAGTTGCTTCACTATACTCTGACGCTTCCGAGCGGAAGTGCCAGTCGGGGTCTCGACAGGAAGATCCCTTAGCGAAGAGGTAGTAAAAGTACTCACTGGACTATCTGCTACAGCACTGGAATAAGTAGAAGTTACTGTAGTCGAAGTACTGGTACTAATAGTAGGGACTACATTTTGAATACCTTCTTCTTCGACGCACGCGTCGCCATACCACCAGCACCGGACGTTGCCATGACAACAATATCCTACGGTTTTCAAATACGGGGGAAAAGACGATCCCACTTGAAAAACAAATTTTTAGGGGTGTGTGTATATGTGTGTATGTGTGTGTGTGCGTGTGTGCGGACAAGTTCCGGCTGCTCCCACTCTGGCAACACCGCGCTCCACAGCACGAGCAACAGTGCGGTGGGGCTCACCGAAAAAAAAAGAAAAAAAAAAAACTATGTCCGGCTGCCCCCACTCTGGCAACACCGCGCTCCACAGCACAAGCAACAGTGCGGTGGGGCTGGCCGGAAAAAAAAACAAAAAAAACTGGCAGACGGAATCCGGAGAGAGGAAAAAAGGGACACTAACGTCCGATACAACCCCCTGTACTCAATAACCCGGTAAAAAAAAAACTGGCTAACTACAAAACAGGAATGGCAGACTGAGCGGCAACAGAAAGGCAAGACTTACGACCGTACCTGCGTGAGGCACCCGGCGGAAGGAGGTCTGGACGCGTTCGATTCTGCCTAGACTCACCTCGACTCCCGAGTCACAACCGGATGTTCCTTCAGGCCACCCAGAACTCCCTTCACACTAGAGTCACCCAGCCAACCACCCACGAACCAAACACGAAAAACTGACTAAACATATACAAAACAGACAAAACTAAACAGGTACTCCGCGAAACGAGAGAGACAGTCAGAGCCCTTCACATCCCGGACGAGCCCCCACAATTGTCACGACCGACCCCTGGAGGTCTGCCCTGACAGGATCGGTCTAGGTGGGAGTGAAGGGAGTGACTGACCTCACACGCCCCGCAAGAGACCACACAAATAAAGATTACGATACAACACCCCATTTATTCACACCAACATACAGTCATAAATAAGCATTCCAACACACACACATGCACAATCACAATCAAGCATTCCAACACACACAACATGCACAATTATAAATAAACATTTCACCATACGACGTACACAATCACAATCACAGCATTTCAACACATATGACATATAACACAATTATAATATTAACATTCCCAGCATCCATCCCTTCCCACACCATGGAGTGCCTCCACATCCCTGCTCTCCAAAGTCTACATGGAGCACCCTGTCGCACTAGGTGCTCCAAACCGGGTCGGATTCTTGAAAAGAGTCGTTCAAGGCCGACACCTTGACACGCACAAGCAGACAGTGAAGAGCGCGTCCTGGGGGGGGGGGGGGGGAAACGTGGCGTTGTTACTGGAGGTCCTGGACGGGGATCAGGACCGGCCAGTCAAAACCACGGGCTTTTCTACCAGAACGTGGTCCCGACCAGTGCGTGATCCCAACCAGCGCGCGGGTACCAACCAGAGCGTGGCCCCAACCAGCGCGTGGCACCAACCAGTCCGCGGTCCCGACCAGAGCGTGGCCCCAGCCAGCGCGTGGCACCAACCAGTCTGCGGTCCCAACGAGGAGCGTGGCCCCAACCAGAGCGTGGCCCCAACCAGCGCGTGGCACCAACCAGTCCAGGCTCCGGGTGAAGCCCCGGGAGGGGGGAAAAACGTAGCTGGGAGGAGAGAAGAAAGGGAGGGAAGGAAGGAGGAGGGAAGGAAGGGTACTGGAACCCCGCCGTCAGTACATTCTGACCCATGCTGTTAAATCCTAACAGCCACTCGCATGATGGGCGAGAGGAGGTCTACTAACAACACCAGCTCAACACAGACCTGAGCATAACACAGTAAACCAATCAAATCAGGAATGTTCGTTACGTCTTCTCACACGAAGCAGGTAAAAGACTGCATTAAATCAACAGGCTATAAAACCAATATGAATTATCTTCACCCTTCTCTCACTCACGTTTAACAATTTCCTTTCTTAGGAAATAAACCAACACAGCGACCATCGCTTTATAACTGCCACCACATTTGCAAATAATAATTCAATGGCATAATTGTCACATTTTATAGCCACATTTCAAATAACACAATCTCCAACCACGCATCCGAACGACAAATCATGCGTACGCACGCTCGCGAACATAAAACTCGTTCTCCTTGCACACACAACCAGACGGTGGCCGAAGGATAAGAGTCCGGCGAATGTGACAAGGGCGGACGAGCGAGACCAAGCAAGTACCAACCCTGAATCACCAGGTTCTCTCCATCCCCACCGACTACCGCATCACGAGATGCATAAACAGGAGAAAGAATTTTGGATATAATTTAGGATGGCCAGGTTAAAGACTGAATTAACCAGAAAAAAGGTCTCAAACAATATTTCTTTTACAATTTTGAAAACAAAAGAAAATTGCGCAAAAGAGAAGAATAAGCCGGCTAACAACAACAAACCAAAACAAACAAACCACGAAACTGATGCTTACCAGCTACCCGTGGGTGACCCGAAGAGGCGGGTCAAACGACTCTCTCTGCCCTCTGTCAGTCGAGAGGACAGGCGCAGATGCGGAAAAGAAGAAGTGATGTCCCTCTCCTACAGGCCGACTGTAGGAATTGAAGATACCGACTGTACCTTCGACGATACGGTGAAGAACCAAGACCGGAGCAGGCGCTCCCAGAGACATCTTCCGCTCGAGTGAAGAGCTAACCTCCCTCAGCGATGGCGGCCAACATGCCACGCTACGTCACAGAGTGAGCATACTTCAAACTAAAAGAAATGAAGCACGTGCGACAGGTAAAAAGACAGGCGAGAGGCCGATAGACAGCAAGTTCGAGAGAAAGGTACCAGCCACCCGTGAACCTGCAGGATGAATAGCACGGGCAGTGGAATTAGAGAGAGAGAGAGAGAAAGCAAACCGAACGTGAGCTGAACTACACAAGGTGCAACCGCACCACAAGCCACACTAAGGGACGGACACGTGACAACAACAACGATAATAAACAAATGAATAATTCCGCCACCCCAGTTGGGTCAAACGTCGTAGGCCTCGTGACAATTGTGGGGGCTCGTCCGGGATGTGAAGGGCTCTGACTGTCTCTTCGTTTCGCGGAGTACCTGTTTAGTTTTGTCTGTTTTGTATATGTTTAGTCAGTTTGTCGTGTTTGTCGTGGGTGGTTGGCTGGGTGACTCTAGTGTGTAGGGAGTCGCTTGGTGGCCTGAGGGAATATCCGGTGTGACTGGGGAGTCGAGGTGAGACAAGGGGGAGTCGACCGCGACCATACCTCCTCCTTCCGCCGTGTGCCTTACGCAGGTACGGCCGTAAGTCTTGCCTTTCTGTCGCCGCTCAGTCTGCCATTCCTGTTTTGTAGTTAGCCAGTTCTTTTTGTTTTTGTTTTTTTTTCGGGTGGTTATTGAGTACAGGGGGTTGTATCGGACGTTAGTGTCTTTTTTTTTTCTTTTTTTTTCTCTCCGGATTCCGTCTGCCAGTTTTTTTTTGTTGTTTTTTTTTTCGGCCAGCCCCACCGCACTGTTGCTCGTGCTGCGGAGCGCGGTGTTGCCAGAGTGGGGGCAGCCGGACATAGTTTTTGTTTTTGTTTTTTTTTTCGGTGAGCCCCACCGCACTGTTGCTTGTGCTGTGGAGCGCGGTGTTGCCAGAGTGGGATCAGCCGGAACTTGTCCGCACACACGCACACACACACATACACACATATACACACGCCCCTAAAATATTTGTTTTTCAAGTGGAATCGTCTTTCCCCGTATTTGAAAACCGTAGGATATTGTTGTCATGGCAACGTCCGTGCTGGTGGTATGGCGACGCGTGCGTCGAAGAAGAAGGGTATTCAAAATGTAGTCCCTACTATTAGTACCAGTACTTCGACTACAGTGACTTCTACTTATTCCCGTGCAGTAGCCGATAGTCCAGTGAGTACTTTCACTACTTCTTCGCTAGGGGATCTTCCTGCTGAGACCCCGACTGGCACTTCCGCTCGGAAGCGTCAGAGTATAGTGAAGCAACTGTGGGGCTTCTGTTGAGTCACAGAAACGGAAGCCCTCTCTTCTCCATGCTTTCCCTCGTAAGGAGTATGCCCCGGGAGACTTTCCTCATGGTAAGGTCGAGACCCAAGGGACGGGTCAGACGGGTCATCCTCCCGTGTCGAGAGTGGTGAGCCCCGCCCAGGACATCACCTCCGTCCTGATGTTTCTGGAGCGACAGCGACGGGAGGATGAGGCCCTCCGTAGGGAAGAGCGTAGAGAGGAGGCTGCTCAGCGTAGAGAGGAGGCTGCCAGACAGGAGGATCAGCGTAGAGAGGAGGCTGCTCACCGTAGAGAGGAGGCTGCTCAGCGTAGAGAGGAGGCTGCCAGACAGGAGGATCAGCGTAGGGAAGAGGCTGATCAGCGTAGGGAAGAGGCTGCTCAGCGTAGGGAAGAGGCTGCCAGGCAGGAAGCCCTCCGTAGGGAAGAACTAGACAGGATGGAGGCTCTGCGTAGGGAGGAGATGGAACAACTTCTTTCGCGGACTCCCGCGTCTGTAAATCAGGGGGTTGATCGGCAGGCAAGTGATAGAGTTAGAGGCCCAAAGTTAAAGCTTCCAGAGTTCAGACCTAGTGAGGACATTGATATGTTCTTAGAGCATTTTGACAAGGTTGCTAGTTCATACCAATTGTCTGAGGAACAAAAGGCTATGCACCTTTTTTCTGGATTATCTGGTGCTGCAAGGGAGTGTGTGCTCACTCTAATGAAGGCGTGTCTTATGCAGACATGCAGTTGGCTCTGCGTAAGCGTTTCCACTTACCCCAGAGACGTACAGGAGGAGTTCAGGTCCATGAAGAAGAATAACGACGAGACCTTCGTGCAGTTTGGTGATAGGCTGCGCAAAACGCTAGGGTACTGGCGTCAGTTGGCTAAGTTGGAGCTGGAGGATCTGATCCTCATTGAACAGCTCACCAACACTGTGTCCCCAGAGTTGAGGATCCGGATAGGCGAGACAGCACCTCAGGATTTCGCGGCTGCGATTCATACCGCTGAGGTGTTTGCTGAAGCTCGCAGGGCTTATGGGCATCGCCCAGATACGGAGAGGAAGCCCTCCGCAGGATTTAGTGGCAATAAGGCGCCGACAACTGCTAGCGGGGTGAACAAGGCAGGCAGTTCATCGGGGATTTCAGCACCCCGGTTTTGTTTTCTTTGTGGTCGCCCCGGCCACATTAGGAAAGATTGCCCTAAAGCCGCCGGTAGTCATGGGGCTAGTCATTTCCAGCATCCTCGCGCCTCGGCTAACGTGGGGTCCATCCAGTTCTGGTGGTACGGAGTGCCCGGTGTTCCTTTCTGTTGTTGGTTCCTCCTTGGTCGACACCATCAGGGATTCGGGAGCATCAACGCTCTTTGTTGATAAGGATTTGGTTTCCCCTGAACACGACCGACCCCTGGAGGTCTGCCCTGACAGGATCGGTCTAGGTGGGAGTGAAGGAAGTGACTGACCTCACACGCCCCGCAAGAGACCACACAATAAAGATTACGATACAACACCCCATTTATTCACACCAACATACAGTCATAAATAAGCATTCCAACACACACAACATGCACAATCACAATCAAGCATTTCAACACACGACATACACACAATTAAGCATTCCAACACACACAGCATGCACAATTATAAATAAACATTTCACCATACGACGTACACAATCACAATCACAACATTTCAACACATATGACATATACACAATCATAAATCAAACATTTCCAGCATCCATCCCTTTCCACACCATGGAGTGCCTCCACACCCCTGCCTCTCCAAAGTCTACTGGGAGCACCCTGTCGCACTAGGTGCTCCAACCAGGTCGGTTCTTGAAGAGGGTCGTTCAAGGCCGACACCCTTGACACGCACAACGGACGGTGGAGAGCGCGCCCCGGGGAGGGGGGGGGGGGGGGAACGTGGCGTTGTTGCCGGAGGTCCTGGACGGGGATCAGGACCGGCCAGTCAAGTCCCCGGGCTTTTCCACCAGCACGTGGCCCCAACCAGCGCGTGGTCCCAACCAGCACGTGACACCAACCAGCGCGCGGTCCCAACCAGAGCGTGGCCCCAACCAGCGCGTGGCACCAACCAGTCCGCGGTCCCAACCAGCGCGTGGCCCCAACTAGCACGTGGCACCAACCAGTCCAAGCTCCGGGTGAAGGCCCCCGTGAGGAGGGAAAAGGTAAACCCTCCAGACTTTAGGGAAGAGATCTTGACATTGGTCATGATCCCTTTTTTGACAGAACTGATCACTTATACTGTCTTGGGCTCTTCTAGCTACGCCAGTGCCCGAAGCGAAGCCTGTTCTTAGTCCGTGAAAATGTGGTCTTGAATACTTTGAGCCCATCGCCGATCTCTCTCTCTCTCTCTCTCTCTCTCTCTCTCTCCCTCTTGTTGTGGCTTGAGTTGTGGTCACTTTAGCACGTGCACAGGGCACATTGGTTGGAAGTGGGCTATTTGGTAGTTAGTAGTGTTGTGGTCACTGGTTCAGCATGCAACTGTTTGGAGAGGCTTGTATGGGAAAGATTATTGTTTAACCCAGTCGTAGGGCTGGTGTATAGTCAGTGTGTGGTGCTAGTCTCTGCCGGAGGGTAGGTGAAGTTGTGCAGTGGTCACTGTGTGATGGTAGTAGTCCAGCTGGTGGTCTGATGTTTGTCAGTATGTGCTGACCTCGTTCAGCAAGTAGGGGTGGGCCCGCAAGTCTGTGTGACTGGCCTGTGATCCTGTGGAGATTCTCTGTGTCGTCGTCCTGTCTGACCAGTTCCTGGGTTGACTGCAGGGTTCAACGGCAGTGTTTGTCTGTTAACTGTTCATCCAGAGAGCACCTGTGACGGTACAAAGTGTCCGCAGAAACAAAGTGTCCGCATGCGGACACTTTGTTCCCTGTGGACACTTTGTACCATGAACTGACATTCAAAGTGTCTGCAGAAATACTGTGGACACTGTTCCGCGAGATGACATAAAACTTACAAAAGTGGAACAAAGTGTCCACAGCCGCTTCAGCCTCAGTGTGAGTGGGTGAATGTGCATGTACACTCCCATGCGCGTGCATGCGTGCGTGCGTGTGCACGCGCGTGCGCGTGTGTGTGTGTGTGTGTGCATCTTATTTTTTTTTTAATTGTTTAAAATTTGTTGACTACTTTTTTGTGCAACAGCGCACCAAGTTTAGATTATGCTCACTTGTGCGCGCATGCGCGCGCGCACACACACACACACTCGCACGCACGCACGCACGCACACACGCACGCACACACACACACACACACACACACACACACACACGCACGCATGCATGCGCATGGAAGTGTACGTGCACATTCACCAACTCACACTGAGGCTGAAACGGCTGCAGACACTTTGTTCCGCTTTTGGAAGTTGTATGTCACCACACGGAACAAAGCGTCTACAGGATTTCTGTGGACACTTTGAATGTCAGTTCATGGTACAAAGTGTCCGCAGGGAACAAAGTGTCTGCATGCGGACACTTTGTTTCTGCGGACACTTTGTACCATCACAGCACCATCCCCCTTTTCCTGGTGATGTCTTAGTGCGAGAGGCCTGCTACCAGAGGCAGAGCCTTACAGTCTGTAGCGTCTTCAACACAGCCCTCCCTAGCCGTAATCTGGTGGCGCCTCCCATCAGTGGGCGATCCAGTCCTGTGCTAGGGTGCCCCCTGCAGGTCTTCATCGCACCTTGCATACAGGGAGGTGCCCCAAGAGCATCTCTAGCAGCCGAGTTCCGTCGACCCCTGATGTGCCTGGGTGAGGCAGCAGTAATCCAGCCACTCACCAGGTTACTCTGTGAATCACCCAGTATCCTGTGAGGTATCGGGTGTTCAACAGCTGTCCTGTTTGTACCAGGGTGGGCAGCGAGGAGCACCAGCCACCCGCCATAGTGCCAGTGTGTGAGATGTGAGGAGCACCAGCCACCCGCCATAGTGCCAGTGTGTGAGATGTGAGGAGCACCAGCCACCCGCCATAGTGCCAGTGTGTGAGATGTGAGGAGGACCAGCCACCCGCCATAGTGCCAGTGTGTGAGATGTGAGGAGGACCAGCCACCCGCCATAGTGCCAGTGTGTGAGATGTGAGGAGCACCAGCCACCCGCCATAGTGCCAGTGTGTGAGATGTGAGGAGCACCAGCCACCCGCCATAGTGCCAGTGTGTGAGATGTGAGGAGGACCAGCCACCCGCCATAGTGCCAGTGTGCGAGATGTGAGGAGGAGAAATCAACGAGTCAAGTTTTGGTGCAGTCTGTGTTGAGTATTGGCACAAATGTGGTGCCGTGTGTGATAACTTTCATGGGTTGATAGAGTCCAGTGATGGGCAGTGGGTAGCACTTCCTGGGATTTTGTCATTGTTCTGACCTTCGTCGTAGCCCTTATCTTCATCATCGTCTTCATCTTGAATGTCATCTTCATCTTCATCGTCGTCTTCATCTTCGACGTCGTCTTCATCTTTGTCATCTTTAGTCAACCACATTAAAAAAAAAACAATTGTTGATTCGTGCCTCTTTTGCAAATCTTATTTTATTGGTGTATGTCACTGTGTTATGTAACTGCGAGATGTTCAGCAGTAACTAAATTTGGTGTGCGTGAGGTGACATAAAGTCAGTCTAGCCAGTTAAGGGAGAATAAAGGAGAAAAGGATCTTTAGTGTCCTTTAGTCGTCTCCATTGTTTGTTTTCTTCTTTTTCCCCCGTTTGAGAATTCCTCCACATCGTATGTCATCCACTCGAGTCCTAGCAGTTGAGGGATTCGAATTCACTTGCAGGGAGCTGGGCCTGGTCCCTCTAGCTTTTGTTCTGCAGGGGGTGGTACTGCCCTGGTGTTGCAGTGCCATTCACCGTTGCGTCGGCATTCTAGGTCCCTAACCTTTGCACTCAGTGGCTGGCCTTGCCTCTCTAATGCAACACCAGACCTGAATGCTTTCGTTAGTGTAGGCCATACCCTCAAGGTCTCCGGGTTGTCTTGCCTTTTATTTACCGTGAAGGGGAGTCGATCGCAGTGGTTGTGGGTTGTTTCCCATTGGCTATAGTACTGACAAGGTAAAGTAGTTAGAGGAGTAAGGGTGGTGGAAGTGCGGCTTAGCAACGTGACACACACAGAGACTGACAGACAGACAGACACACACACACACACACACACACACACTCACGCATGCATGCACACACACACGCTTGCACGCACGCACACACATTAAAAATTGATTTTCAATTTTTTCAATGTTTACATAACATACGAGAGAGAGAGAGAGAGAGAGAGAGAGAGAGAGAGAGGGGGGGGAGAGAGAGAGAGAGAGGGGGGGGAGAGAGAGAGAGGGTGGGGGGGGGACAGATCAGAGAAGGCACAAGAACAAAAAGGAAAAGGTTGTAATAAAGACATTGGAAGGCAAGAAAAAACAAACAAAAAAACAGCATGTGTGATCAATATGTGTATGTCAGTGTTTGTATATCTATCTATCTATCTATCTATCTATCATCTAAAATATATATATATATATATATAATATATATATATATATATATATATATATATATATATACATACGTGTGTGTGTGTGTGTGTGTGTGTGTGTGTGTGTGTGTGTGTGTGTGTGTGTGTGTGTGTGTGTGCGTGTGTGTGTGTGTTCCATCATTAAAGTCCCATGAGGAAGACCAAAGAGGTCGAAATATTGGGGAAAAATTCAAAAAGCGTGGTTGTTGTTTAGCTCTTTGTTTGGATGCATATATACATGCATACATCTCTCTCTTTCTCTGTCCTTCTCTCCTTCTCTCTCTCCTCGATTGTAACGAAACCATTGAAGAAGCTGAAAATACATTTTAAAATGAAAAGTTTTTTTTTTTGTCTGCAGTGATTCACAGAGACAAAACAACTCAAGCCACAATATATTACATGCCAAATGAAACCTCGATATGCTATCTCCTCTTTTTCACTAGGCAACATACTGTGAACATCAAAAAATATCTTATACTCAAACACAAAACGCAAATAAAATGAAAACAATATTACCATTATTCCAAACTAGAAGTCTGAGTTTAACGTAAGTCATTCAAATAAAAATGAATCGTAACAAAAATCAAATAGTTAAAATTTTAGCAAAAATTTTATGTTTATATTTTAATCCGCAAGTTAAACCCCAGTATGGAAAACGGCCATCCGCTCTTCCCAAAATCAACGCATGCACACTGAAATCCATGTCTCGACGACAGGGCCCAACCTCAAATTTTACAACAAAAATCCCAATTATCCACTTCCATCAACTTCACCAAATGCAGAATAATAGGTTTGCACAAAAAATATAACTTTGATTTTCATTACATAAAACAAAAATCAATAAATGTTCTAACACAAAAATTAAACCAAACAGTGCAAATCCTAGCTTCAACTACACTCGCTAAAACCGTACAGCTCCAAATAATTTTAAGTTCATTTTCTTCCAGCTCGCACCAACATCCATTTTCTAACTACACAATTTTTTTTTAAAAACATACCTACAAAACAAAAATCGAAAATTATATTTTTTTCTACAAACCTGGTTTAGGATTACAAAGGTTTAATGCAAACGATTCTCTAACTCAACCTACATTCACCATCAGCTCCTGTCACACAGTGCAGGTTTTGGAGGGAAAAGAGAACACTTTGCACATGCGCAGTATCAAACATTTATACCTAATACGAAACAACTTCGATTTTTCTTCTTCTTCTTCCTAAAATACTGGTTCACTCAAAAACGAGTAGGTCATCAGCGCGCATGTTAAAAAGTAAAATAAAATAACATAAAATAGTGCCACTCAGACTGTTGGCCCCTGGAGCAAATTTGGCAACAAGGGGTCGCACTCGATATTCAAGAAGTTAAAAGAAATGGCCAAATTCAGGCCCAGGTAACAGTAAAATATCTGGGGAAGTAAAAATAGAAAATCGTCAATATGCAGATCTCAAAACTGTCGTATCAATTTGTTTTTTAAATGAGATTGCATTTGTGGCAATCTTGATGGCACCCGGCAGTGAGTTCCACAGCCGTACAGAACTGGGATAAAAAGAATGTAAGTGGCTGTCAATATTTGATGCAGGTATGGTACAACATTGACCGCCACTCCTGGTGCTACTTTTATTCAATACTAGTTGTTCCATTGGAATATCAATTACTTTAGCTCTGCCTTTGAAGAAGATGTTAAGTTTGATAAAAGCTCTTCTCTCTTCTAAGGGTTTCCATTCTAATTTCCTCATGTTCTTCCTAGTATTCCCCTTTTCTCTGATGTGGTTCCCTGTTACGAACCGTGCTGCTCTCTTCTGAATCTTTTCGAGGTTATCAATGTCCTTTAGATGGTAAGGATCCCAAACTGAGCAACCATATTCCAGTACTGGTCTAACCAGTGTTTTGTAGCAGTCGTCTTTAACCTTTTGGGGGCAGTCATTAATATTCCTGTATAAGAAAGCTACGATGTTATTTGCTTTCTTACATACTAAATTGTAATGTTCTTTCCATTTGAGACGACTATCTATAATCACGCCTAAATATTTTGCAGCATTAGTTTCTTTAAGAATAGTATTATGGATAGAATAATCTGATCTAATTGGTGAGCGTTTGTTACATACACGCAACACTTGGCACTTTTGGGGATGAAATTCCATTTTCCAAGTTCTTTCCCACTCTTGTAAAGCGTTTAGATCTTCTTGTAGAATGCGTGTATCATTCTTGCTTCTGATTGTTCTATATACCAAGCTGTCATCTGCAAAAAGCCTTATGGTAGTTCCAGGAGAGAGATTTCCACTTATGTCATTTATATAAATTAAGAAAAACAAGGGCCCCAGAACAGTTCCCTGTGGTACACCTGACAAGACTGGTTTACAATGGGATGACGACCCTTCCACAACAACTTTCTGCGTTCTCCCAACGAGGAATGATCTAGCCCATTTTAGCAAAGAACCGCCAATGCCGATGTGTTCTAATTTAAGCAGCAGGCCCTCATGGTCAACCTTATCAAAGGCTTTAGAAAAGTCTAATAAAATTGCATCTATTTGCTGTCTGTTGTTAAGACAGTTATTAAATCATTGAGAGTTGTTGTAAGTTGAGTCTCACAACTCCTTTGCTGTCTAAAACCATGCTGGGCGTTATTTAAGAAGTCATATTTGTCAAGATGGTCCATTATGCTACTATATATTATGTGTTCAAGTAGTTTAGCTGATATGGATGTAAGAGATACAGGTCTATAGTTCTCTGCTTTTGTTTTGTCACCCTTTTTGAATAAGGAAACAATGCTCGCATCTCGCCACTCATCAGGTATTACTCCCTGGTCCAGTGAAGCTTGGTAAAGTAGTTGGTATACCTCACTCAATTCATTGGCACATAATTTTAAGAGCTTGCCAGGGAACGCCATCGGGACCAGTAGCTTTGTTTTCATTGATGTTGGTCAGTAACTTAAATACTCCTGCTTTGTTTACTTTGATGTTTTGCATTTCAGGGAGTTTATCATCATCCTTTAGTCTAACGTTAATTAAAGGTTTGGGATTTGAGAAAACTGAACAAAACTGCTTGTTTAGTAAATTTGCTTTCCCTTCAGGGTCCTGTATTAGGTTATTCTGGTTGTTTCTCAGGTCTGGAATCCCAATGTTGTCCTGTCTCTTACTCCTTATGTAAGACCATAATTTCTTGTTTTGATGATCACCTTCTGAAATCATCGAATTAACATAATTGGAGTGAGAAAGCCTACATTCTCTCTGACACCTTCTCTTAATATGTTTATACCTAACCAGTAATCTTTCTGAATTAGGATGTAGTTTCAATTTCTTAAAGAAACGATGTTTCCTTCTCAACAAACGTTTAGTTTTTGTAGTAATCCATGGCTGGTGGTTCTTGCTTGAAGTTATTTTAGTAGGTATGTTGTCATCCATAATAAATTCCAAGTTAGTTTTTATACACTTCCAAAGGTCACTGACATTATCTTTAACACTATGGGACCTCAAAAAAGACGACTGAAATCATGAGTATCCCTGCGCAATTTTGGTAAATCTGCTTGGTTCCAGAGTCTGATGGTACGTTTAGGGGTTTTCTTCGAAAGGGTTGAAAGTTGCTCTCTAAGAGAATTATGTCATGATCACCCAGGCCTGCAATTAATTCCTGATTGCCTAAAGCGCCTGGACAATTGGTAAAAAATAAATCCAGGAATGCCTTACCACGAGTTGGTGCTTCAACTGACTGCACTAATCCAAGGTCTTTGGTGGTATCAAAAAACTGAGTATTAATATTTTTACTGTATTGATTACCAAGTATGGCATCTTCACCCCAATCAATATCTGGTAAGTTAAAGTCTCCACCAATCCATAATATTGCCTTCCTATTGGCCAAAACAATGTTAGAAATGTCTCTGCAAATAGACAAACATACATTTTCATCCGAGTCTGGAGGTCTGTAAACTGATCCAACAATGACAGGTCTCTTGTTCTTAAAATTAATCCTACAAAATAAACTTTCACTATTTTTGCCTTGATATAAAAACTCACTGGCTAAGTTCTTCCTAATGGCAATCAAGACCCCCCCACCTCTTTTTCCAAGTCTGTCCTTTCTATAAATATCAAAATCCTCCATTAGAAGTTCACTGCTGGATGTTCCAGCAGTGAACTTCTAATGGAGGATTTTGATATTCAATTTAAGCTCTTAATAATACAATATCCTACTTATTTTATAAAACTTTTGTAACAACATCTCAAATTTTCTCAGTGAATTTTAACCATCAAATCAAAGCAAATAAAACTTGGGATTTAACGCAAGGGACACAATCACTCTGGCTTCATGTGACTACCCGATGACTAGGAGCAAATTATCTCCCATTAGCTTTACATCTCTCTCTCTCTCTTCGTTTCCCTACACTTAATATACAAGATAAAGTTTTCTGTGCACCTTCACAAATAATATTTTCATATTATCTGTGAGTGTTACACTTCATTTGCAGCAAATTGAGAATGACTCCGAAAGCATCAAGATGAAAATGCTGAACACTTCATTTGCAGCAAATTGAGAATGACTCCGAAAGCATCAAGATGTAAATGCTGAACACTTCATTTGCAGCAAATTGAGAATGACTCCGAAAGCATCAAGATGTAAATGCTGAACACTTCATTTGCAGCAAATTGAGAATGACTCCGAAAGCATCAAGATGTAAATGCTGAACACTTCATTTGCAGCAAATTGAGAATGACTCCGAAAGCATCAAGATGTAAATGCTGAACACTTCATTTGCAGCAAATTGAGAACGACTCCAAGAGCATCACGATGTAAATGCTGAACACTTCATTTGCAGCAAATTTGGCCAATTAAAACATGCACCGAGTACTTAACTACCGATATCACTTGTCTGGAATTAATATTTGTTTCATAACCTTAAAAAAGCCAGGGAAGCAAGTTAGAAAACGTGAGTGAAGAAGAGGTGGTTATGATGTTAATATCTGACCTTTCCTTTGCAGCTTGTAGGGACAATCACAGTCTGCCTTAAAACAGGACGGTCATCCAAAGAAAACCTTTGTCTCCTCTTTAGGACTTAGGAGTCAGAACCCAGGTGACTGTGTGGGTCTGGCCTCTGTATCAAAGATCTACCATCTGCAAATCAGTGGTATTTTCAATGGCAGTGGTACGAAACATCACCCCTCCCTCCCCCTCCCCCAGCAGCCAGCTAAGGGAGGAGAAAGAGATATGAGCAAAACTACGGACTTCTCACAAAAGTCCTGCCCTAAACAGAATGATACAGGTTGTAAGCTGAGCAGAGTACCACTCCAACTGTCATATATATCATGACATCGTAACATAGTTTGTGACCCTTTATTCTGCTGGTTTCACAGTCAATCTCAAGTACTGTTGGGCTATCACTACAGTGATTCAACACAAGATAAGGAAATGTGAGGCAGGAATGCATGTGAACTATGCCCAACATCATGTGGATGAGGCCATGTCACTGGAAGTGATGGCTCCAATAGAACAGGTCAAAGATGAGAACAAGCTGCTGGACAGAGATACACTCTGGCAGGATAACAAGGCAATAAGAGGAACGACTTGAATGCAGAGATGAAAGACAGGATACACTGGACACACCGAGTTCTTAGACATGCATACTTGTTCACATGCTATTCTAGAGAAAGAGGGTACATCAGAAAACCCCATTCTGGGAAACCAGATGGCCTAATGTATCATTAACTGTATACTCTAATCAATTGGTTCCACTGGGCTAAAGGGTGTATCCTAATCGTGCCCTCTACCTATCACTGCACTAACAGTGTACCCCACATTTCATATCAGTTTTCTTACCCCTTGCCTTTCCTTTTCCTAGATTCCCCTTCTTCTGTGCTTCTCTAACACACTGCTGTTCCTCCCTTTCTAGATTTTCCAAGTTTTCCGGCTTACTTCCTCTCTCTCTTTCTTTCCCACCTCCTCTCCTATTCCGTCGTCTGTCTCTGTTCCTCTTTTCATCTTTCTCCTCTGTCAGTCTCCTTCCTCTCTCTCTCTCTCTCTCTGCATCAAAGTGTGTCATGGTCTACATATCTGTCTCTGTTCCCCCACTCCTCTCCTCTCTCTCTCTCTCTCTCTCTCTCTCCTCTCTCTCTCTCTCCTCTCCTTGCATTAAAGTGTGTCATGGTCTCCATGTCTGTCTCTGTCTCCCTCACTTTCTCTCTCTCTCTCACTGCATCAAAGTGTGTCATGGTCTACATATCTGTCTCTGTCTCCCTCACTTTCTCTCTCTCTCTCTCTCTCTCTCTCTCTCTCTCTCTCTCTCTCCTTGCATTAAAGTGTGTCATGGTCTACATGTCTGTCTCTGTCTCCCTCACTTTCTCTCTCTCTCTCTGCATCAAAGTGTGTCATGGTCTACATATCTGTCTCTGTCTCCCACACTTCTCTCTCTCTCTCTCTCTCTCTCTCTCTCTCTCTCTCTCTCTCTCCTTGCATTAAAGTGTGTCATGGTCTCCATGTCTGTCTCTGTCTCCCTCACTTTCTCTCTCTCTCTCTCTCTCTCTCTCTCTCTCTCTCTCTCTCTCTCTCTCTCTCCTTGCATCAAAGTGTGTCATGGTCTCCATGTCTGTCTCTGTCTCCCTCACTTTCTCTCTCTCTCTCTCTCTCTCTCTCTCTCTCTCTCTCTCTCTCTCTCTCTGTTTACATCAAAGTGTGTCATGGTCTCCATGTCTGTCTCTGTCTCCCTCACTTTCTCTCTCTCTCTCTGTTACATCAAAGTGTGTCATGGTCTCCATGTCTGTCTCTGTCTCCCTCACTTTCTCATCCTTTACCTTAATACATGATGAGAGGGAGCTGCAGAGCAATATGCAGCAGAGGCCACCTCCTCTCTACAGGTGGAACCATCAATATATTGTCTGAAAGGACAGAAATTTAGAACAAAGTTCAGCAAAAATGTCTTGTACGCCAAAGGGCTGGTGGAGTCTTTGTGATATGAGACTAGTTTAAAGTGGTTTCCTCCAGATAAATTAGAGCCCCAGGGGGGGGTTTTGTCAAAAATTGGATGGGGCACACACGACCCCAAAGGGTCAAGTGTCACTTTTCCTAATGGCAGAAGAAAAGGGAACAAGGTGAGTTCCCAAATTATTGGAGCCCTCACAAAGTATTTCAAGCGCTGACCCAAACACCCCCTCCCCCGACGGGTGAAAAGGGGTTGGAACTCTGAAAAGGGAAAAAGGTTGCAACTTTTTCCTAGGTATGGGGGTGGGGAAGGGGGATACCCGGGGGAACTCTGGGGGGTTTCCCCCATCCGGCCTGTTCTTTGGGCTTTTCCCTTTTTGGACGCACGGGTTTCCTGCACACGTGAATAATAAAAATATTGAATCAACACCGGGGATGCCTTTCCCGGCACTCTGGGAGGGGGTGTGTGGCGCGGGGGCGCCGCTCTTATTTTGTGTGGGTGTGGTTGGGTATGTGTGTTGGTGTGGGTGTGGGGTTGGGGTTGTGTGTGGGGAGTGAACGCGCGCGCTTAAATTAGTGGTGTGTGCGGTGCCACGCGCACGGCGGGGTGAAACCGAAACGGGCCTGTGCCCACAGGGGGCTTCCGATTTTTGGTGTGTGTGTGTGGTGTTGTGTGTGGGTGTGTGTGTGTGTGGTGGTGTTTTTAAAAGGGTTTTTAAAACAAACTAACAAAACATGAAAAATTTCCAACCCTTAGAAAAAAAAATTTAAAAAAAAATTTCACAAAAACCTATTACAAATACAGTAAAAGGGGGTTTTTAAAAATGATTAAAGTTTTTCAACAGCACCCAAATTATTGTTAAAGAAAAACGGGACTTTGGGAAGGGAATGTTAAAACCCAGTATCGTATTTCTTTTCAGCAGTTCCCTTAAACCCCTCAATGATCAAGCAGTATCTTTTATCTAATACAGTAACCCTAAAAAATTAGCCTTTAACAAACTTAAAACTGAGAAAGTTTTCAATGAAAGATTTTTTCTAGACCTGTACATTAAATTTATTATATGCCCTTTGGAAAATTAAACAAAAATCATTCACATTTTGATCAATATTGTTTTTTGCTAAAAACCCAAGCGCAAGTTGAATTGCAACTCTGAAGCTATAGCAAAAAACTTTTCTGAAAAGGAATTATAAAAATCAAAGTACTGATTTTCTGGGGAGAAAAAAGGTGGGGGGTGATGCAATAATAATATTTAAAACCCACTTGGACATCTTTTCCCACAGGGTCACAGGGACCCCAGCAGTAGCTTTTAAACAACTTTTTTTTAACCCGCCCCACACACACACACCACACCCCGGTTGTTAAAACAAAGTTGTGCGGGCATTTAACACACGAAACATCCCAACAGAAAAATAATTTTCTCACACACACACAAAAAACCCCAAACGCGCGCCCACACACAAAAAAGGGGGAGGGGCAAAGAGAGAAAAGAAAAGATTAAAAAACCCGGGGGGAGGGGGATAAAATAAAAAAGGGAAGGGGGGGGTTATATATAAAAAGGGGAAAGACTAAGACATGAAATGTAGCCCCTGTGGTCGTGGAAACTGACACAGAACGGGGAAGGGGGGGGGAATGGAATAGGGGGGGACAGGTACCTAAAGAAGGGGGGGGGGGGGGGGGGTTTTGGGGGGGGGGGGGGGGGAAAACCGAGTATGTCAAATTCCGGGCATAGGGACATGTATTGCTTGGCCAGTCCAAAATAAAAGTAAAAGGGTTCCTCAGACTCCCAAGAAAAAAAACCCTTTTTCAAGAATTTTCAGGATGATTTTTTTTAAATTCAAGGTGACAACACATGCAAAATGGATCGCCCCAAACCCTGTTTTCTGCCCGGGTCGACTTAATCAGCTTCACTTCAAACAGCAGAAACCAAAAGGGTTTTGTTTACTAACAAAAAAAGCCTTTTTATACAAAACCGGGCTAAAATCTGCTCACATTTCCACACAAACGTTCAATACCATTTATTTTGATTCTTTGTGTTTTTTTTCGCAACAATGAATAAAAAGGGGTTTAAAGGCAAATTGCCCCGCCGAAAAACCTTGTTTTTTCCCTCACCAAAAAGGGAAAAATTCCTTTGGGCGTTTTGGATCGGGGAAACTTTGTTTGAAAAAAATGGGAATTCCCGTTCACAAGAGTTGAAGTTTTGGTGGGAGTTGACAGTGTGCAGTGTCCAAAAATTTTTCAAATTTCGGGCCACACCCCGGTTTTTGAGAAAAACGATCCATTGGGGCTGAAAAAGCGGGTATTAAAACCCGCGAAACCGGACACTCGGGATCAGGTTTTTAATGGCGACACAACTTTTCGCGTTCGACGCTGCTGCCCCATATTGTATGTAAGAAATTGCGAAAAGGTTTGCTGCCGAAGTTTTGCTCAACGCCAGTAAGCCAAATGCGTTTTTCTCCCCTTTTGCAGTGGCAAACCCAAAGGGAAACTCTCCCCCATTGGCCCCCCAAAATCGAAACTTTTTTTGCAAAACGGGGTGCAGCACGGGTTTTTTTTTGTTTGTTTTGTCTTCCTCCCCGGCCCATTCGAATAACCCCCGGGTTTTCCAACCACAGACTTTTGAAACAAAATTTTTCCCCGGGCTTTTTTTCAAGTTTTGTTCAGGAACCAAATCACTGAAAACCAGTAAATTAAAGTCTAGGGAAAGGACGACGTGGCAAAAAGTTTTTGAAATTGAAAGAAACAAACAAGCCAAAATGCAAGATTTTCGGCTTTGGCGCCCGAATCTGAAAATTAAAAATTTAAAATTCCCTTTGGGTTTTAAATTGCGGGAAAACGCGGGATCGGACTAGGAAAAATTTTTTTTTAAAAATTTTTTTTAAATCAACCAAAAACGCGAAAAATCAATGCCCTTTTTTTTTTTTTTGCGACAATAAATTTTTTTTGGGAGCTGATGGTTTTTGTTTTTCCCAAAGGGTTTTTATGGTGGTTTGGTCAACAAAAACCACATTTTTTTTATTTTCAGGGTTTTTCAAGGCTTTAAAATTTGGCCCCCAAAATTCAAAAAAGGGTTTCAAAAATTTTTAAAAGAGCATAAAAACCCTGAAAAAAACCAGAAAAATAGATGGGGATCGGAGAAAAAGGGGCCCTTGGGGAACACACCATGCACCCCCGCATACACCACACAAACACAAACACATATGCAAAAGGGGAAAAAGGGAATGATGAAGAAGGGAAGTAATAGGGGAACGTGCAGAGGTGGGGGGATGTTACGCGGGATGTGAAGGGGGGGGTAATGTATGGGGTGAAAATAAAGGGTGGGTCCATCTTTGAAGGAAAAGTGAGGAAAAGGGAATTTGAAAAAAAAAACAAAGGGGAAGGGGGTGGGGAAAAAGAGAGATAGAGGAAGAAGTGAGAAAGGGAAGGGGGGGGGTTGGGGGACAGACAGAGGAGGGGAACACGATGGGGAAAAGAAGTCGTGGTGTTTTAAAAAAGATAGTTGTAACTGGGTGAGGAAACCCGTTGGGAAGCCCCTGGGCGTTTTTAATTTAAAATTTTTTTTCCTGATGAAAAAAACAAAAGCTTGAACAAAAATCGTCCCCCGTCAATGTCCAACTTGATTTATATTCAAATTTTATTTTAATAACCCCGTTTACGTCCCCGTTTTTTTGCCCCCCCCCCCCCCCCTTTTTTTTTTTTTCTTTTTTCTTCTATTTAAAACTTTGCCAATTTTATTAAAAGATAGAAAAATCGTTAAACCAAAAATTGGGTTTGCCTTTCTTTTTTTTAAACCCCCCATTCAAATTTTTTCAGCATAACAAATTGGGTTTTGGGCAATCAGTTGGGGATTTTCTTCCCTTTTGGAGATCCCAAAATTAAAAGGCTTTTTCCCCAATTCTTACAAACTGAAAATGCGGGGGGGGTTAAAAAAAGAGCTACCATTCGGGCTGTTGGACATCTTTTTGGGCCCCCTTTGGGAATTTCCCTTTAATTGAAACCGAAGCATAGGCCCCCACATTTTTAATATTTTTTATATAATGATTTTTGTTTTTCACAACTAAATTTTCCCTTTCCTCCTTTTTTTTCGTTTTTTTTTTCTACTCTTTTACTGGGGTGCTTTGGGGGGGGTTGTTGGTTTTTTTTTTTTAACCCAGGGATGAGAACCCCCACCCAAAATAGCTGTGGGATAAACGCCTTTTGATGCCAAGGGGGCACAGACACAATCAGCCAAACTTCCCCGAAAGAATCCCCATCCCACGGGTGAAAAGCCCTAGGGGGCAGGCAATATGAATAGATCTGTCGGCAGGGAAAAATTACAATGATTCCCACATGCTGCTTGTGAAAGGTTTAACATTTTTGAATATATTTCCCTGACCTTTTGGGTCACTCTCCCTTCATGTTCTCCCCCCCCCCCCCCCCCCCCCCCCCCCCTCTTTTTCTTTTACTTAAAACATAGCGGGGGCATTACTGTAAGATGGGAAAAATTGTTACCTCAATTGTTTCCTTCACAAATAAAAGGGGTAAAAAATAAAATATATAATATATATATAAAAATATATTAAAAAAAAAAATTTAAATAAGATATAATAAATATATATATAATGGTTTTTGTGTGAGTGGGTGTGTGGTGGTGGTGTGGTGTGTGTGTGTGTGACCAAGCGATCAGTTTTTCACGAACCAACCCGCTCTCAATCCGCCACCTCTTCCCCCGAAACACACTCAGAAATGAATTTCAAGTTTTACTGTTTTTCTTTTGGAAAGAATACGGGGATGAGTTTTTTTTTTAAACCCAAAACCCCCAGTGACATTTGCAGTGAGCGCCCTTTTAGAAAAAACCCCCATTCAAAACGACAAAAGGACCTTTATAAAAAACAATTTGGGCAAACAAACCTCCCAAAAATAAACAACAAAACCAACAAAAACAGAACTGACAACCCCCATGCCTGTCAACCTACACCAGCCAAATGAACAGCACTTTCTATATGAACATAATTATTATAAAACTTCATCTTTGAGTATCTGCTATTAAAACCTACTACCCTAAAGAAAGCCCTTTAAAAAGGAACAAGCTGGGTCGTTTCCATTGGAGGGAACATTTAAACACTGATCATTGAACCGCATCCTGTCAGAAAAAGTGCGGAAATTAAAACTTTTCCCTTATGCCCCTTTAAAAAAAAACAAAAAATCATTTACCTTGTTTTTGAATTTTGTCAAGTCTGCCATGGGGGTACCTGTGGACTATGGCCCAACAGAACACAACAAAAACTGAACAATCCTTCCACATCAAACCTCTTTAAAGGGAACACGGGAGACTAATATGTTTCCCCCCCTTGGGGGAGATGGGTTTCCCGTGTGACTACAACCCCAAAACAACCAAAAACCGAGCGATCCTGTTTCATCCAAAATCCCCTTTAAAAGGGAATAACAATGCCGAGCAAAAATGAAAAATGGGGGAGACGGGGGGGGTTTTAAGCAACTCAAAGGGCCAAAAAGCAAAAAGGGAAAAAAATATCCTTGGACAAAAAAATCCCCTTAAAAAAGGGAATCACCCAAAACACGACTTTTCCCCTCACAGCGGACTTCTGCCCCCCTTCACCATTTTGTACTGTTATGATTTTGCTGCTTTTTAAAAACCGGGTATTGCCCATTTTGGGACCCAAAGGGGGGGGAGGGCAGAACCCAAACCCCGAATCTACCCAGATCCCCCTTAGATCATTGGGGGAAAAAAAAAACTGCTACTAATCTGACTACTATGCATCCTCCCCAAAGTATTTTTTTTTACAAAATTCCCCCCCCATTTCAACGGGCCCAAAAAGCCTTAAAATTTCTTTAAATTCCAACCCCAAAAATACTTTAAGGGAAATCCTTCGCTTGGGGTTTTTCCTTCCCCAAAAAAATTTTTTTTACCAACTGGACTATAACCCCCCACAAAAGTGCCAAAAAATTTTTTTTGCCGACCAGACAAAACGCACGGGGATAGTGCCAACTGAGGTGGAAACAAATACAAAACAAAACACAACACAAAGGAACCAAAAAAAACAACATTTAAAGCACAAAGAAAGGGGGAAAATCCACTTTTCCCCAAAATATAAACATACATACATATACATATGTATATGTATTGCTGCTTCTCTGAACGTGGAAACCCCCCCCCCCCACCCCCCCCCCCCCCCCCCCCCGCGCACACCTCTCTCTCCCCTCCTCTCTCTCTCCCCTCCCCCTCACTCCTCTCTCTCTCTCTCACGTTGAAAAGGGCAAGATCGGGTCCCGGGGGTGGCAAACAAAATGATTGGTTTAACCTATTGTCAATCCGCACCCTTTGGCCCCCCCTACCCTTCCCCTCCCATCCTAAAATTTTTTTTTTTCCCTAATTTATGAAATGTTTTATAGTCAAAAATTTTATTTTAAGTTAAAACTTTTTAAATTTAAGGGGCCTTTTCCCTACTGCATTTAAATTTGTGATTCCCTGTTTAGGTTTTGAGGGGAGAAGGGGAGGTTTTAAATGGCAAAGTCCCGTACCCCCCGACAAGGCAAATAAAGCCGAAAATTTTTGGAAAATTTTAAACCCTTGCTTTTTTGGATTTTTTTTATCTAAATTTGGGCATTTTTATATATATATATAAAATATATATAATATAAATATATAATAAATATACTAAATATTAAAATATTGCTGAACAAAAAAGTAGTAAATGGGAAAAAAAGTGTAGGTTAAAAATTCTTCCACATTATAGGAAATTACTTGGGAAAGATTTGCATTTTTTTTGGAAAGAAAAAGAAAAAATTTTTAATGTATATATATTATAAAAATGAAAAACCCTTTACTAGCTGCAGGGGTGAACCTTTGCCCAAAAATCCCTCTTGAAGGCAGATCTATATGCTCCTAGGCCTTTCATCCACTGGATTGGAACTCATCAGGGAAACACGGCTGATTTTGTCTGTGCTCTTGGCGTCAAATAGAGACACAGCACAGTCCGTAATTCCGTGGTGTTCTCACCACCAAGGGTTCAAAGAAGAATCCAACAGCACCCCCGAAGTACTACGGTACTGCAGACCATATTACACCCCAAAAAGACGCCCCCCCAAAAAGACGCCGGTGTCTTTTTGGCCCCCTTCATCACACCCCAAAAAGACGCCCGGAGGACCGGCGTCTTTTTGGGACTGTGCTGTCGATATTTTCATTTCATGACCAACTTTTGACTTATATTTTTATACGAAGCTGTGTCCCAGTCTACTCCCGTCTGATCGATGATCTCATCAAAATAAAGGCCGTAGCGAAGCTATGGGGTTGATGCCGAAGGCTGAAGAAACATAAGCCCGAAGGGCTGAGAGAGTGCTCAGTCATTTTGGGCGAGGCGTCTTTTTGGGGTGTGATGTAGCCCCCAAAAGACACCGGCGTCTTTTTGGGGCGAGGCGTCTTTTTGGGTGTGATGTCGGGGGCCAAAAAGACACCGGCGTCTTTTTGGGGCGGGCGTCTTTTTGGGGTGTAACACATATACCCAGCCTTTTTCTGGGATATCATTCTTCTTAAAACCGAAAAGGCAGAGGAGTCAAGTTAACACTTTCCGCGGTCACTGAGGAGAAACAATCAGGTTTTGAAATACCTGTATCTGACCAGAGTTATATGTTAGTGAGTTTCCTCCCCATTGCAGATTGTCTCGCCATTGGAGACTATAAGCTTGCTGAAGGCTCATTTTGAGAAGCATTTATTATTCCCCATTCACCCACTCACGCCACACACACACACACACACACACACACACACACACACACACACTTGACTTGACTTGACTTGACTTGATCCCTTAGACGTCGGTCCGTGGGGCACCTCTGAAGCAGTGACAACCATCCTTCTCCATTCCTCTCTGTTCTCTGCCCTCCGCAATGTATTTCTCAGCCGCAGGCCTGTCCACTCCGTGATGTTATCCTCCCATCTTTTCCTTTGTCGACCTCTTCGCCTTTGTCCTGGTACTGTGCCCTGCATGATTGTCTTGGCAAGGCCTGTTGATCGTGTGATGTGTCCATACCATTTCAATTTGCGTCTTTTTACTGAGGTTAGGAGATCGACATATGGACCAATTTCATTCTTGATGCGCTTTTTAACTTCCACATTGGTGATGTGATCTCTGTATGAGATGCCAAGGAGTCGTCTGAAGCACCTCATTTCCATTGTTTGGATCTTTTTCTCAAGGTCTGGTTTCAGCGTCCATGACTCACAAGCATATAAGAATATCGCCATGACTAAGGATCGCATCAGTCTAATCTTTGAGCTGATGGAGATGTTTTTGTTTCTCCAAAGAGGCGTTAGCTTAGATAGCGTGGCTGTGGTCTGAGCGACTCTTGAGATGATTTCAGGTCTTGAACCTTCGTCTGAATTGTTGCCCCCAAGTACTTAAATGTATTGACTGGCTCAAGCTTTTTGCTGTTGATGGTTATGTCTTGGGTAAAGCCGATTGGGTTGTTGGTCATGACCTTTGTCTTTTCCGCACTTATTTCCATGCCATAATCAGCAGAGTTGTTGTTGAGTCTGTTGATCAGGTGCACTAGCTCTTGTTCGTTTCCAGCTAGTCCATCTATGTCGTCGGCAAAACACACACACACATATATAATATATATATATATATATATATATATATATATATATTATAATATATATATATATATATATATATCAATGTGGTTAAAATACCCAAAACGATTTCCAGAGCGCTCAACCCCTTGGGGAGCAACATTTGTTAAAATAAGGTATTAAAAGAAATCTCTACAAATTTGTTTCGAGCGCGTTGCGCTGTCATCAGGATGTATTCTCCTCTGCCTTTTCGGTTTTAAGAAGAATCCTATCCCAGAAAAAGGCTGATGACAGCGCAACGCGCTCGAAACAAATTTGTAGAGATTTCTTTTAATACCTTATTTTAACAATATATATATATATATATATATATATATATATAAGAGAGAGAGAGAGAGAGAGAGAGAGAGAGAGAGAGAGAGAGAGAGGCTTCTTCATTTCTGGAGAGAGACTTCCCCATTTCTGGGATCTCTCGTGTGTGTGTGTGTGTGTGTGTGTGTGTGTGTGTGTGTGTGTGTGTGTGTGTGAGAGAGAGAGAGAGAGAGAGAGAGAGAGAGAGAGAGAGAGAGAGAGTGGGACAGAGAGAGAGGAGGGGGGGGGAGGGCAGAATTATCTACCACTGCAGATATGACTGCTTATCTCCCCCTATTTCTTCAATCAAAGCATAAGAGCAAGCTTTGTTTATAATGGAATATTTCCTGTAGTCATTGCAACAACAAGCTGCTCTGTAAATTGCTGGAATGGTGCTTGGTTACTTATCCTTAGAATTTATTAATTTATTGTTTTTTAGTCTTTTGCGATTAAATCCCAAGAACGGGCCATCAGCGTTTGTGTCAAGGGGGTTTTTTCTGAAATTTTCTACTTTTCACTAGAAAATGTAGCTTGTTTTGCTTTTTTCATGTTTTTTCTTTTCCCTTTTTTTAAGGTGGCACCTCGGGTTTTTTTTTTAAACACTCAACCACATCCCTACGGTATTCCCGCCCCGCCTTTACGGGGAAAAATTCATTCTTTTAAAACCGAAAAGGCAGGGGAGTCAAATAAAATAAATCCCTTCCCCAAAAGGACCTTCAGCAATTTTTATAGTCCCCAAAGGGGGGAAAACAATCTCCAATAGGGGAAAAAACCTCCAACAATAACTCCCGGGGCAGTTTCCGATATTTCAAACCTAAATTGGGTTTCTCCTCATAAACCGGGGAAAAGGGGTTTATTTAAAATCCTATGTTTTTTTTGGGTTTTAAGAAAAATCCTATCCCAAAAAAAGGGCCCTGGGGGCAATACCGAAGAAATGTTGTTGAGTTTTAAAAAAACCAACCAAAAGGTGCCATCTAAAAAGCAAAAAAAATAAATAAAAGAGCAAAAAACTACATTTTTTTGTGAAAAGTAAAAAAATATAAAAAGATAACCCTTAAGACAAAATCGGGGGCTAGTTTTTGGAAGAAACTGAAAGGGGAAAAAATTTTACAAGAAACAATTTTTTCCCAAAGGGATACAAACTGGGCCCCAAATCCAGCAACTTACAGGCAGCTTGGGTTTCAATGACTGAAAGAAAATTAAATTAGAAACAAAGTTTGCTCTTATTTTCTTAGATTAAAGAAATAGGGGAGAGATAAGCTTTTCCATATCGCAGTGGTAAAATTCGCCTAACTAACAAAATGGCTTGAGTGGGTGAAGGGGGAAAAAAAATTATAAATCCCTTCTAAAAATGACCCTTTTCACAAGCTTAATCCCCCCAAAGAGGGAGAAAATTTCTCCAATAGGGAGAAAAACCTCACTAACATATAACTCCGGGTCAGTTTACCGATATTTCAAAACCCTTTAAAAATTTTGGGTTTTCCCCTTTCATAAACCCGCAGAAAGTGTAATTTAATCCTCTGCCTTTTGGTTTTTTAAGAAGAATGCAACCCCCGAAAAAGGCGGTGTGCAATACCGGGAGAAATTTTGTTGATTTTTCAAAAAACCAACCAAATTCCACCTAAAAAAAAAGGGAAAATCAAAAAGAGAAAAACAAGCTACATTTTCTTTTTTATAATTTTTAGATATATAAATTTGTATATAATATAATAATATAAATATATATAGGAGGGGAAAAGAGAGAGAGAAAAAGAGAGAGGGGAGAAAAGAGAGAGAGAAAAGAGAGACGCTTCTTCTTTTTCTGGAGAGAGTTTCCCCCCATTTCGGGATCCTCGTGTGGGGGGTTTTGGGTTGTGTGTGTGGTGTGTGTTGTGGTGTGTGGTGTGTGTGGAGGGGAAAAGAAGGGGAAAAGGGGGGGGCAAAAATATCTCCCCACTGCAGAAAAAAAGCTTACTCCCCCTTTTCTTTAATTTCTAAGCCCATAAGACCCAAAGCTTTGTTTTCAAATTGAATTTTTTTTTGGCAGTCTTTTTAAACAAAAAAGCGCTCTGAAAAGTTGCGGGAAAGGTGCTGGGTTATTTAAATCCTTAAAAATTTATTAGTTTTTTGGTAATTTAGTCCCTTGAAAGATTCTTTTCCCCAACAACGGCCCCCCAGCTTTTTGGGGGTCTAAGGGGGGTATCTTTCTTATTTTCTACTTTTCACAAAAAAATGTAGCTTGTTTTGCTCTTTCATAAAATTTTTCTTTTGTTTTCTTGGGTGGAAACCTCTGGTTGTTTTTTTTAACACTAAAACCAGAAACAAGGGTACTGCAGACCACCTTTACCCGGGGAACATTCTTTTTAAAACCAAAAGGCAGGGGAAAGTTAATTACCACTTTCCGGGGGCACTGAGGGAAACAATAAAGGTTTTTGAAATACCTGTTTTCCATCCCAGGGTTATATGTTAGTGATTTTTTCCCCCCAAAATTTGGAGTTTGGGTCCCCCCCCACGGGAGCCCAAATGAGCTCGCTGAACCCCTCTTTTTTGAGAAGGCTTTTAAATTTATTCCCCTTTCCCACCCACTAAAGCACATATAAAAAAAATATATATAAAATATAAAAATTTTTATATATATATATAGAGAGAGGAGAGAAAAGAGAGAGGAGAAGAGAGAGGAGAGACTGTGACGGGTGGGGCCCCCCGTTTTTTCCCGCCCAGTCAAAAATTTTAAATGAAACCCGTGCTAACGGGAAGGTACCCGCCCGGGAAGCCGGTTGAAAAGTTTACCTGACGCTGCTCACCTGCGCACTTTTTAAGGGCGGGGTGGCTAAAAAAGGGTTAGGGCATCTCTGCAGTGATTCCAGCAACGAAACCTTTACCCAGAAAGCCCGAAGGGGGATTTCCCATATTTTTTTTTGGGGGGGCAGCCCAGGAAATTTATCATTAAAATATTCTTTTTTAGAAAAACCAAAACCGTACCCCCCCCGTTTGGGAGCGCCCAAACTTCCCAGCGCCCCTGTAAAGGGTTTTTTTGTTTAGAAAAAAAAGTTTTTGTTGTTTTCTGTATCCTGACTGTTTGGGGGAAGCAAAACAAAAATTTTTTTTGGGAAAAAAAAAAAAAAAAATGAATGAGTTTTAAAAAGGAAAGGGCGGTCTTCAAAAAAAAAAAAAAGATTTTTTTAAAATTCTGGATTTAACTATTTTATAAATTCAGATGAAAAAAGGGGTTTTTTGGCAAAAAGGGGGATTTTGATGCAAAGGGAAGAAAAGCCCCAAGTGAGCGACAGAGACTTATTGAATATTGAAAATTTTGGGGGTTTGGCAAACAAAGGGGTGTGGAAATTTTTCCCTGGGGGTGTTACAGCAAACCCCCTTTCCCTAGAAGTAAAATTTTTCACCTTCCCTTTAAAGTAATGTTACAGACATCCTTTTTTTTAAAAAAAAATTAATTTGGAAAAAACTTTTTTCCCCCTTTCTTTTTTAACCGGGCCCGGGTGGGGGGTTTCCCAAAAAAACCGCCCCATTTTTATCGGGCCCATCCTTCCCCAACCCCCCCAATGGGGCCGGGTTAAAAAATGGAATTCGGGGAAAAGGGGGGGGGTGGGGGGGGTTTTCGGGGGGGGGGGGGGGGGGGGGGGGGGGGGGGGGGGGGGGGGGGGGGGGGGGGAAAGGGGGGGGGGGGGGGGGGGGGGGGGGGGGGGGGGGGGGGGGGGGGGGGGGGGGGGGGGGGGGAGAGGGGGGGAGGGGGGGACCTTTTTTTCCACCCCCCGGGGGAAAAACAGACTTTAAAAAAACCGCGCTATTACCGGCCCTTTTTTTTGGGATGTTTCTTTTTTTTTTCCCCCGCAGACAAATACCCTCCAAAAGGAAAAACCTTGACCCCAGGGGGGAACCCTTTTTCGTTTGTTGGTCAAAACCCAAGGCATAAAGGGGGCCATCACCACAGAGCCCGACAGCAGCACCCCGTTTTCCCTCTTTTTGGCAAACCTCATGATGATTTGACCCCGGGGTACTGTCTTTAAAACGCCAGCATGGGTGCTGTAAAAGTACACCACTGTGACGGGATGAGGAAAACAGAATGACAGCCCCCCAAAGTTGTCCCTCAAATGGCATGTAAAAATTTAAAAAAAGACAAAATTTTCCTCCAAAAATGTCTTGCCCTTGCTACGGGAAACAGCTTGCTGCCCTCTGGGAGCTCCTATTTCCAACGACTGCCTCAGAGGAAATGCCGGGAAAAAGATTTTTTCCTTTTGATTTTGGGGAGAACGCTGTGGGGGCTGGGGCACCGGGGGGTTTGCATGGCGGGTTCAAACATCAACCCCCTGCCCCACGGGCACGGGAACCACAACTTTCCCAACCTTCGGGGCTGAAAGGGCTTTCTACACCACCCTGCCCACTGAAAACTGCCCATCAACTCTAAAACCCTTCAGGGTGCATGGCTTTTTCAAACACCCCACCCTGCCCAAACCTGCCACTGCCCAAAATAAATTTTCTAAAACCCTTAAAGGGCTGCATGGCAGTTCTACATCCCCCCCTGCCCCACAAAGAAAACTGACCATCAACTCAAAACCCCTTCGGGGGTTTGGCAGGCAGTTAAACCACCCACCCCCTGATCCCTGACACTGACCTTTCAACTTCAGGGCTGCAGGGGCAGTTCACACATTCCCTACACTGGCACTACCATCAACTTCAGGGCGGCATGGCAGTTCTACATCCCCCCCTTCCCCATTTGGCACTGCCATAAACTTCGGGGTTTGCATGACATTCAAACACCCAAACCCGTTTCACTGAAAAACTGACCATAAATTTCCCAGGCTCCAGGGCATTTTCTAAAATCACCCCCTGATCACAAAACCCCCAATCTTTAAATTCCCCTTTTGCCCAAACCCCTTCTCATCACCTCTGATAACGGAAAAGGGAAGTAAAGAAAATTTGGCAAACTCATAATACCCACACCCAGAAAACTCAAAAGGGAACACAAAAAAAAAACCCCCAGTTTCAAAGAAAGGGGGGGGGGGGGGTTTCCCCCCCCCAATGACGGTTTTTAAAGGAAACAGCAAAAACCAAAAACAACAAAGAAAGGGAGGGGTTTTTTACAAAATGGTTTTAAAACGAAAGAGCAAAAACCCAAGCCCCCAGACTGAAAGAAGGAAATGGTGTTTTCCAAACACGATGGTTTCAAAGGGGGGGAAAAAAAAGGGCCCCAAAAGAGGGGCAGAAAAAAAAAAGGGGGCTTTTGCCCATCCGCTTTCAGGGGAAAAAGGGCATAAAAACCCCAAATTTTCACAGTAAAAGTGAAAGGGCTTTTTCATCCCCCACAGTCCATGAATGGGGATACACAGTTTAACCCCTGTATCCCCCTTATAGGTCCTGCCCCAACTTACGTCAGTGAATGAGGATACATAGAAAAAACCGCCTGTACCCACTTTAAAAGGGTGTCCGTAAACCCAAAATTTTGGTCAGGGGAATGATACATAGCAAACGCCTGAAATTTTAAAATTATAGGTGTCCTGTAAAACTTACGTCAGGGGAATGATACAAAAAACGGGCCAAAAATCTCCCTTAAAATTTCCCCGGGAAACCTTTCCCGTCAGTAAATTTGAGGATACATAGCAAACTCCCTGTACAAATTAAGGTGTGGGGGCGACTTTCTGTCAGTGAATAGGTACATAGCAACTCCTGTATCTACTTTAAATTGTCCTGTCGATTTAAACGTCAGTAAAATGATACATAGCAAATTTTCCTTACTACATTATAGGCGTCCTGCCCAATTTAAACTGTCGGGAAAATGATACATAGCTAATTTTTGCCTGTATCAACTTTGGGCCCGTCCTGTAAACCCTTATTTGGCCCATAAAGGATACATTGAAAAAACGGGCCTTATCTACATTATAGGTTTTCCTTTTCACCCCCCCTTCGGGAAATGAGGATAAAAAAAATACCAACTCCCCTGTACCTAAAATTAAGTTTTTCCTGCAATTTAAACTGTCAGTAAAATGAGGATACACAGAAACCCCTGTATTTTAAAAATGGGTTCCTTTCAACTTACTGTCAGTGAATGAGGATACACAGCAAACCCCTGATCTACATTAAGGGCCCGGTCCTGTCAACTTACTGTCTTTGAATATACAAAGCAAACTGCCTGTATCTACATTATAGGGTCCTGTTAAAATTTACTGTCAGTGAATGAAAACATTGAAAACCCTGCCTGTATCTACATTATGGGCGTCCTTTTCAACTTACTGCCCGGGAAGGATACTTAGCGAACTGCATGTACAAACATTACAGGTTTCCTGCCCAACTTTACGGGTAAAAGTGGAATAAATACATAGCAAACTGTCGGAAACCCACATTATAGGCGTCCTAAAACTTACTGCCCAGTAAATTTAGGATACACAGAAAAACCGCCTGATCTACTTTATGGGTCCAAACCAACTTACTTTTCCAGTAAAATAAATTTAAGAAACAAAGTGTTTGTAAAAGACATGCACCCTCCCCCCCCTCAAAAAAAAGGGTTTGAATGGGGTTCATTAAAAAAAGGTGTTTAAAAAGGGAACCCCCAAAGTTTTTTTAAAATAAACCCCAACAGCTGGGCCAAACTGAAAGTTTCCAAATTTCACAAGGACTTTAAAAGAAAGCAATCATTATTTCAAGAAAAAAGGGGCCCAAAACAAAGGGGATACAAAAAACAACCATTTGCAGTTTTTTTTTGTTCTGAAAGTAGAGAAATTGACGACCAGGAGAAGGGAAGGATGATGATGAAAAGGGCCCAAAACCAACTGCAGCCCATGAAAACAAAACCAAACTTTCTTTTTTTTCTCCTTCCCCCCGATGCAAAACAAAAGTTTAAAAAATCTTTTGGGCTTTTCCTTCCACCCCCTATAAAAAATAAAAAAAAAAAAGTAGCAAAAGATATAAAGAAATACATACATTGTTTTAAAAACTAAAAGTAAAAAACCCCAACCGAGGCTTTTTAAATCATTTGGCCAGTAAACCAGGGGGGAGGGGGTACGGGGCCACGGAAAGCAGGCTGGGAGGCTGGGTTTTGGGAACCCATAGATACATGAATTGTGGGAAATTTAAACCCCCAGGCTGCTCCTAACTCCCATTTTTTGGGAAAGGGGCCCTCAAAAAACCTGACCATCAAAAACGGGTGTCTTTTATTTCTTGGCCCTTTGACCATCACAACAGGTGTTTTGGACTTTTTTGGGACCTGTTGGGGGGGGGGGGAAAATTAAACAACGGGTGCTGGGGATTTTTGGAACCTGACCATCAAAAGTGTTTTGGACCCCGGGACCAAACCATCCCCAACAGGTGTCTGTAAACCCCCGGGCCCCTGACCATCCCCAACAGGGGGCTGTGACTTTTTTTGACCTAAAACCATACAACGGGTGTCGGGTGGCCCGGACCATCAAAAACCCGGTGCCCGTGACTCCTGGACCTGCCCTTTCCCCAAACAGTTCTGTGACCCTGGCCCCCTGACCATCAAAAAACAGGGCCCGTGACTTTTTGGAAACCGACCATCACAAAAAGGTGTCTGTGCCCCTTTTGGGGACCTGACCTTTCCCCAACCCGGTGTCTGTGACTTTTGGGGCCTGCCCAAACAAAACAATTTTCTGTGCCTTGTTGGCCCCCGACCCCACAACAGGGGTTTTGTGCCCGGGACCTGACCATCATAACATGTTGGATTTCCTGGACCTGCCCCATCACAACAGGTGTCTGTGACTCCGGGGACCAATCAAAACAAATATATTAAAAACCCCAAAGGGGTGAAGTAAAACCCCTGCCCCATGAAGTTTTAAAAAAAAAAGGGAATTTCCCATGTCAAAACAATTACCAAATTTCCCGGTTTCCATGGGGGAAAAATTTTTTTAAAAGGGAAAAGGGTCTGCTGACAAACACATAACTTTTTTCAGACTTTTAAAAAGGGAGAAGGACTTTAAAAGGGCCGGTTTCCCCTCAGCTGCCCCCGACAAAACCAATATGACTTATGCACCCTTTTTTAAAAAAGAGAAGGAACTTTTAAAGCCGGTACCCACAGCTGTCCCGACAAAACACTATGACAAATGCACCTTTTTGAAAAGAAAGGGAAACATTAAAGCCGGGGTTACCCCAACAGCTGAAACCTGACAGAACCCCATATCCCTTATGCACCTTTTTAAAAAGAAAAGGGTTTTAAAAAGCCGGGGTTTTCCACCCCCAGCTGTCCCGACAGAACCTTAATGACTTTTTTGAAAGACTTTTGAAAAGAGATGGACTTTAAAAGGCCGGGTATCCATCAGCTGCCCTTTTTGTGCTTTTGCCCACCTGGTCAGGGAAATTTTTTCTGCTTAGGAACTCCCCGAATGACGAGAAAAAATAAACAAAGGGGGGGTTTTTTCAGTTCACTTGGAGGAGAAAAACCGGGCCCAATCGAATCATGAAAAGGTGTTGTGAGGTGCTTTGCCTCATAGTTTTTTTTTTGGTTTTTTTTTTTTTTTTTGGGGTTTTGGGGTTTTGGTTGCTTTTTTGTTTGTTTTTTTTAGGGTAATGACACAAAAGGCTTTTATTACTTTTTGAAAAAAAAAAGGCCCCCCCCCCAGTCCTGTGTTGGAAACCCAAATTTCCCGGGGGTAAAAAAGCCAAAAAAAAAGAAATGAAAAAAAAAGGGGCCCACAACGGGCCTTTTTTTTTGGAGTAGCGAACTTCTAGGTAAATGCCATGAAAAAAAATAAAAAAGAAAAAAATTTAAATTTCCCTTTGGGACATTTTTTGAGAAAAAGTGAAATTTTTTGATCATTGCGCTTTTCTTGGAGTATCTGAAACTGTCCCCTTTATTAAGCGTGCAGTGTTTTGTGTCTTTCCCTTCCCCCTCTATTGATGGCATTGAAGTGTGTAATGTTTTTTAGGGCCAACTTTTTGCTGCTGTAGAATGACACTAAAATATGCCTGTTTTTTGGGCCTACTTTTCAAACCCTTGTAGTTGACATTAAAAGCGTTCAGCAAATTTTTGTCCTACTTTCAGTCCCCTGTAAGAATGACTTTACAAAAGTGCAAAAAAATGTGCCCTACTTTCAGGCCTCCAAAAACATTTAAAATGGCAATTCTGTGTCCTACTTTCAGGACATATAGAAAAACAAAAAACTGTGCAAAAATCCCGTGTCCACTTTCAGTCACTATAGAAAGACCTTAACTGGGCAAAGTCTGGTTTTGGGGCCTACTTTTTTAGGTCCACTAACAGAATGACAAATTCAAATTGCAATGTCCCGTGGCCTACTTTCAGGGGCACTACAGAATGACATTAACCCCGTGCAATATCTGTGGGCCTAAATTTCAGTCACTATAAATGACATTTACAAATGGGGCAAAAGTCTGTGTCCTACTTTCAGTCACTAAAAATGACATTACAAATTTGCAAACTGGGGCTGTGCCCTACTTTCCCGTCACTAAAAAATACATTACACTGGGAATGTCTGTGCCCACTTTCATCACAATAGAATTTACATTACACTGGCCAAAGTCTGTGTCCTACTTTCAATCACTATAGAATGAATTACAAAAGGCAATGTCTTTTTGCCCTCTTTCATCCTATAGAATGACATTAAAAACTGTGGGAATTCTGTGGGCCCCACTTCCCGTCACTATAAATGAATTACCCCCTGTGCAATGTTCTGTGGGCCCTTTCTTTCCCGTCCAAATAAAAGAATGGAAAATTACCCCTGTGCAATGTCTGGTGCCCTACTTTCCCGTTTTTACTATAGAAAGGACTTAAAAAATTGGGAAAGCCCGGTCCTACTTTTAGGGCACTAAAGAAATTTAATACAAAACTGTGCAAAGTCGTGTCCTACTTTCATTTACATAAAAATGACCTTAAAACTGTCAATGTCTGTGTCCTACTTTTAAATCAAATCAGAATGACTTACCCCTGTGCAAAACTGTGGGCCTACTTTTTATCACTCCCGAAAGACATTTACCCGTGAAAAGTTTTGGGGTTTCCTTTCTTTTTCAGCCATAGAAGGGCATTTCACTGGCAATGCTGTGCCCCACTTTCCCGTCACTAAAAAAATGACATAAACGCAATGCTGTTCCCCAAATTTCCCGTCACAAAAGAATTTACTTAAACTGTGCAATTCTGGGCCCTACTTTCAGGGAAATATCAAATGATCCAAAAAAACCCCTTCAGTGTTTTTGCCCTAAATTTTAAAAGCTATAAAAAAAAATCAAAGCCCTGCATGTTTTTTTGGCCCTAATTTTAGGAAAATAAAAAAAATGACTTTTGGGTGCAGGTTTTTTTTGCCCTACTTTCAAACAGCAAAAAAATTATATTACAGTGTGCAAAACGTTTTTTGTCCTTTCCCCCTTTTTTAACAGCTATAAAATGACATTGGGAATTTTGGGAGTGTTTTTTTCCCACTGCAAGGGGGGGTATAAAAAGACAAATTAAAAATATGGGGTGTTTTTCGTCCAACCCGCAGCAAAAGTTTGTTTTATACAGATGCTTTGGAGCATTTTTGTCCCCACTTTCAGTCAAATCCCCAAAAAACATTGAAGCTGTGTCCTACTTTCCAAACTATTACGAATGGGTTTTAGTTTCATCCCGGAGCACTGGGAAAGCAAAACTTTCCCCTATAACAACATGTAAAAGTGTTTTAACCCACCTCTGTGCTTTTTTCCAAAAACCGGTGGGCCAAAAAAAAATTCTTTTCTTGAAGAGAGTCATGTTTTGAAGATTTTTAAAAACCGGGCCCGGGGGAAAAAGTGTCCCCAAAAAAACCCCTGAACAAAGGCCAGGGTCCAGGGGAATGGGCCCCCAGTGGGAAAAATTTAATTTTACATTTTTGAAGACCCTTTTTGTGGGCCCCTCACGTATGCAAAATTACCATGTGGAATGCAAAGAAAACAAACTAAAAGCATCTTATTTACCATGCAGTACGTAAAGAAATCATACCAACAAAAAATCAACTTACTTTTCTCCATTTTCTTGATGTACTGTAGTGCCTTGCTTCAAAAGTTCAATAATTCAGTCTTCACGAACTGAGTCCCAGTAATGTTCAGTGTATGTACCTACCAAATGATGCATCACCCACAAATTAATTTTATTCAAAGTCCAATACTGGCATCAGTCTAGTGTTGTATAGTCAACACTCACTCCACTTTCTTGTATGTGTACTGCAGTGCCTTGTTCAACTGTTCAGTCTTTACAAAAATGAGCCCCATAAAACTGGTAGTTCCTCTACTAATAATGCATCACCCTCAAACTTATTCAAAGTCAAATTAATGGAAACAGTTTACACTTATCATAGTCAACACTCACTATCTCTTCACACAGCATGGTAAGACAACAGGGGACAAAAAAGGTTTTAAGTACACTATTTAAAAAAAAAAAAAACTGGCAAGAGAAGCCTGCTTTGTTTTGGTGGGTTGAGGGGGGGGGGGGGGGGGCACAGATCCACTTACACATCTTGGCCTCTCTTGTGGTCCTTTGCTGTTTGTTTCCATACTAATGGCCTCTCTTGTGATCCTTTGCTGCTTGTTTGCATACTGACTGATGGTCTCTCTTGTGGTCCTTTGCTGTTTGTTTGCATACTGACTGATGGTCTCTCTTGTGGTCCTTTGCTGCTTGTTTGCATACTGACTGATGACCTCTCTTGTGGTCCTTTGCTGCTTGTTTGCATACTGACTGATGGTCTCTCTTGTGGTCCTTTGCTGCTTGTTTGCATACTGACTGATGGTCTCTCTGTGGTCCTTTGCTGCTTGTTTGCATACTGACTGATGACCTCTCTTGTGGTCCTTTGCTGCTTGTTTGCATACTGACTGATGGTCTCTCTTGTGGTCTTTGCTGCTTGTTTTGCATACTGACTGATGGTCTCTCTTGTGGTCCTTTGCCGCTTGTTTGCATACTGATGATGGCCTCTCTTGTGGTCCTTTGCTGCTTGTTTGCATACTGACTGATGGCCTCTCTTGTGGTCCTTTGCTGCTTGTTTGCATGCTGACTGATGGCCTCTCTTGTGGTCCTTTGCTGCTTGTCTGCATACTGACTGATGGCCTCTCTTGTCCTTTGCTGCTTGTTTGCATACTGATGGCCTCTTGTGGTCCTTTGCCACCTTGTTTGCATACTGACTGATGGCCTCTCTTGTGGTCCTTTGCTGCTTGTTTGCATACTGACTGATGGCCTCTCTTGTGGTCCTTTGCTGTTTGTTTGCATACTGACTGATGGCCTCTCTTGTGGTCCTTTGCCACTTGTTTGCATACTGACTGATGGCCTCTCTTGTGGTCCTTTGCTGCTTGTTTGCATACTGACTGATGGCCTCTCTTGAGGTCCTTTGCTGCTTGTTTGCATACTGATTGCCTCTCTTGAGGTCCTTTGCTGCTTGTTTGCATACTGACTGATGGCCTCTCTTGAGGTCCTTTGCTGCTTGTTTGCTTACTGACTGATGGCCCCTCTTGTGGTCCTTTGCTGTTGTTTGCATACTGACTGATGGCCTCTCTTGTGGTCCTTTGCTGCTTGTTTGCATACTGATGGCCTCTCTTGAGGTCCTTTGCTGCTTGTTTGCATACTGATGATGGCCTCTCTTGTGGTCCTTTGCTGCTTGTTTGCATGCTGACTGATGGCCTCTCTTGTGGTCCTTTGCTGCTTGTTTGTATACTGACTGATGGTCTCTCTTCTGGTCCTTTGCTGCTTGTTTGCATACTGACTGATGGCCTCTCTTGTGGTCCTTTGCTGCTTGTTTGCATACTGATGGCCTCTCTTGAGGTCCTTTGCTGCTTGTTTGCATACTGACTGATGGCCTCTCTTGTGGTCCTTTGCTGCTTGTTTGCATACTGACTGATGGCCTCTCTTGTGGTCCTTTGCTGCTTGTTTGCATACTGACTGACTCCCTATGTACAGTCTCAGCCTTTGAGGCTTGTTTCAAAAGATCCTCCTTGTTGGCTTTTTTTAGTGGCAGGCCCTTCAGCATGTGCACCCAACTGCTTTCGTTTCTCAGCTACTGCTGCTTGGTTGCCCTACTGTCTTTCCTGCCTGCCCTTGTAGGCATTCTGCATTTGGTCAGTCAGATGTTTGTCCACAGGCCCTCTACATTTATGGTCAGTCAGATGTTTGTCCACAGGCCTCTACATTTATGGTCAGTCAGATGTTTGTCCACAGGCCCTCTACATTTATGGTCAGTCAGATGTTTGTCCACAGGCCCTCTACATTTATGGTCAGTCAGATGTTTGTCCACAGGCCTCTACATTTATGGTCAGTCAGATGTTTGTCCACAGGCCCTCTACATTTATGGTCAGTCAGATGTTTGTCCACAGGCCCTCTACATTTATGGTCAGTCAGATGTTTGTCCACAGGCTCTATGATTGGGTCCTTCTTGGAAAATGCCTCTATAGCTGCCAGGTTCCTTGCTTTCAAGCTGTATCTGACTGTTTGAAGTGACTTGTAAGTTTCATCAAGCAGGTGTCCTGTCCGGTCATTCATTAGGTCTCCATGGCACTAAAGGAGGACTCTATTAAAGGTCCATGAAAGCCTGACAATAGTGCTTTGGCAGCAGCAGTGAGATTTGGATACCATTCTGTGCTAATCCCAGCCCAGTACTCATCACTTTGTGTTTACTTTTACCCTCTGTAGTTGACACCTAAGTGTTGTAGTCATTGTGTTTACTTTCATCCTCTGTAGCTGACATTAAAGTGTGCAGTGTTATGTGTCCTACTTTGACCTCTGTAGCTGACATTTAAGTGTGCAGTATATGTGTTTACTTTCACCTCTGTAGCTGATATTAAGCATGCAGAGTTTGTCTTCTTTCACTCTCTGTAGCTGACATTAAAATGTGCAGTGTTTGTGTCTACTTTCACTCGCTGTAGCTCACATTAAAGTGTGCAGTGTTTGTGTCCTACTTTCACTCTCTGTAGCTGACATTAAAGTGTGCAGTGTTTGTGTCTACTTTCACTCTCTGTAGCTGACATTAAAGTGTGCAGTGTTTTGTGTCCTACTTTCACTCTCTGTAACTGACATTAAAGTGTGCAGTGTTTGTGTCCTACTTTCACCCTCTGTCGCTGACATGAAAGTGTGCAGTGTTTGTGTCTGCTTTCAGCCCCTATGGAATGATTGCTAAAGTGGACAGGTGTGTCTACTTTCAGCCACTGTGGAATGATGTTAAAGTGCACAGGTGTGTTCTACTTTCAGCCACAGTGGAATGATGTTACAGTGCACAGTGTGTCTACTTTCAGCCACTGTGGAATGATGTTAAAGTGCACAGTGTGTCTACTTTCAGCCACTGTTAAAATGATGTTAACGTGCACAGTGTGTCTACGTCTACTTTCAGCCACAGTTAATGATGTTAAAGTGCACAGTGTGTCTACTTTCAGCCACTGTTAAATGATGTTAACGTGCACAGTGTGTCTACGTCTACTTTCAGCCACAGTTAATGATGTTAAAGTACACAGTTGTGTCTACTTTCAGCGACTGTGGAATGTGATGTTAAAGTGCACAGTGTGTCTACATAATAAAGTGCACAGTTTGTCTACTTTCAGCTACTGTTAAATGATGTTTAAGTGCACACTTTGTCTACTTTCAGCACTGTTAAATGATGTTTAGACTGTTAAAGTGCACAGTGTGTCTACTTTCAGCCACAGTGGAATGATGTTAAAGTGCACAGTGTGTCTACTTTCAGCCACTGTGGAATGATGTTAAAGTGCACAGTGTGTCTACTTTCAGCCACTGTTAAATGATGTTAAAGTGCACAGTGTGTCTACTTTCAGCCACTGTGGAATGATGTTAAAGTGCTCAGTGTGTCTACTTTCAGCCACTGTGGAATGATGTTAAAGTGCACAATGTGTCTACTTTCAGCCATTGTGGAATGATGTCAAAGTGCACAATGTGTCTACTTTCAGCCATTGTGGAATTCTTCTTCCTCGTTCGTTTCCCATTAGATGAGCAGCCCGGTGTCATCGATGAAGGCACAGTGTGTCTACTTTCAGCCACTGTGGAATGATGTTAAAATGCACAGTGTGTCAACCTTCAGTGACTGTGGAATGATGTTAAAGTGCACAGTGTGTCAACCTTCAGTGACTGCAGTCCACTTTGTACTTACAGGGAGGGGCATTCCCTGATCAGAGGATCCTGGCCAGGTGTACTGCGGTTTGTAGCAATGGAAGGAACCACAGGTGTGGGCACGACAGCGGAGCCTTCATCTGTAACAAAAGATGTCATCCACAGTTTCTTCTCCATCACACACACACACACACACACACACACACACACACACACCACACACACACACACACACACACACACTGTGACACACACCTACACCAGTCTCTCTCACACATCCATAGACACAAACATATTTTCTCTCTCCCTCCTCTTCCCTCCCTCACACACACACACACACACACACACACAACACACACACACACACACCACACACACACACACACACCGCAAAATGCATATGTGGGGAAAAACTTTTGACATTTCATGTACTATTTAATTGTCCCACTATGCGGCAGTACTTACCAAATTTTCAGTTACCAAATAATCCTACAGTTGATTTTAAGACTCTTAACTTCAAATAATTCATTTTGGCTATGTATCAAAATATTTACTTCGCAGTCCTATCGGTACATTAGTATGAGATTTCAGTATTTTTGAAGCAAACATTGTTTATGTTGTTCATGTCCACTGATTTAACCTTTATTTTTAATTATGTTTTCATTTGTATAATAATATCAATGTCATCTTGATGTATATCATTTACAAATATCATAATCGTCTAAAACACGCATGTGAAAAGACGTAAAACTAAACAAACAAACAAACAAACACACCGAGTTCTCACACATACAAGTACATAGTCCACTGTACAACACAGTCAACCAGGCAGTCACTGATTACCATTGTCACTGAAGCGGTGAATGTGACAGGGATTGTAATAGTTGTGGTCACGTAGGGGGTACAACTGACACTTGTAGGCCCCGCTGTCCTTCAGCCTGGACACAGGCACTTTGGCCACCACCTGGTCAGTCAGCTGACCCACCAGACTGAAGTTGTTGCTGGACTCACACTCTGGGTTGTCTGCCTCCTCCGGCCAGCAGCAGTACAGCACCTCACCTGTGGAAGACATCCAAGTGCTGGTGAAGGGTGGGGGAGGCTGAAGTCCTTGTAGTTTATAACTCTGAACATACATCATGTCATCTGTACAGGACTGGTGAACAGAGGGGAGAGTCATGACCTGGTAGTCCATAGCTCTGAACATACAACACATAATCTGAAAAGGACTGGTGAACAGACAGGGAGAGTCCTGACCTGGTAGTCCACAGCTCTAAACATACAACACATCGCTACATTAGAGGCAGACCGGTTCATCTCCAAAATGGCAGATTTGAGAAATGCCCACTTGAAGTTTTTAAACAATGGCAGAAGTCCACGAGTACTTCTATAGTCACATAACTCACAATGGTTCAAGTTCAAGTTGTAATGTATAAGTGCTGTTAGCAGCATCAAATAGTATTCAACAGAAAACATAAAAACACACATTTACAAAAAATAGTCATTCCTTGCTTGAAAACTGCCTGGCTAGGGCTCTTCATAATTTGGAGTAAACCAGACTTCCAATAGTAAGCTGGTGTAGCGCGCTCTTTATCTGACCGTCCTCCACAGCAGCACAGGCCACATCTGGATTCCATTCTTGTAGACGGTGGTGGCACACACTCTACTTGACATCTGGCTTTGCTGGTTTGAGGAACAGCGGACTACCACTCCCTAACGCTGCTGTGGCGTGAATGTAAACAAACTTCCTGCCTCAAAGTGTGGGCTACAGTTGAGCATGCCTCCTTTACCAAGTCTGCCATAGAGATGTGTGCATCGTTAGTTAGTTATGTTGTGACCATGGGATTACTTAATCACACTTCTTTGCTATTTTGACTGAAAAATAGTTTAACAGTGAACGATAGTTTGCTAATGTGATCGCGCCTTTTTGTTTGTTTGTTTGTTTGTTTGTTTGTTGTTTGTTTGTTGTTGTTGTTTTTTAATAGATTTTTGTCATTTTTTCAACAGAGAAAAAATGTGGAAAAAGACTGAAGCCCAGCAAGTTACTCATCTTTCCCGATAAAAGTACAATGACACATCCAGAGATACAAGAAATCATCTCACCTTTAACCTTCGCCGGACGGTGCTATTGACTATACACGGAAGACGGTGTGGGTCCATGTGGACCCATGTCCCTCAAAGAGGGAAAATCATGTCACCCTTCCACAGACGGTGTGGGTCCATGTGGACCCATGTTCCTCAAAGAGGGAAAATCATGTCCACCCTTCCACAGACGGTGTGGGTCCATGTGGACCCATGGCCGTCATAAAAGGAAAATGTATCCAATTTTGGTTAAAGTTCTCAAATTGCTGCTTCAACCTGCAACAATGGCGGACAGTGGCGCACAGGCTTCCATTACAGCAGAATTTGACAAGCATGGGTAAGTTTCTTCTTCTCATTTTCACATATAATCGCCTGGTAAAATACTGAAGTTCTTTGTGTTTGTGTTTATAAATGCACGTAAAGCATGTGTCATACGTATCAAGAATGAAAGCTATGTTTGATTTGTCACTCTGTCCAGTTTAACTCCACCTCGTGGCCTCGTTCACATACTATTCCACTCGGGGAACACACGCCGAGAGGTCTACGCTCCCTGTGGAGCAGCTTGATGGTACGTTGACAGAATCGCTGCACACTTGTGTGAGCGTTACAGCAAGTGTATGCATGTTGGCGTGTGTGCGTGCGTGCGTCTGTGTGTGTGCGTGCGTGCGTGCGTGCATGTGTGTGTGTGTGTGTGTGTGTGCGTGCGTGCGTGCATGTGTGTGTGTGTGCGTGCGTGCGTGCATGTGTGTGTGTGTGTGTTTGTCTGTGTGTGTGCGTGCGTGCGTGCGTGTGTGTCTGTGTGTGCGTGCGTGCATGTGTGTGTGTGTTTCTGTGTATGACCATACTGAATATATAGAGATAAAAAGTGAGAGGCAAGGAAGAAGGGAAGGAGGGTGAACTGATACACAGGTAGAAAAAAATAACTGACTCTAGGAATGTGAACGTTCAAAGAACACGAGATACAGAAAACCAGACGTTTGTTTGTATTTTTATTCCAAAGGTAAACAGGACAAAGTTTGTATATATGAACATGATGTAATGAGAAAGAAATCTTGTTTCAGTTTGTGGGGAAACTGTCCACGGGCGGGAGAAGAACGCTGGTGTACCCTAAGGTACTGCGGGATACAGTCCGCGAGAGGTTTGGGGGGGATCCAGAGGCGGGTGCCTACGACACCCAGTACGAGGGAGAGGTAAGCACAAACTGTGGTAGATGTGATTTAATCATAAAGTGCTTAAAACTAAAACATCTAGATCTTTGATCACACTCATATCTATTGTTCATGATCGACTTCAAATGCTGTCATACTTTTGACAATACAAATTGAAGAAACTAAAAAGAAAATCAACTTTCCAGGAGACGGCCATCATGTCACCATGGAGGATATCCTCAGTGTGAAGTGGCGTGACCCGCCGAAAAGCTGCACCAAGTGCCACTGAGGTCTTCACCAGATAGGGCTAGCCCGGGGTCAAGTTTCCAAACTTTTGAAATAAAAACTCTGTACCTCAGTATCGTGTGTACCTGTTAGTAACGTGTGTGTAAAGTGTGAGAATGTATCGTGTGTATGCATACAAGCACGTGAGTGAGCATGTGTTAGTATGTGTGTTTGTGTGTGTTTTTGTGTAAATTGTATGCATATATGTTTGCATGTCTGTATGTGTGACACCAAGGAATATTACCTGAAATGCAGACTACATTTATAGGGCAAGTAGGCTTCAAGCAGCAGAAAAAAAGAAACATAAAAATACAAGCAAGATCAAAACAGATCATAAGAATTCTGAATTGCATACATGTCCTTCAGTTATACCAAACACAGTAAAGATGTATTTGCCTCTTACACAATGTCATGACCTAACATGATTCTTGCTTGTTGAGTTCTTTTTTGTAACTTTGCGTTTTTATTTTGAGCAAGCACAGGAAGGGCAAAAAATTTGCATGTGCTCGGGGACACACATGCTGACCGCATTTCTGGCACCTCTGTCTGACTTTTCGATCAGCCTTCCATGAGCAGAAAAGGCAGCGTGATTTCTTGCGCTGTGTGGGAGCAGTTTCACTTGATGTTCCAGGATCAGAACTGGCTTGCCTCTTGCGCAGTGTGCTGGCAGCTTCACCTGATCTTTCTGTCTCAGACCTGACTTGCCTGACCGTTTTTGTTCTTGGCATTTTGCGCGGCCCTTGTGACTCGAGCTCAATCCTCTTGATTGAACGGGTCAAACAGATCAAGAGTGCCTGGGTGCATCTTTGTGTGCATGAGACGGCGCTTCATGTGTGGCAACATCAGGCTTTTACTGATGCACTGGATGAATGCACTCGTGCATCTTCTTTGCAAGAGAATCATCTTCAAATTTGATTGACCAGACACAGCGTGCGCCACTGTTGCAAGATCAATGATGTTTGCAAACATGACACATGGCCAGCGTTTGGAAATTCTTTTTGCGGTATAAGCATGGGCATAGCTTATCCAGAGAGTCTACAGCTCCCTTTGTCTCATTGTAAAAAAGAACAATCTCAGGCTTTGCTTGGGGGCCCCTGGATTCACAATCCCTTCATCATGCATTGAGCTGATGAGAACAGTGTTTTTCCTTCTCTTCCCCTGGTAATTAACAAGGGTGGCAGTATTGTTGTAAACAAACTCGCTGCCATGAAGTGGGAGGCTTCTGTTGCTTTTGAAAGGGTAGGTAGAAACCTTTTGTTGGATCTCAATGTCCCTACAAGTGTCAGGCCATTCTTTTGACAGCCCTCAACCAAAGCCAAATCTGTAAAATAATTATCACAGGTAATATTTCTTCCAGTCTTAAGAATGGAGTTGCTAGCTGAAGGGCCAGTGTTTCTTCCGAGATTCACCTGTCTGTCATGGCCGAGGGGCCGGCCAAGGTATGGATTCCCAAGAGAGGGAAATTATTGGCTGGAGTCAGCAATCCAGAACACCTTTAAGCCATATCGATCAGGCTTGCTGGGTAAGTATTGCAGGAAATTGCACCTGCCTCTAAATGGCACTAGTGCTCATCCACAGTTAGATGGGGCCCAGCAATGTAATAGGTACTAAGGTTTTTGTTGAAGTCGTTCCAAACGTCTCTGAAGGGGCAAATGCATCTTTTGCTCTTCTGTTTGATCTTGTGGATTTGTCATCAAATCTCAAACAACCCATGAGGACTTTGAATCTGTCCCTACTCATGGCTGCTCTTACAAGATTGACCCCGTATTCACAATCCCAAATTTCACTGGTGGAAGCATTGTTCTGCTTTTGACCCCCAGAAAAAGCAGCACGCCAATCAAGGCCTCAATCTCAACATCGTCACAATCTTGCCATTTCCCTGGTACAGATTTTGTCCATACAAATTGTGAAACGGACAGTGTCTTTAATGATTTTGTCTGAAATAAACAGTTTGTACGCGTCATACGGATCATGCACATTTTGGGTTCTGGGAAACCTGAGTAGGGGGACGCTTGAAAATGTTCTTAGACGGCGTCTTCCTTTTTCCAGTCACTGGAACTTTGCTCCATCTTGTTCCGTCCTTTGCTGTATATGTGTTGGAATCTGGTGGCACTTCTTGCTCATCACCTGACTGAGATAAGACTTCTTCTTCATCATTTCCTAAATCTGGTTCGTACATCACTAGGGGACCCAGCATCAGGCTCAGGTGGAAGAAAATTCTTCGTCACTCGTCTCGTCATCACCACTTTCTTGTTCGTGGTCCTGGGAGCTGGCAGTCCGTGTTCTTTGCTCATCTGGGGTAACAAACCAAAAAAAAGGAAGAGATTGGTACTTCTTCTTCTTCATCGTTCCTCAGAAATGGTGAAACCACAGAGTTCTAACTCCGAGGCTTCACCATCTCTAGTGAAGACACGACACCAGTGTGCATGTGTTTATTTTATTGTCATCCATTCCCACCAGCTCACAATGGCCTAGTCTACTGAAAGGTGGATGGGCTTATAACGTGGCGTGCAAGATGTTTTATGCATGCGTTCACGCACGGGACTCAAAGTCTCATCCGAAGGACTTTTTGGGAGATTGGAGTCTGCACAATGTTCACACACACACACACACACACACACACCACACACCACACACACACAACACACACACTACACGGCGCGCACGCGCGCACGCGCGCGCGCGCGCGCGCGCGCGCAAGCATGCACGCGCACACACCACACAGCCACTATACACACCCTGTCATCGAAAAAACCCGGGCAACATTGTAACATTCGCAACCTAAACATGACAAGCAACAAGAATATAGACACATGTAAGGCATGTAACAAATAACCAATAACACTAGAGCACCAAAACAGAGACAGAGACAGAGAGAGAAATCCCCCCCCCCTCCCAGCCCTCCCTCCCCTCGTCTCCCTAGATACATACGTAGACTAAAGGCAAACATACACACATACAACAATTGAAAGTGAAAGTAGACATTCATACCAAAATTTCTTCTGCCTCTGCTTCACAGTCCTCAGCCAATGCCTGCCTGGACCCTGTTGGCAAATCTGGGGATATGAAAGCAAAACATGAGTTTCATTGAGAAAGAGAAAAACAGACAGACAGAGACAGAAATATAGAGCTGGACAGATACAGGGAGAGGCAGAATGACAGAGAGAGAAAAAGAGACAAGGACAGAGAGGAGTCACACACACACACACAAGCACACACACACACACACACACACACACACACACCACACACACACACACACCACGCACGCGCGCGCTCACATACACACACAGGGAGGGAGGAGAGAGACAGACAGACAGTCAGACAGACGGAGTAGTAGTGTTTATAAACAACCTTAAATTATTATTTGACCTCAATTAACAACGCTTTTTTTATTTCTCTTCCTTCTAATACTGATTCTGATTCCGTGCATACATACACACAACACAAGCACAGACGTGACCCACATATAAGTCTGCGAGCACATGACATACGACATCTAACTCAAAATGTTGATATACTCACCAAAATGACGGTCTTCCTCTGCGTCAGCGCAGGTGACAAGGGCTGTCAAAAATGTTCGGTCTGTCCATGACGGTGTCAGTCCAGCCTCCATGAAAGATACTGGTAGCAAGGAGAGAACGGGGGGAAAAAACCTGCCGGTTCTCAGAACTTGCTACTTTCAGTTTAGCTTTCCGAGAAGTGCCAGTATCGGTTACAGTTTCCTTCTTTTCGAGCCATGGGTCCACACGGACCCACACCGTCCGCGGAGGGGTAAACACAGTTTTCCCTCTTTGCGAGCCATGGGTCCACACGGACCCACACGTCCGCGGAGGGGTAAACACAGTTTTCCCTCTTTGCGAGCCATGGGTCCACACGGACCCACACCGTCATCCATGACTATATCAAATGTCACCTTTATTACCTTTTGAAATTTTGACCTATATTTTCGAAATTTTAGGACAAGGAGAGAATTTGTGTGTTTGGAGCATATCTAATAATTTCATTGAAAATATATTATAATATACGAGATATTGGCATTTAAAGACCTTCTGGGTCCACATGGACCCAACACCGTCCGGGGAAGGTTAATAGTTGTTTTCTCCATTCACGTTGATCCAGAAAGACGGAACTTTCACAACGCACACTTTCACACCTTATTGTCGCACCACCATTCAACCTTTCCATAAATGTTCATATAGATCAGGGAAACAGTCTTCCTTGCAGCTGTCACTGCGCACAGCCAGTTCACACTTTTTTTCATCAAATATTAAGGTTAAATGTCTTAGTCAGGGAATTGGTTTAAAACCGTATGACACTTGGTGTACAAATCAGAACTTTCACAGGGAAGTCTTCACCCTGTCCACAGGAATGGCGGGTTCACAGTTCAGATGAAAGTGCAGCTTAGTGTTATTTTTAATCTGGGCCACTTACACAGTCCGCGGTGTATGACAATGTTTACAATTAATATTTTTTCAGTGTACACTAGTGAATCAGCCGGTTGAATTTGTTCATGTTCAGGCTATTACTGACGGTGTCACTCGGAAAAAAATAAACATGATGAATTATCAAAAGGAAAAACATTTATGATGGCATTTCTTTCACATCAGAAAAAAAATCGGGTTTTCTATTATACACTCATTTCACACTGGCAGAAGAAACAGGAGGTATCTGCGACTTTGAGAAATATGAAAGTTTAAAGAAAAAAAGAAGCAAGTCACTCATCATCAGTATCTGTGCTCTCTGTTCTGTCCGGCTCAGGCAGCCTGTCTGAAACAGAGCAGCTGCTTGGGATGCTCTTATAATACTGATGATGTTTCTTTGGCACAATGCCCATGTCACACAAGTCCAGCAGGTCACGCTTCTTTGCTTCAGAGATTGCTTGGCGAGTGTCATAACGCTTTGGTAATCCTTGACAGCTAACAGTTGTTTTCTTTCGCCTGCTGTTCCCTTTGATCTTTAAGCTGTTTGAAATCCTGTGACATTCTATATTTGAAAAATATTGTATCCTCTTCAGATTTCACATACCTAATCCACACAATTTGAGCCAGTTTACCTGCTTTCCCTCTGTATCTACTTTCGTATTTCTCAGTGTTGAAGATGCCCACCTGCTTTAAGTCAAAGAAATCACCATGTTCTAACACATCCAGTGTGTATGGGTCAATGATGATCGTGCGCCTTGGATCACAGGATACCACATTTCGGGATAAAAATCTGTAACTTTTTCTTGGCCTTCTCTATGGCTGAATGGACAGAGTCACATTCCATATGGGAATGTCCACTAACAAGAAACTTCTGATCTATGACTTCTATGTTGTCAAAATGCCTAACCATTAATGCAAAGCTGATGCGACAAACTTATTACGATTCTGACCACCACAAGTGTCTGAATACAGAATGACATGTTTGACATCCTTGGGTAACGAGTTAATGTATCTGATAAGACAGGTTCCAATCTCGCACGAGCCTTTCCTTCCCTCTGTCTCATCCCATACATAGCATGTTGCCTCTTTGTCCCCTAGAGAATAGACAGTAAGGTTGTAGACGGCAAGTTTTCGCTTATAGTGCACCTGACTTACATTTGAGCAAGGTGTGGCCAAAACAGCTTACCAAATCAAAAGTCACACAGTGGACATCATCACTTTGTCTGGATAATTCCTTATCTTTGGATTTTTCTTCTCTAGCTTCAATCTTTTTTTTTATGTGTTCTTGATACTCTGTTTCTCTTTCTGTTGTTAGTTCCCCACAACGCTTTTCCTCAAGATATGTGGCACACACAAGACACAAGTCTTTTTTAGATTTATGAAAATCAAGATTATACTCTGTATTGAAATGTCCCTGTATAAACTGCTAGAAACTGGTTTAACCCCGTCAGCTTCACAAGAATCACAATAGAACCATACATTATATTAACATTCAGGGTGCTATCAAGAAACTTTCTTTTACTCCTCTGTCTGCAGTAATGCGACTCAACTGCAGGAAAATTTCAATGTGTCGTCTTACCCTAGCCTAGGACTCCTCTGAAGTCTTGTTTGAAGGTGTATGTTTGCCTCTCTTTTCTTGCCCTGTGTACATGCCATTTTCAGTATTTTTCATGGTAGTGTTGATGTAACCATGGCCTATGTCAAGTGTACCTTGGAAAAAACGCTTGCAGACTTGAAAATCTGTTTCAATCGGCAGGAAGAAAAAAACTTTCTGGCTACTTGCCTTGTTTTCTTGACAGGTTCTTTGTTCTGGTCAAGGTAGGTGAGAGTCTCTTTTTGTTTAACATGCCTACACACAAAATCTCTCTGTCTTTCTGGAGAACCTAAGCTGTAAAACATGTCCAACAGTGCCTGGCGCTGTGTGTCAGTGGACGTTTGATTGGCATTGGAGCTTACAGCTGCAGCTGATGCTCGCACTTCTTTAGCTTGCACTGCCTTTCCTCTGCTGGAAATGTATTCTTTGCCTTCTAATTTCAGCTGCTTTCTCACATTCCTTTTCCACTTTGTTGGATCCGCCCTGCGTTTCCTGGGAGGTGTCTTTTTCGGTGGTGTTTGTATAGAAAGATGTTCTTGTCGATGTCGACATGGTGACTGGATCGTTGACGTCAGGGACTGACACCGTATGGGTGTTTGAAATGGTGAAGATGGTGGAGGTATTGAAGATGATGCTTGGGAGAATGTTGGAAA
>CM031628.1:5907634-5915134 GCA_018398815.1 Conus ventricosus | reverse complement strand
TATCATAGCTAAGTTACATTATGCAGCATACAAAGATATAGAACATAATAAAATAAATCATATTCTTGCTGATTTTAATGTTTTGGCGTTTGATACAAAGTGTCTGGTGGTGTACTGGCACTCTCACTTGACAATGTGCTGTTTATACCAAAAGAACAACATAAATAAAACAAAAAGACAGCTATTTTTTTCTGTTTTTCAAGACAGAGAGAGAGAGTGAGAGGAGAGAGAGAGAGGGAGAGGAGAGAGAGAGAGAGAGAGAGAGAGAGAGAGAGAGCATCAGGCAGACAGCGCATACAGACTATGCATGGTGTGTAAGAGACTGGTGAAGAGAGAAAAAAAGGGAGAAAAAAACTCACCTTAGTGGGCAGTGGTAGAGATTCTTCCAAGTGTACTGCTCAACAGTCTTGAGAGAAAAGACGGCTGCTGAAGTTCAGGTTTCTCCAGAGATACGCAGTTGGATACACACAAGGCGGTGGCTTGTCACATTAATTTTTCTGGCACTAAGTGGATAAGGGAGAGCTGGCCCTATCTTCTGGCTTGATGGGCTGTCTAGCCTCTCCCTCCCACATGCAGAGCAGGGCCATAAATCAGTGTAATGAGGAAGGCAGAGGTTTTCCCTCTCCTGCTATCACCATCTTTCACAGCAGGGGAGAGTATCAGCCAAGTGTACAGAGGTGGCCTACCCTCCCTTCCTTTCCTTAACATATCCTCTTTCTCAGCACAGTTGGTTAAAGCCGGAGGTTCCGCTGTTGCTCCAAACACACAGGTAATCTTGCTCTGTGCCACAAGTGTTTTTTCGCTTTATCTCTGCTATTATGCAACATCACATCACCAGGTTTGGAGCTCTTGATAAGACCATAAAAAGACACACAATGCACCAAAAAACCCAAAACCCAAAATTTGGAGGTAATCTGGTGTGGCTCTAATGTGGCGACATAATCTGTACAGGACTGGTGAACAGACAGGGAGAGTCATGTCCAAGTAGTCTGCAGCTCTTGAGACACAACACACCACGTCATCTGTGGAGAACACTCATGGTCATCATGAATGGTGGGGGAGGCTCATGGTTGACCCAAACTTGAATAAGAAGTTCTTCCCCCAGTTATCATTCCATTCGGCAGCCATAGCAATGTGTGGTGTTCAGTACCAGCTGCTGACTGCAAGAAACTCCAAACATGGCAGCACTGCTCTGCTGGAATGTTAACATTTCAAACTATATCAAAAGGTAGTCTGAATGCAGTTTGATTTGTCTAGGATATGTGTGTATTAGAGAGTAAACATGAATCTGCTTGAGAACCTAGCAGACACGAATTGTTGTACTGGGCGTAAATTGCCTCCCCCTCTCATTCTCTCCCCACCCCCCTTTCTGTCTCCCCACCCCACCCCACCCCACACACACACTGCTTATTTCAGTTGTTTCCATTCCTTTTCATTCACCTCCAGAGTCTGGTGTGGGGAAGTGCTTGACGATGATGCCTTGACGTGTGGCACTGGCGTTGACTGGGAGGGGACACCTCAAGACAGCCTCGCCCTTGTCCAGCTTCACCTCAGTGCCGATACACACAGTCCCGGCCAGGGAAGACGTCGCCACAGTGAGGGCCATCATGATCCACACAGCTGCTGCTGACCCTGTCAACACACGTCATCCACTGCTGTGAGCTGGATGGACCACTTCGTTTAGGACTTCAGCCATTCATGTTGCACACTGCTGTGAGCTGGATGGACCACTTCGTTTAGGACTTCAGCAATTCATGTTGCACACTGCTGTGAGCTGGATGGACCACTTCGTTTAGGACTTCAGCAATTCATGTTGCACACTGCTGTGAGCTGGATGGACCACTTTGTTTAGGACTTCAGCAATTCATGTTGCACACTGCTGTAAGCTGGATGGACCACTTCGTTTAGGACTTCACCAATTCATGTTGCACAGCTGAGAACCTGTAGAAAGAATGTTTAGTTATCTGTGGGGATGAAGGGGGGAGGGTGATGACCGACTCATTGGGTGAAAGTTCTGAACTCATTGCACCTTTTCATTTCTGGGAAATGGCCCTGTACACATGTGCACTGGATACTGTGCTCACATTAGTACATGTGTACTGGATTTTGTGCTCACATTAGTACATGTGCACTAGATACTGTGCTCACATTAGTACATGTGGAACTGTAAAATAGCATAAGTTTTGTTTCTGTTCTTTCGTACTCATGCATCCCCACCCCCACCCCCCTCACTTCCAACCACACTATGTTTTTTTCTTTGTTAATAACGTGACGTGTTGTGTTGTGTGTGTGTGTGTGTGTGTGTGTGTGTGTGTGTGTGTGTGTGTGTGTGTTGTGTGTGTGTGTGTGTGTGTGTGTGTGTGTGTGTGTGTGTGTGTGTGTGTGTGTGTGTGTGTGTGTGTGTGTGTGTGTGTGTGTGTGTGTGTGTGTGTGTGTGTGTGTGTGTGTGTGTGTGTGTGTGTGTGTGTGTGTGTGTGTGTGTGTGTTTGGTGTGTGTGTGTGTGTGTGTGTGTGTGTGTGTACGTGTAAAGGAAAGGAGTGGTTTTTGAGAGGATTTATGAGAGGGAACTTTCTGTGAAATTTCTTACGTGATTTTTTTTAAATTATTATTATTATTATTATTATTTAATTTTAATTTGAAATTATTATTATTATACAATGTCTTAATTGTGAACGCAATGCGATTTCTTTCAGTATTGGATATCTCAAGGCTTTGTGCTTTCCAATGTGCATGTCTTTTATAATTCCTATTTTTACCATTTGCTCTTTTTTGAATCGTAAAGCGCTGTTGAGCATTTTTATGGAATATGCGCTATAGAAATAAACATAATTATTATTATCATCACCATTATTATTATTAATCTTATCATTATCATCAACTGGCCAGTATTTTTTTAAGACTCATTTCATCCTTTTGAAAAGGATGTAATATATTTCACACCTGGGCATATTCAAGTGTCTAGTCAATAATCATTCTTTGTGATCTTTGCTTTCTGTATCTACCAAATTTGTTATTGCTTTACAACCATAAAAGCTAAAGAAATTTATAAGAACATTATTTTTATTCCAACTGTTCATCAGAAATGAACTGGCCACTTCCAAGCACCAAGTATACTTCACAATATACTTTTTCCTATATGTCCATGCTTTCCCCCCAAACAGCCCATTTCCCAACCTATATTCTGCGATTGTAAAACACTGCTTACACAAGGCGTTAAAAAAGATTCTTACAAAGTTTAAGTAGTTAAAAATATTTTATATTGACATTTCACATCTTTCTGTGAAATTCATTTGAGTTAGAAAAAAAGGTACAAAACATTTCCGATCCATATTTTGAAATAACGTCTGGAAGTGGTGAAGTGAATGCCGGGATAGTTGTCCATTTCTGAGGTGTTGTCCAAATGTTCCGCACCCAAGTTGATTTTAACCATGAGCAAACATCTTCAGTTCTGGTTGTCCACAACCACTGTTTGTGACAGTTTTATGTAAAAATAAGTTCTTTTCCTCTCTGTTCTGTCTGTCTTGTTGTTCAATGCAAATCCGTAGGCCCTAACAGTGACTTTGCCACAGGTAAGAGAATAGTGTGATGGTTTAGGTAATAACACCCATGACTGAAAAAAAAATTATGAAATAAATCATTTTGAAATATGTCAGTACAACAAATCAATGCCATTTGTTCTACACATAAATTTTACTTCTTTGAATTAGTAAAATATTGATGAAAATAATCATTTGGTACCAAGATTTAAAATGAGCAACAATAACTACAAATGAGGAAATCGCTAGTAGTTACAATGATGTTCAAATCCAAGGCAAGTGCAAGGGTTATTGGAAGGCTGCAGCAATCCATTAGTTTTCCTCTTCCTGGTCAAACGGATCATAAAGATCACCACAAGCGGAAAGGAAATAAAAACAGCATAATAATCTTGAATGGTACATCACAAAGATTGGATAACATTCACAGGCTCAGACAGAAAGTTCACAATGGTGTTTCAACAAAACAACAAACTGAACATGCATTAAAAGAGAGAACCTCCAGCATACTTACAAATTGTGTTGATTGAGCTGAAGTTGACGATTTCCCAAGCTGAAGATTCAGTTCTCCTTGTCTCTGACCCGCGCAGATCAGCGGTGTCATTGCTGATGTCATCAGCTGCTGGGGACAGATTTTCTCCCATGAGCAGTGTAGTCAGAGATCTCAATGCATGTGGTATTCTTGATGCACAGCTGTGCTCACATTAGTACATGTGCACTGGATACTGTGCTCACATTAGTACATGTGCACTGGATACTGTGCTCACATTAGTACATGTGGAACTGTAAAATAGCATCAGTTTTGTTTCCGTTCTTTCCTACTCACGCCATCCCCTCTCTCCCCCATCCAGCACCAACAACCATTCTTTTTTTTTTTCCTTTGTTAATAACTAGTCAAATACTGAAAAAATGATGATTTCATTCTGAGAATTAACATGACAGAAAAAAAGTATTTAAATCAGTAACTGTTGGCAGTAATGACACTGGGTTTTTTTTAATGTCCAGTTCATATCAGGGATATCAGATGTAGTCTTACTCTTCCAGGTCAAACGGTTCACAAAGATCACCACGTCAAAACTGACCATGCAGGTCAGTTTGGAGTTGTAGGAATCAGTCTGTTTCACTCTTCCTGGTCAGACTGGTCACAAAGACCACCACATCAAAAATGACCCCACAATCAGTCATGCATGATCAGTCACTGGCATTGAAACTCAGCAATGAAAATCATTATGTAAATGTGAATCAGTAATCAGTTAAAAACATTTTGGTGGATACTTTTAATCATTGTTAAGACTTAGCGTTGGTTGAGGGTGTGTGTGTGTGACGGGGGGGAGGGGCGGGGTGGTGGTTGGAGAGGAGGCACTGGTTTCATTAGCATACCCCAGTCCCCTCCCCCAGCTGAAATTTTCAGAAAGTTTCAATGCTGAATATCATTCCACACTACTTGAGATGACAATGGAGTATCACCAGATGGCACAAATTTGTACCATTTACAACAACAACAACAACAACAACAACAACAACAACAACAGTCTGGTGCAGGATGCAGGGGTGGAGGTGAAGGTGTGCCCCGCTCCTCTCCCCCCAAACATTTTAAGCACTTTGCAACCTTGATTTCCTTTCTAAACTTCTACCTGAACCCTTCCCCCCACCCCCCTTACATTTTAAGCCCTTTCCAACCTTCATTTCCTTTCTACATTCCTACTGCACCCATCCCCTTCTCCTTACACACTAACTGATCTGTTCCTGACTACAAAGACAAAGATTTGAATCAATCACACACACACACACACACACACACACACACACACACACACACACACACACACACACACACACACACACACACACACACACACACACACACACACACACAGATGGAGTTACCGACAGTAACAGAACAAAAGACTGATAGAAAAGAACAGAGCGAGAGGCGGAGGCAAAGGCAGAGACAGAAGCATGAACTGCAATGACCACAACCATGAAGGGATTTACTCTGTGAGTAAGCTCACTTCACTTTACAACAGCATTTGAAACTAGAACCAAATAAGATGACTTGAACATCATACAAACATTCACACATTTGCTCACTTTACAGAGAAAACTAAAAACATTGAGAATCAATCAAAAGTAAACACACAAAAGTAAAACAGTACTAAAATCTTAAAGGCTGCATCACCAAAGAAAACATGACATTGACAAGCTCTATCAAAAATGGTATATCAATGTAATTACAAACTGATAATGCACTACAACAGACAACCTCCACCATACTCACTAGTCCCAAGGGCTTGCAGAGGTACTCAAGCATTGACATTCTGCTCACTGGCTTTCTGGTCCTTTGCTGATGAAGCAAGTCACAGTCGCCTTCATGATTTGCTGTGGGCCGCTCTCTTCCCATCCATGGTGCAGCTGTGGGCCGCTCTCTTCCCATCCATGGTGCGGCTGTGGGCCACTCTCTTCCCATCCATGGTGCTGCTGTGGGCCGCTCTCTTCCCATCCATGGTGCCGCTGTGGGCCGCTCTCTTCCCATCCATGGTGCCGCTGTGGGCCGCTCTCTTCCCATCCATGGTGCCGCTGTGGGCCGCTCTCTTCCCATCCATGGTGCGGCTGTGGGCCGCTCTCTTCCCATCCATGGTGCGGCTGTGGGCCGCTCTCTTCCCATCCATGGTGCTGCTGTGGGCCGCTCTCTTCCCATCCATGGTGCCCCTGACAATTCAATCAATAGTAACATGTCATTTTGTCCAACACAGTACAAGTGTTGAATTGTTTCTGATCTGACTGTACTGTGAATGAATTGTATATAAGATTGTGGCTAGACATCTGTTTAAACCAACAGATTGCCCATCCATTGCTGTTCAATACATTCCATTCCTTCTGTGTAAAGTTTGTCACACGGCACTGTGCGTATTTCTTCGCTGGAATCATCTCATTTTTGCATAAAACATTTTGTTAAGTTTGTTTCCAGTTACTTTAAACATTCGGTTAGTATCCTATATCATACAGAGCATATTTGACAACTGTAATTGTGCAAGCATACGTGCGTGCATGCGAGCGGGCATGTGTGTGCGTGCGTGCGTGTGTGCATATGTGTGCGTGTGTGTGTGTGCATGTGTGTGGTGTGTGTGTGTGTGTGTGTGTGTGTGTGTGTGTGTGTGTGTGTGTGTGTGTGTGTGTGTGTGTCGTGTATGTGTGTGTGTGTGTGTGTGTGTGTGTGTGTGTGTGTGTGTGTGTGTGCGTGTGTGTAATGTGTGTGTGTGTGTGTGTGTGTGTGTGTGTGTGTGTGTGTGTGTGTGTGTGTGTGTGTGTGTGTGTGTGTGTGTGTGTGTGTGTGTGTGTGTAAGTGTAAAGGAAAGGAGTGGTTTTTAGATGATTTATGAGAGGTAGACTTTCTGTGAAATTTCGTATGTGATTTGTTTTTAAATTATTATTATCATTATTTTACAATGTCTTAATTGTGAACGCAATCTAATTTCTTTCAGTATTGGATATCTCGAGGCTTTGTGTTTTTTCAATGTGCATGTCTTTTATAATTCCTATTTTTACCATTTGCTCTTTTTTTAATCGTAAAGCGCTGTTGAGCATTTTTATGGAATATGCACTATAGAAATAAACATAATTATTATTACCATCATAATTATTATCACTATCATTATTATTATTACTATTATTATTATCATTATTATTATTATCAATTAGCTGGTTTGTTATGACTCATTTCATCCTTTTGAAAAGGATGTAATGTATTTTACACCTGGGCATACTCAAGTGTCTAGTCTGTAATCATTCATTGTGATCTTTGCTTTCTGTATCTACCAAATTTGTTATTGCTTTACAACCATAAAAGCAAAAGAAATGTATAAGAACATTTCATTTTTATTCCAATTGTTCATAAGAAATGAACTGGTCACTTCCAAGCACCAAGTATACTTCACAATATACTTTTTCCTATATATCCATGCTTTC
>CM031628.1:5895134-5900134 GCA_018398815.1 Conus ventricosus | reverse complement strand
CTTCTTTACGACCTCCCGACGTAGATGGGAGGAAGTCCTTAAGGTTTGGACGGATCTGAAAGAGTTTGTTATTCGTCTGTGTGTTCCAATCCTCCTGCCAGAGGTCTCTCACCTAATCGTTAATTTTGGGTTTCACATCTGAGCAGGGGATATAAGTGTTGGACAGTTTCTCTCTTGTGGCGTTCTTGGCTAAACGATCAACCATTTCGTTCCCGCCGATGCCAACATGACCAGGAACCCAAGCAAGAGTAATGTTGTAACCGTCCGCCTTCAACTTACTAAAAAGTTCAAAAAAAGTAAAAGTTCTGGATGCTGAAGGTTGCGGCCAGCTATGGCCTCCAAAGCTGACAGCGAATCCGACAGAACCAGAAAGTCCCTCTTTGAAGAATGTGAGATTATCTTCAAAGCCAAAACCAGAGCAGTAAGTTCAGCAGAATAGACAGAAGCATCTGAATGAATATGTTCCAACAGTATCTGAGAAGGAGCCCCAGGGCAATAGGCTGCACAGGCCACTCCATCTTCAGACTTGGAACCGTCAGTAAAAACTTTTTGACAGGATGGGAATTTCAAACAAAGCTCAGCATACAATGCCTTGTACGCCAGAGAGCTGGTAGACTCTTTGCGAAAAGCTGCAAGATCAAAACGAATCTCTGGTGTGAAGAAGGTCCACGGTGGTTGATCCGGAAACTTGGAAAAAAATCAGATACTACACTAGGTCTAGACCTGCATTCCGCACGTGAGGCTGCATACGAAGACCAAACGGCGGAATACATTTAGGGTTGTTTTCAAACTTACTTTGGAACGGAGGGTCAAAGACACAGCCATAGGCAGGGTTTTCTGGTTCCGAGAACAGTCTGATGTAATAATTCAAAGGCAGTTTCAGCCTGCGGTTGGACAGTGAAGGTTCACCCGCCTCTGCGTACAGGCTGTAGACAGGGTGGTGCGGAACGCTCCAAGACAGAGACGAAGCCCTTGATGGTGGATAGGGTCCAAGAGTTTGAGGTAAGAAGATCGTGCGGAGCCGTACCACAGCACAACCGTTGTCCAGTTGGAACGGACCAGGGCTCTGTAGAGGTGCAACAAAGTTTTCTTATCAGCGCCCCAGTCGGGGTGCGCTACGACCCGCAGAATATTCAGTGCTTTCTGGCAAGCAGTTTTGAGGTTTTTTAAAATGGCTGAGAAAGTTAAGTTTTTGGTCAAAAATGACTCCCAGAAATTTGGCCTCTTTAACAGCTGGAAATGGGAGATTTCCCTACTTGAAGTTCAGATCTGGAAAAAACTGACGGAAATTATGGAAGTGAAAAAAGAGAAAAGGTGAAAACCGTTTTCATCTGCCCACCGATGGATTTTATCTACGCAAAGCTGGAGCCTGCGCTGGACACTCGGGTACAGGCTTCCAGTTGCGTAGACAGCAAAATCATCCACAAACAATGAGCAGTCTGAACCCTGCTGAACTGATTTCACAATGTTGTTGATTTTAATACAAAGAGGGCAGGAGACAGTATGCTCCCCTGTGGAACACCCAACTCTGCTCGTGGACATCAGAGAGAGTGGTGCCAACCCGGACCTGAAACTGTCGTTCTGCCAAAAAATTTGAATAAAAAGCGGAAGATGACCTCGAAAACCCAGATCGTGGAGATCATGAAGTATCCCGACTTCCAGGTGGTATCGTAGGCCTTCTTCAAGTCGAAGAAAATTGCCACTGCATGCTGTTTGTTCAGAAAGGCGTTCCGAAGTGTAGATTCCAGACGAATCAAATGGTCAACTGTAGTCTATGTTTGCGGAAACCACACTGTTCTTTCGCCAAAAGGCCATCGGTTTCGAGTTTCCACATGAGCCTAGCGTTGACCATTAATTTTTCTCCATCAATTTGCAGACACAGCTGGTCAAAGCTATGGGACGGTAGTTTGATGGATTAGAAAGATCTTTTCCAGGTTTGGGGATGGGAATAATAAGGGCTTTCCGCCAAGAGGGTGGAAAGAAACCTGTAGTCCACACATGGTTGTATACCTGTAGCAGTATGTTCAGACCTTCTTGCTTCATTCATTATCAACTGTTTCAACAGTTGATAATGAATTTCATCCATACCTGGAGAAGAATCGCTGCAAGAAAGTAAGGCAGATTTCAGCTCGTTTAACGTGAAAGCAAGATTGTAGTCTTCCATGTTGTCGGACGAAAAGTTGCAGGGTGATTTTTCATTTAGGGCTTTGTTTTTGACAAAAGTGGCTGATTTGTTGGAAGAGGAATTCTTTTCAATGGTTGAAGCCAGCAGATTAGCAACTGCTTTTCTGTCTGTTATTAAAGAGTCAGAAAACTTGAGATGGTTCACAGTGGGACAGGTGTTCTTCCCTTTGATTTTCTTAATGATGTTCCACACTTTTTTCTTGGAAGTTTTCGATGTCAGCCTGGAGCAGAAGCTTCTCAGGACCGACGTTTACTGATTTTAAAAGTGTGTCTCGATTTGGCACGGAGTTTTTGATGGGCTCGAGCGTTGGGACCCGAAGGTCGATTTATTTTACTTCTTTGAATTAGTAAAATATTGAAGAAAATAATCATCTGGTACCAAAATTTTAAATGAGCAACAATAACTACAAATGAGGAAATCGCTGGTAGTTACAATGATGTTCAAATCCAAGGCAAATGCAAGGGTTATTGGAAGGCTGCAGCAATCCATTAGTTTTCCTCTTCCTTGTCAAACGGATCATAAAGATCACCACAAGTGGGAAGGAAGTAAAAAACAGCATAAAAATCTTGAATGGTACATCACAAAGATTGCATAACATTCACAAAGCTCAGACAGAAAGATCACAATGGTGTTTCAAAAACAACAACAAACTGAACATGTATTAAAAGAGAACCTCCAGCATACTTACAAATCATGAGGATGATGGGGCTTTCTCCCCAAGCTGAAGATTCAGTTCTCCTTGTCTCTGACCCGCGCTGATCAGCGGTGTCATTGTTGATGTCATCAGCTGCTGGGGACAGATTTTCTCCCATGAGCAGTGGAATTGGAGATTGCAGTGCATGTGGCTTTCTTGATGCAGAGCTGTGCTCACATTAGTACATGTGCACTGGATACTGTGCTCACATTAGTACATGTGCACTGGATACTGTGCTCACATTAGTACATGTGGAACTGTAAAATAGCATTAGTTTTGTTTCTGTTCTTTCCTACTCACGCCATCCCCTCTCTCCCCCATCCAGCACCAACAACCATACATTTGTTTCTTTGTTAATAACTAGTCAAATACTGAAAATGGTGATTTCATTCTGAGAATTAACATTACAGAAAAAAAAATTAAATCAGTAACTGTTGGCAGTAATGACACTGTTTTTTTATGTCCAGTTCATATCAGGGATATCAGATGTAGTCTTACTCTTCCAGGTGAAACTGTTCACAAAGATCACCACGTCAAAACTGACCATGCGGGTCAGTTTAGAGTTGTAGGAGTCAGTCCATTTCACTCTTCCTGGTCAGACTGGTTACAAAGACCACACATCAAAACTGACCCCACAATCAAGTCACGTGTGATCAGTCGCAGAGATTGAAACTCAGCAATGAAAATCTTTGCAAAAATGTGAATCAATAATCAGTTAAAAACATTTTGTTGGATAGTTTTAATCATTGTTAAGACTTAGCGTTGGATGAGAGGGGGGGGGGGTGACGGGGGGGGGGGGGGGGGGGTTGGAGGAGAGGCATATTTGACAACTGGTTGGAGGGGAGGCATATTTGACAACTGTAATTGTGCGAGCATGCATGCGTGCATGTGTTTGCGTGCGTGCGTGTGTGCATGTGTGTGTGTGTGTGTGTGTGTGTGTGTGTGTGTGTGTGTGTGTGTGTGTGTGTGTGTGTGTGTGTGTGTGTGTGTGTGTGTGTGTGTGTGTGTGTGTGTGTGTGTGTGTGTGTGTGCGTGTGTTAGTTTTCCTCTTCCTGGTCAAACGGATCATAAAGATCACCACAAGTGGGAAGGAAGTAAAAACAGCATAAAAATCTTGAATGGTACATCACAAAGATTGCATAACATTCACAACCTCGGACAGAAAGTTCACAATGGTGTTTCAAAAAAAACACTGAACATGTATTAAAAGAGAACCTCCAGCATACTTACAATCATGAGGATGATGGGGCCGTCTCCCCAAGCTGAAGATTCAGTTCCCTCGTCTCTGACCTGTCCTGATCAGCGATGTCATTGTTGATGTCATTAGCTGCTGGGGATAGATTATCTCCATGAGCAGTGTAATCAGAGATCTCAATGCATGTGGCTTTCTTGATGCAGAGCGTGGCCCTGTCCTGGTGTCTCCAGCTCTTCCAGATTCTGGTTCCTCTTCCCATTCTTCTTTGTCTTGGTCTGAAAATTCAGTTCTCCTTGTCTCTGACCTGCGCTGATCAGCCTTTTGAAGGTCGATAATGTGATGTACTGGGTGCAGCACTCCCTCCATGGAGTAAAGGTCCACAGATATCAAACGAAGTGCAGAGCCTGGCCCTGTCCAGGTGTCACCAGTTTTGACAGATTCTGGTTCCTCTTTCCGCTCTTCTTCATCTTGGTCTGAAATTTAGTTCTCCTTCTCTCTGACCCGCCCTGATCAGCCTTTGGAAGGGCGATATGATGTACTGGGTGCAGCCCTCCTTCTATGGGTGACCGAAAATAATGGACCATAGATCTAAATAAAGTGCCTTCTCGATGCAGAGCGTGGCTCTGTCCTGGTGTTACCAATTTGGACAGATTCTGGTTCCTCTTTCCGCTCTTCTTCATATTGGTCTGGCCATTCCATCCTTAGAGACATTTTCTGTCCAATTCTACTTGTTTGGCCTTTATTTTATTTATTTATTTTTTTTCTTAGGTTCTCCCGTTTTTCAAGCCAGGTCACAACAAATCTGAATGCAATTATCTTGATATCCCACAGCAGGCTGTAAACAACAGAAATATAGACATTGTTATTGTATTATGCATTCCATGTACTCCATTCCATAAACACAGGGTATTGCTATGACACATTAA
>CM031628.1:5875855-5885496 GCA_018398815.1 Conus ventricosus | reverse complement strand
AACAACCAAACATAAAAGAGAAATAAGAAATGACCCCTTCCATAATACCTTCATCCTACTCCCCAGACACACACACAGCCACACCCCAGGCTGTTTGGAACCCACCCTTAACTCCTTCCTCTACATGTGCATTGGATAAGGTAGTGTGAAGAGCTGGGGTGGTGGTCGTGATGGGCGTGTATGTTAGTGTGCATTTGCGACTGCCCACGTGTGCATGCACATGTTCAGTGGTGCCAGCGCATGCTTACGCCCGTGCATAAGGACTGTGTTACCCAATGAGCATGTTTTATATATGGCGTATAAATGAACAAGATTACACAAAGTCAGTTTCTACTGGGTTTTTTTTTTGGCGTGTGGGTTAAATCTGTTGTCAGTGTGTTTGTGTTTGTACTCCCAGTTCTTGTAGAACAGGGACTACTTTACAATGGCAACAAAGAAATGCTGTCCGTGTGTCTGTCCATGCTCAAAAAGTGTTCCACTTGCTTCAGAAAATTATTCTGGGCCGATCTTTCTGAAAATTTGTAGGTATGTTCATGATGGGTCACGGATGATGCCCGATGTTTTATTTTACCAGAATAACCGTTACTTATGGCTATAACGGCCCAAAACGACGGTTTTATATAGAGAGAAAGTTAAACCGCATGCACTCTTTCAGGAATGGCAGTTTATCTCAGTGACGAAATACATTATGACGGATGTTTGATTATGACTTTTTCAGCTTAAAATAGCTTTAGATGTAATAACTGACTGGTAGGTCATGGATATTTTCATAGTAAACATGCTCTTGACGTTACATGTACACGCGTATTCAAGATAAACTGGGAGTACGTTTATATGCTTTGCATCTTGTTAATGTTTATTAAGAAATCAGAGCGAGGCGTCCAGAAATCATACAGTTCACCGTCAGCTCTAAAAACGATGTGACCCCCACCACCACCGCCACCACCATCCCCCCAGTGCAGCAGAACCCCTCGTCCACCCCCGGGCTGCCATCATCTGGACTGCTGCTACTGATGCTTCTGCTGACACTACTGCTGCTGCTGCTGCTTCTGATGCTGCTGCTGCTGCTGCTTCTGATACTACTTCCGAAACTGGTGCCATAGAGGTGCACGTGAACTCGACAATCACCATCTCCTGCTCCTGGCTGGAAGGACTTCCTGCCAGAGATGCTCAGCTGACCCTGAACGGCCTTGGCCTGAACGCCATCGGGAGGCGTGCTGCCTCAAATCGTGGTGTTGAGCATCTACGTCATATGGATTACGTCATCCCGCATGCAGGGTGCGAGCACAGTGGGCCTGTAGCGTGTCGAGCCCCGAACGCGAAGAAGAACGCCACCCTGACACTTAGAGTGCCATGTGAGTATAGAGTATACAGACATCACATCAGCCAGGGGAAGGGCGGGAAGGATGTAAGGGTGGGGGATGGGGTGTCGGGTGTGTGTGTGTGTGTGTGGGGGGGGGGGGGGGGTGGAGGGGGGGGGAGTAAGGGCAGCGTTATTGTTTGTTAACTCTTTCATTCATTCTTTCTTTCCTGCCTTCCTTCCTTCTTTCTTTTTCCTTCATTCCTTCCTTCTTTCTTCCTTTTTTCTTTCCTGCCTTCCTTCCTTCTTTCTTTTTCCTTCATTCCTTCCTTCTTTCTTCCTTTTTTCTTTCCTGCCTTCCTTCCTTCTTTCTTTTTCCTTCATTCCTTCCTTCTTTCTTCCTTTTTCTTTCCTTCCTTCCATCCTTCCTTCTTTCTTCCTTTCTTTCCTTCTTTCTTTTTCCTTCATTCCTTCCTTCTTTCTTCCTTTCTTTCCTTCTTTCTTTCTTTCTTCCTTTTCTTCCTTCTTTCTTTCTTTCGTTCCTTTTTCCTTTCGTTCTTTCTTTCTGTCTTTCTTTCATTCTTTTTTTTTCTTGCTTTCATGCCTTCTTTCCTTCCTTCCTTCTTTCTTTCTTTCCCTTTTCTTTCTTTTTTTCTCTTTCTTTCTTTCTTTCTTTCTTTCTTTCCCTATCTCTTTCTTTTTTTCTTTCTTCCTTCCTTTCTTTTTTGTTTCTTTCTTTCCTTCTATCTCTCATCCTTCCTTTCTTTCATTCTTTCTTTTCTTTCTTTTTTTCTTTCTTTCTTTTCTTTCTTCTTTCTTTCTTTCTTTCTTTCTGTGTTTTCTCTTTTCTACTTTTCTTCTATAACCAATACGTTTGAAAAAGTGAATCTTGATACTGAACACGGTTCCTGAATGTTCGTCCTTTGTAATACTCTTTTATCAAGTCATTTGATCTTACACAAGAAATGCAACGATTACGTCAACACGAATAAGTAAAATGACCAACCAAAAAAAAAAAAAAAAAAAAAAAAAGTAAGAAGGAACTCTAGAAACTCCTGGGAGAGCATGACAGCAGAAGGCCTTCAGAGAAGAGCTCTCCCTCAGACAAGTGTTTCAGCCCTTGACCCTTTACACACTAAAGGAACCGGGCGGCATCCAGGTCATGACTTCCAGATGCCCTTCTGCCACTGGAACTCATTTCAGCTGCCCCTGCCGTTGCCTTCAGTGTTCTGGTCCTCTTCTTACCAGGAAATTCCGAACTGTTTCATGAGATTACAGGCTGATGAGTCTACAAATCCCCTGGCTCCAACCTCTATGGCTCCAACCTCTATGGCTCCAACCTCTATGGCTCCAACCTCTATAACCTCTATGGCTCCAACCTCTATAACCTCTATGGCTCCAACCTCTATGGCTCCAACCTCTATGGCTCCAACCTCTATAACCTCTATGGCTCCAACCTCTATGGCTCCAACCTCTGTGGCTCTTACCTCTATAACCTCTGTGGCTCCAACCTCTATGGCTCCAACCTCAATGGCTCCAACCTCTATGGCTCCAATCTCTATAACCTCTATGGCTCCAACCTCTGTGTCTCCAACCTCAATGGCCCCAACCTTTATGGCTCCAACCTCTGTGGCTCCAACTTCTATGCTCCAACTTCTATGGCTCCAACCTCTTGGCTCCAACCTCTATGGCGAGGGCTTTGGCTTGTGAGACAGATTCGCTCAACCTACTGGTTAAACTGCCATCCATCTCAGCCTTGTAGATGTGACCTTGCTCCATTTTGCTTTTGTATGGAGAACACATTTTCAGGTGCTTAGAGTGGAAAAAAGTATTTGAACATTGTTTCTGTGAATTTGATAGAAACACAATGTACCGATATGATCAATTTGGGGGCCGGAATAGCTCAGTGATAGAGCACCCGTCTAGTAATTTTGTTGATCCTGGGGTTGCGGGTTCGAATCTCGGCCGGGCCGTTTCGGTACAGAGGGATTTTTCCCTCGGAGTTTACATTGGTTCTGACTCCATTTCCCAAACGGTCCTTCGAACGAAACTATAAATCGAGGTTCCGTGTGTGAACGCACGCATAACATCTTGCACACACATAAAATCCCATCACCAACTTTTGGAAGAGAAAGCCAGTTTGGCCGTTTGTATGGATGACACGTCACACATAGCATGCACCTTCCTCGAAGATGGAGTATGGCTGCCTTAATGGCGGGATAGAAAACGGTCATACACACAAAACTCCGCTCCCTTGTTGGGTAGATGGGATTAATCCTTGCCTGTCTATACAGCGAGTGTCCGCTGGAGTATCAGCCTGCGTATGTGGAAAAAAGTGTCATCTTCTTTAATATCTGTATTTTTGCTTCCTTAAGATGATTTCCAGTGTGTTCCAGTGTGCACGATTAGAATCATATTTTGGAAAGACAGCTTTGTCATTAATGCCCTGACATGGGCGGACACCTTTGTCTGCAATACCCTGACATGGACAGACAGCTTGTAATGCCCTGACATGGACAGACAGCTTTGTCTGTAATACCCTGACATGGACAGACAGCTTTGTCTGTAATGCCCTGACATGGACAGACAGCTTTGTCTGTAAGCCCTGACATGGACAGACAGCTTTGTCTGTAATGCCCTGACATGGACAGACAGCTTTGTCTGTAATACCCTGACATGGACGGACAGCTTTGTCTGTAATGCCCTGACATAGACAGACAGCTTTGTCTGTAATACCCTGACATGGACAGACAGCTTTGTCTGTAATGCCCTGACATGGACAGACAGCTTTGTCTGTAATGCCCTGACATGGACAGACAGCTTTGTCTGTAATGCCTGACATGGACAGACAGCTTTGTCTGTAATTCCCTGACATGGACAGACAGCTTTGTCTGTAATGCCCTGACATGGACAGACAGCTTTATCTGTAATGCCCTGACATGGACAGACAGCTTTGTCTGTAATGCCCTGACATGGACAGACAGCTTTGTCTGTAATGCCCTGACATGGACAGACAGCTTTGTCTGTAATGCCCTGACATGGACAGACAGCTTTGTCTGTAATGCCCTGACATGGACAGACAGCTTTGTCTGTAATGCCCTGACATGGACAGACAGCTTTGTCTGTAATGCCCTGACATGGTCCCTCGTGGCCAGCTGAGCTGTAGACAACATGTACTGAATATTGGAGTCGACTGATCATTCTGTGTTAAAACAATTCGCAAATGGTCACTCCCAACGATAGCGGTGCATTTTCTGTGTACCCCCCCCTCTCTCTCTCTCTCTCTCTCTCTCTCTCTCTCTCTCTCTCTCTCTCTCTCTCTCTCTCTCTCTCTCTCTCTCTCTCTCTCTCTTTACTTTGTGGGTGTGCGCGTGCGCATGTGTGTGTGTGTGTGTGTGTGTGTGTGTGTGTGTGTGTGTGTGTGTGTGTGGTGTGTGTGTGTGTGTGTGCACTCGCGCACAGTATAATGCCAGACCTCAGGGTCCAATCTGTATCACAGTATAATGCCAGACCTCAGGGTCCATTCTGTATCACAGTATAATGCCAGACCTCAGGGTCCAGCCTGTATCACAGTATAATGCCAGACCTCAGGGTCCAGTCTGTATCACAGTATAATGCCAGACCTCAGGGTCCAGCCTGTATCACAGTATAATGCCAGACCTCAGGGTCATTCTGTACCACAGTATTATGCCAGACCTCAGGGTCATTCTGTATCACAGTATAATGCCAGACCTCAGGGTCCAGCCTGTATCACAGTATAATGCCATACCTCAGGGTCCAGCCTGTATCATAGTATTATGCCAGACCTCAGGGTCCAGCCTGTATCACAGTATAATGCCAGACCTCAGGGTCCATTCTGTATCACAGTACAATGCCAGACCTCAGGGTTCAGCCTGTATCACAGTATAATGCCAGACCTCAGGGTTCATTCTGTAGCACAGTATAATGCCAGACCTCAGGGTTCATTCTGTATCACAGTATAATGCCAGACCTCAGGGTTCATTCTGTATCACAGTATAATGCCAGACCTCAGGGTCCAGTCTGTATCACAGTATAATGCCAGACCTCCGGGTTCAGCCTGTATCACAGTATAATACCAGACCTCAGGGTTCAGCCTGTAGCACAGTATAATGCCAGACCTCAGGGTTCATTCTGTATCTCAGTATAATGCCAGACCTCAGGGTCCAGCCTGTATCACAGTATAATGCCATACCTCAGGGTTCATTCTGGATCACAGTATTATGCCAGACCTCAGGGTCCAGCCTGTATCACAGTATAATGCCAGACCTCAGGGTCCATTCTGTATCACAGTACAATGCCAGACCTCAGGGTTCAGCCTGTATCACAGTATAATGCCAGACCTCAGGGTTCAGCCTGTAGCACAGTATAATGCCAGACCTCAGGGTTCATTCTGTATCACAGTATAATGCCAGACATCAGGGTCCAGCCTGTATCACAGTATAATGCCAGACCTCAGGGTTCATTCTCTATCACAGTATAATGCCAGACCTCAGGGTTCAGCCTGTATCACAGTATAATGCCAGACCTCAGGTCCAGTCTGTATCACAGTATAATGCCATACCTCAGGGTTCAGCCTGTACCACAGTATAATGCCAGACCTCAGGGTTCAGCCTGTACCACAGTATAATGCCAGACCTCAGGGTTCAGCCTGTACCACAGTATAAATGCCAGACCTCAGGGTTCAGCCTGTATCACAGTATAATGCCAGACCTCAGGGTTCAGCCTGTATCACAGTATAATGCCAGACCTCAGGGTCCAGTCTGTATCACAGTATAATGCCATACCTCAGGGTTTCAGCCTGTACCACAGTATAATGCCAGACCTCAGGGTTCAGCCTGTACCACAGTATAATGCCAAACCTCAGGGTCCAACAGTCGGTGAATGGTAACAAAACTGTTGGAAATGGGCGTATAAAAGAGAACACTCACCTGTGCCTTTCCCCGCTCTAAAGTTCTTCGATGAAGATGAAGACTGAATCATGCTCCACACACACACACACACACACACACACACACACACACACACACACACACACACACACACACACACACACACACACGCACATGCACACACATACTCACACACACACACACATGCACGCACGCACACACGTGCTCACATACGCAGGCGCGCGCGCGCACACACACACACACACACACACACACACACACACACAACACACACACACACACACACACACACACACCACACACACACACACACACACACACACACACACACACACACACACACAGGGCGGGTTTATCCAAACTGACTTCCTGCACAACAATGTCAAGAGCCCGAGTTGTTATTCTTCCCTTCCCATACACTTTGTAGTGAGACGGTCACTGTAGAAACACATAGGCGATTTCTAGTGCGTGATTATTATTCTACAGTACATTTCCGGGTTGTCTGTCTAATTTTATCCACAGACACTAAGCAACGAAACGGTTAGTGGCGTGCAGTACTGTTTACTGTGAACTATCTGGAATGGAAAACAAGTGAACAGTCACTCTTTAGTACTCTCTTATCTGGTGCAATGAATATGCTTCTAAATCTACACAGGTGTGCACAATTATAGATGCACTTTAGAAAGCTATATCTTTGTTTTTCTTGCCTTTGGTCAGCTGATCATTGAACTGATGTGACAGTGTCTAACACATTATCTGTCCCTAACCTATTCGTGCATGTTTTCCATTGACTTATTCTCTCTCTCTCTCTCTCTCTTCTCTCTCTCTCTTCTCTCTCTCTCTCTCTCTCTCTCTCTCTCTCTCTCTCTCTCTCTCTCTCTCTCTCTCTCTTCTGTACGCCAGGGTCGCCTCTCTCTCTCTCTCTCTCTCTCTCTCTCTCTCTCTCTCTCTCTCTCTCTCTCTCTCTCTCTCTCTCTCTCTGTACGCCAGGGTCGCGTAGGTGTTCGTGTGTGTGAACCTGCTCATGTGCATGAGAATTCCAGAGAGTGCACCTCTGACGTCACTCCTGACCCAAGCCCCCAAAGCCGTCACACTCTCCCATTGACACCCACCACCTCACTGTCTCTGTTAGATGAAAGAAGGCGTTCTGGCCTCGTGAGGTATTTCCTGTCTTACTTGTCAAGGAGCATGATCTTGAGACAAAACCACTGGCGCTTGATCAAACAAATATCTCGGCCAACACAATGGAAAATTACTCCAGTACCCTATCACTGTTATGAGAGTGGATTTTTTAAAATATATAACCAATGATAGAAAAGTGTGTGTGTGTGTGTGTGTGTGTGTGTGTGTGTGTGTGTGTGTGTGTGTGTGTGTGTGTGTGTGTGTGTGTGTGTGTGTGTGTGTGTGTGTGTGTGTGAAACTAAGCCAAAATAAAACAAAACAAAACTTTTTTTGCAGGTTATACAATCTTTACGGTATCATATGACCACATTAACAGGAAGAACTGTATCCCACACTTGTAGTACACTTGTGCTTTACAAATACCCATGAGGGATTTGAAAAGACACTGTACATATTTTGCATCTCCTGTCAATGAGATAGATATATGCAAATTGGGAAACAAGGCACACACGCAAACAAAACAAAGAAGAAGAAAGAAGAAAAAAGAATGAAAGACAAAAGGGTGGAGAGAGGAACGATGATGATGATGGAGGTCCCAGAAAAAAAATAAAAAAAATATGAGACGTATATACAAATTTGGAGAAAAAAGTGGAGGGGAAAAAAAACCAAGATGGAGCTCTCAGAAAATGTAAAAGTAAAAAAGGAAAGTCAGAAAAAAATAAGGTGCAGGCCCAATAAAAAAAAATCTTTTACCATAACACAAAACGGTATCTCATTTACACATTATCAGAAACACACACACACACACACACACACACGAGAGAGAGAGAGAGAGAGAGAGAGAGAGAGAGAGAGAGAGAGAGAGAGAGAGAGAGAGAGAGAGAGAGAGAGATTGTACTTTTTATATTTATGTATGTTTGTGTTGTTTTTCCTCTGTACTTGACCAAATACTTAAAAGAAACATGTTGAAAAGTTTCATGCATTAAAACATGTATTCAAACTGTACCAAACGTCGTTTCATTTGCATCATATACCTCCCCACCCTTCGCCTCTCATTTCAGCATTCTGTTTAAGTCACTCTTCTTCAGTCATCATCTGTGCATGTTTGAGTGAGCTCTTGTGTAGAAGTTTGTAGATTTATATGCGAGTACAGTACTGATTCAGTGATTGCAAACGGGAAAGTAAAAAAAAAAAACAAAAAACCCAATGAACACTGAATTATTCATGCTGCACACACTTGTCGAAATACTTTTCCTGTTTTTATACACAACTGCAGTGTTTTGTTATTAACTATAACCTGAAACAACTGAGACGTAAACCACAAACTTACGTCACCTCACTGTCCCCGAACACCGGCACAAATGGACACATATCAAAGTTTCTCATCATTCATACATCTATAACATACAAGACAGAAAAGACATAAAGACGAAGAAAGCACATGATATAAAACAAAATTAACGTCTCTCTCTCAACCCCCCCCCCACCCCACCCCCACCCCCTTCTCCAACTTCAGTGGGGAGGGGGAACAAAACAAAACTGGTAGGAGTGGCGGCTTTGCATGTAGGACGGTGATGATATTTACAAAAGAAAGACCTCCACATCACCTCTGAAATTAATGGCTAAGGGTGTTGGGGAGAAGGAATGACATCAGAGTGTTGTGTTAAGGGCTGGGGAGAAGGAATGACATCAGAGGGTTGTGTTAAGGGCTAGGGAGAAGGAATGACATCAGAGTGTTGTGTTAAGGGCTGGGGAGAAGGAATGACATCAGAGGGTTGTGTTAAGGGCTAGGGAGAAGGAATGACATCAGAGTGTTGTGTTAAGGGCTGGGGAGAAGGAATGACATCAGCGTGTTGTGTTAAGGGCTAGGGAGAAGGAATGACATCAGAGTGTTGTGTAAAGGGCGGGGAGAAGGAATGACATCAGCGTGTTGTGTTAAGGGCTGGGGAGAAGGAATGACATCAGCGTGTTGTGTTAAGGGCTGGGGAGAAGGAATGACATCAGAGTGTTGTGTTAAGGGCTGGGAGAAGGAATGACATCAGAGTGTTGTGTTAAGGGCTGGGGAGAAGGAATGACATCAGAGTGTTGTGTTAAGGGCTGGGGAGAAGGAATGACATCAGAGTGTTGTGTTAAGGGCTGGGGAGAAGGAATGACATCAGAGTGTTGTGTTAAGGGCTGGGGAGAAGGAATGACATCAGAGGGTTGTGTTAAGAGCTGAGGAGGCCGGGGAGAAGGAATGACATCAGAGTGTTGTACTCATAGTGGTTAACACATACTTAAAGTACAGG
>CM031628.1:5860855-5870855 GCA_018398815.1 Conus ventricosus | reverse complement strand
TTCAATAAATGCTTTTGCATGTATCAGGTAGCTATGGGAATAGCTCCAAAGAAAATTGTCGGAAACTTTATAAATAATGAAAATAGACATGTTCACAAACTGTCGTTTTCCTAGACCCCGTAGCAATCTTTACAAATCTAGCTTCACATATTCAGGTGGAACGGCATGAAACAATTTATCTTCTTCCTTAAAAACCTGTCCTTCTAAACTCGTGTTTAAAAAGGCACTGAAAAATATTTGATGGACAAATCATAGAGTAATCTATGGTTACTTAAGGGTACATTTCACTGAACCCGATTGACCCAGACCATACCGATCATTGCCGATCTCTTGGACTACGCTCTAGCGGCACCAGTCGGCAAGAAAGGGGTCATTTGCGACAGAAGTACGCTCTGTTTACCATCAACTGACGCTCAAGTTACGCTAGGAACGATTAAAATACGATTGAGTTACGTGCTTAATACGATGTGATGAAGATGTTTTCCAGTTCTACCTACACTCGAGATACGCTCACTGCCGACCCATCTACGATTAATGCCATTCTCTTCCGCTCAAGTATTGCGTTCATTGACAGGTTTATGCCGCTGTACCTACGATAATATCGATCTAGGTACGATTCATTACGCTATATCCACGTTCTAATGCCGCTGTTCATACGCTCTAGATACGATTTCAAAAAAGCATGCCGACTGGTACCGCTGTACCAATTGTTTGCCTCATACCAAGGCAGAAGCATGGATCCTGAGCATGCAGCTCTTCACATGCTCCTGGTTCTTCAGCAACAGGCCATTGTCGACCAACGACTGATTATGATGATGATGCGGAATAACCGAAGAAGAAGAAGACGCAAGGCTTTCTGGGTGAGGCCATGGCTTTCTGCAGACAGAAGACTTCAATTTGGACAATATGACACTCTAATGGAAGAATTGAGAGTAGAAGATACCGCTTCATTCTTCAACTACCTGAGATGCCGGCAGAAATGTTTGATGAATTGGTCCAAAAGACTGACCGCAAGACTGACCAGAAAAACACCAACTTCAGACAAGCCTTGGAACCAGGGTTGAAGCTGGCAGTTACCATCAGGCACCTGGCGTCTGGGACAAATACCCATCTCTCTCATATGACTTCAGGTATCACGAACACACCATTGCAAACTCATCCCTGAGGTGTGTCGCGCCCTAGTGATGGAGTTACAAAGATGAAGTCATCCCCTGTCCTTTTCCCCACGGAATGGAATGACATTTCTGGGCATTTTCTTAAGAAGTGGAACATGCCCCATGCAGTTGGAGCTTTGGATGGGAAACACGTGGCCATTAGGAAGCCTCCAAGTTCTGGGTCACTGTACCACAACTACCATGGCTTTTTCTCGATTGTTTTGCTAGCACTGGTTGATGCCAACTACCAGTTTCTGTGGATCGACTGTGGTGGCATGGGACACATGTCAGATGCTCAAGTTTTCAATGCCTCGGACCTGAAGGAATGTATTGAGGATGCTACAATTGGGTTCCCAGATCCTGACCCAATGCAAATGATGACAGGGACATGCCATACTTCATCCTCGGAGATAATGCATTCGCTCTGCGGACATATCTGATGAAGCCTTACTCCAAAAGGTGCATGACAGATGAGGAGCTCATCGCCAATTACAGGCTGTCCCGAGGAAACGGGTGGTAGGAAATGCTTTGGGATCCTTGCGAACAGGTGGCAGGCACTGCTAACTACTCTCCAACAGGGACCAGAAGTTGTAAAGGACATCATAAAAACAGCCGTATGCCTCCACAAACATCATGAGAATGAGGTATCCTGCTATACAGAATGCAGACTTGGATGGAGAAGATGTTCATCACAACACATTCCTGCCAATGGAGAGCAAATGCGACATGCATGACCTCAAACGCAGTTGTCGGACCAAACAGGGACACCAGAGACGCCAAGAAACAGCGGGAATACCTCAGATTATACTTCAACAGCCCAGCTGGATCTTTGGAGTGGCAGAATGCAATGATTCGCCCCAGAGACGAATAGAGAGACCATTTACGCTGTCCAGTGCATATTTCAACATATTGCTATTTACTTTTCTTCAATGTTTAAATTCAGCATTGTGCTCATGCATTATAGAGTGTTTTGAAGCTGTATTTCTTTAAGTTAACACATTGTATTCGTGCATAAATTGATAAAAGTGATATTAAAAACATGAAATCATGTGTGTGTTGTAATAAACTGATACAAATGAACAAATTCAAATATAATCACGGTTTCTTTTTATTAACCCATTTCAAATGTACAGATAATTGTGTAGATCATAATAAAATTGAAACAAACTTTTATTCTCGTGTTTATAAAACATGAACATGTAATCATGAAATATCAAAATAAACTTTAGTTGTGGCAGAAATAATGTATGTCTATTGTTATGAATTAAATCATTACTTATCAAAATAATAATTAAACAATCATTTAACTAATAAAATGATTTTGATTGAACACGCCAGTTACTTGGATGCATGTGTTTTAGTTATTTATAAAAAAAAAAACAGTACACACAAAACAAACTGATAACTGTCAATTAAATGCACGGAATAAAAACGTCAAAGCATAAGTGTTTCTGTCACTGTGCTTTCGATTACTATGGCTGGTCATCCAGGTGCGAGTCATTTCCAACCCAAACGCTCGGCAAACACTGCTGAGGTTCATGTATGACGTGTTTTTCTCCGTGCTCGGTTTTGGTTGTGGATACAGTGGGGTACTTGCTGGAGCTTGCAGGCTGTAGTTGTTGCTGCTCTGGGTCGCAGATTTGCTCCTCCGGAAACATCTGCTGCACCCATCCTGGGTCCTGGATCCCCACACAGACATAGTCTGCCTTTGAGGTTGCTGGAGCCACTGACTGGAGGCGGCTGCCATCCCTTTCCACACACTGCTGTTGTTGCTCAAGCTGCTGCTGTGGCTGTTGCTGTTGTCCCTCGCGCCTGTCCATTTCCTCTGTGTAGCGCTGCAGGCAGGCCCAAATATCCTTCTCTGCGCTGCTCTGTATAAATCCCTTGGGAAATTATGTAGGCAGCTGGACACCCATTTGCAGAAGTTGTCACGCTCTCGGTCGCCTGAAGGGGTAGGCTTGCACTGCTGCAAGAGCTGTTGGGACATTGCCAAAAGCTGGTTCTGCATCTGTGCTGAAGAAGCCAGGGTAGACATTACGCCTTGTTCCGCACTTGCTGAAGCAGGGGTCTTGGACCTGGTAATTGTTGAGGTGTACGGTGTTGTGGTCACTGACATTTGGCCAGGATCTTCCAGTGCCTGTGAGCATACTGGCGTGTCCTCTTTGGCCCGGCATCTCTGGCTTCAGCTGCTGAAATTGACGATGTGGCTGTGGCTGTGGCTGCTACCTTTCCTTGAAACTTACGACGTTCCTCTTCTTTGACTTCAACAATATGTGGCACGAGAAACTGGAAACTGTCATAGATCCAACGATCCCGTTCGTAAAGTCCTCATCCCTTGGCCGGACCTGGTCTTACGTAGGCGGCTGAGCCTGTACGAATACTGTCATACCAGGTCCGTATTTTATTTACCGTCTTGTTTCATCTGTTCTGCCTGATCCTGCCAAAGCTTATCTTTGACAGCTTTGTTTGTCCAATCTCTAACCTTTTTGTTATAAAGGCATTCGTGGGCAGAAATAAACTCTGCCATACAGACTTCGTCTTCATTCGTTAAGACGTGCATGGAACCTGGGTTTCTTGACATGGCCTGGTTATTTTCTTGGCTGTCCGACTGTTGCCGGCTTCTTCCTCGGTTCCTTCCTCATCTCCAGGAATGTTGTCGGTTTCAGGCTCTGGCTGGATGGGTGGTTCCGACGGCGCCTTCCCTGGAGGATCTTCCAGAGGGCTTTGAGGTATTCTTACTTCGTTGCATCACAGATTTCTAGTGAGAGTGTTGGATGAGAACTTGAATCGGATTGATCGTACAAAAACGGGAACGGATCATTATAAAGCGAACAGAGCGGAGATGGGTTGTGGGCAGATCGTCATCACATCCTGTTGGCCTGAAACAAAACGTAAGTAGAGCGTAATTACATCCACAGCTGAGCGGAAGTCGATCGGCATCGATGCCGCTCTGTGTGGCAACACAAAAGGATGATCGGTGCAAGCGGAACAGAGCAGGAGAAGAGCGGCCAGAGAGCGGCAAGCAGCGTTAGTTTATCGGACCAATCTTGGGCACATCGGGATCACTATTTCTTCCCCGCTCACTTTATGCTGTACTCCCGATGCACCCGACAAAAGCCACTCAAGATACGACACGTTCCCGAGGAATCTACGTTGTACCGATCAAACGCCGCTCTAATTTGATCGGGGAGATCGGGGCTTGTCTTTGAACATGTTCAAAGATTGATCCGCTATCCCGATCATTACGTTTAATTCCCGATACCTCCGATTAAGGCAGATCAGTTCCCGCTGCTACCGTTTTAAACCCCGATTGTGACCCCGATTGCTAATTTTTCAGATCGGGAACGAATCGGTGCTCAGTGAAATGGGGGTATTACATTGTTGCAGATTCTGTCTGTCTGTCTGTCTGTCTGTCCTCTCTCTCTCTCTCTCTCTCTCTCTCTCTCTCTCTCTCTCTCTCTCTCTCTCTCTCTCTCTCTCTCTGTGTTTATCAACTTTAAAAAATATTATGCACCTGCAAAACAGTTATCAGAACAAGGAAGAAATTCTGGTGGATTACTGTTTTTAGTACGCAGATGCTACCAACGCTGTATAACACATATAAAGATTGATTGTGATATACTGGTGGTTGTGAAATTAGGTAAGTGTGTTTTTCAGGTCGATAAAGTTGTGCTATCGTACAACATACGTTGCTCGGAGAACAGTCCTTTACACAGTAAACAAAATACAAAAAGATGGAATGGTCTTACTGGAAGAAGCTATCCTCAACATTATAAATGATGAAGAGTTATGTCTTGTGATCTGTGGGGATCTAAATGCGAGGACAGGGTGGAAGCAACCTAACTGGAATGATCACTTACCTGTTCTCTTATTGGTGATTGTCGATGATAATGATGTTGATATTTTAACCGACAGTCAAAAGATCTGTTGATCAATAACTTTGGTGAGTCTTTGTTGAATTTGTGTTTTATGTTGGATTGTATTATTGTGAAACGGTGCATGTGTTGGCGATTTTGATGGTCAGTTTACTTATATTTCACCACATGGTAATAGTGTGATTGATTATTTTATAATCACTAAAGGGCTGTTTTCAAGTAATTGTCATTTACATATTGGAGACGGTGTTGATTCTTGACATTTGTCATTCGGTTTACTTGGAAATGTGGTCTTGATTGTAAAGACAAATTTAGAACTGTAGAGAATGAGGAAAGTTGTATTGTGTGGTCTGAAGATAATTTGTAAGAGTACAGACATGAGTTAAATTCACATGTTTTTCATAGCCATATCCAAGAAGCTGTTCAAACTCTTTCAATCGATGTCAACACTTCTCTAGATATATTTGTTAAAACATTGCATGGCGCTGCTGCCTCCATGATTCGAATTGTAGGCAACAAGAAGAAAAGCGTAAATGAATGGTATGATAAACAATGCGCCCAAAAAGAAAAGAACGGTTCGACGTTACCAAAAACTGTTGTAAAGGTCAAAAACGAGTAATGAGCAGCACAGAGGTAAGTATGTGGATGAAAGGAGACAATACAAGGAACTTTTATTTTCTAAGAAAAAAAAAGACAGTGAAAGGATAATTAAATCGAAACAGTCAACCAACAACCCCAAGGTATTCTGGAAAATGATTAGATCTGTGAACAGAAAAAATGTAGTGTCAATGATATTTCTATGGACCAGTGGTACGAACAGTTCCACAGGATATTGAATATGATGACACCTGGGCTGGCTCAATAGGAAATCTTAGCAGAGGAACTAATGGACGATTCAGACGAGTCATTTTTTTAACCATCCTATTTCTCAAGATGAAGTTGTATCTAGTATAAATAAACTTAAAGCCATTAAAAGTTCTGATACTTATATAATACTTGGTGAAATGCTTAAACATGTCAATGAAACAGTAATTAAATTTCTCGTAGTGCTTTTCAATAAGATATTTGAACAGGGCATTTTTCCAAAAGAATGGTGTAAATCCATTATTATCCCAATTTACAAGAAAGGGGATGCTAATCTACCCGATAATTACCGTGGTGTGGCATTAACAAGTATCGTGAGCAAAGTGTAAGCATTTATTCTGGATTAGCGACTCTCTTCTGGGTAGAAGTTGAAGGAAAATTAGCAGAGGAGCAAGGTGGGTTTAGAACAGAAAATAGTACAATTGATCACATTTTCACTTCATACTCTGTCGTTGAAAAAATATTTAGCAAAACATTCTAACCGCCATGTAGCTTTCGTCGACTTCAGGAAAGCATTTGATTCTGTTAACGGAAATATGGCATGTGTTAAGGAGAAGTGGCGTTGATGGAAAAATGTATAAAGCACTTCGGGGAGTTCATGACTCAGCCATTGCATGTTTGAGAGTTTAAGCATTCATATGCTGATTTTTTTTATTGTCCGAGAGGAGTAAAACAAGGATGTGTACTCAGCCCAATTATGTTCTCCTTTTTGTCAATGAATTAGCCGTAGAATTAAGCAGGGACGGGAAGCACTGAATCCAGATGGTACCGGGAATTTCAGAATTATTTTTATTGCTTTTTTGCAGGCGATATGATTTTGCTCTCAGATACTGTTATAGGTATACAGAACCAGCTGAACAATCTGAAAAAAAAGAGGTTGACAGATTATGTCTAGAAGTAAATCTAGAAAATAATAAATCATGGTTTTCTGTAAAGGTGGTTATCTTGGAATAAGAAAAAAATGGAGATATTGGAAACGAAGAAACAAGAATAACAAACACATATTAATACTTAGGCTTGATATTTACAACAAAATTAAGTATGAATGCTGCTCTTCTAGACATGAGCAGAAAAGTAAAATGGGCTTTATTGAAATTAAAAAATAACTTAAAAAAACTACATGCAACTGATCCTTTCCTATTCTGGAAGCTTTTTGATACTCAGATTGAGCCCATATTGACTCACGCAGCAGAAGTATAGGGGTTAGAAGATAGAGGGTTAATAAAAAAAAAAGTACATACCTTTGCCATTAAACGATTCTTGGATGTACCACTACACTTTTCAAATAAAATGAGTTATGGAGAAACAGCAAGATATCATTTGTTCGTTCGAACTGCAGTGGAATTTTTTAAATACTGGTTGCGACGGGGTAAGACTACCAACTAATAAAATATGTAGGGAAAGCTATGTATTTTTTAAAACAATTAGAAAGCGCACAAAAGTTAGGAACACTCAACAGAAAAGGTTTGGGGTTTGTGGGGTTGTGTCAAGGTTTTTGCTCTGAGGGGGGCCCCCAAACTGGAAGTTAAGGAAAGACTTTTTTCGTTACAACAAAAAATGGCATTCTGAAAATTTAAGATACTAACTGGAGTGGTATCGTTCCTTTAAAATTACGTTTGAACGGAGGGAAAACTGTCTTTTAATAAAATAAAAAGATGAGAAAGAAGTAAAGCTTAGTTAAGCGTGCATGGTTAGGGGCCCGCAAAACACGGGTTTTTGCCAGTGAACGAAGGTGACTGCCCCAGTCGGTCACAAAAAAATGGGGAAGTGCCTTTCTTCTCCCCAAGTTTCTTTTTTCTCAGAAATTATTCGACGAAAATATTTTTTTTTTTCCAATATGCTCATATTCGGGGCCAAAAGTAAGGGATAAAACATTTTTTGGAACAGATAATGAACAACATTACTGCTCCGCTAAGTATTTTAACGAAGCTACCCAAAACAAGAGAAAAGTTAGAACTTTAAAGACAATTTTTAATTAACGTTCCTTTTTCTGTCTTGAAGGTCTTTTGGATGGAGAAGGGGGTGAAAAGGGGGGGTCGGCGGTCGGGGCTGTTAAATTTTGAGGGTAAGGGGGGAGAAGAGGAAAAGAAGAAAAGTGGCTTGCTTTTTCTGTTTTTTTTTATATGCAAGGTGAGAGAAGGGGAAAGGAACGTGTTTTGGGAAAAAAAGGGCGGGGAAAGTAGCGTAGGAAAAAGGCGTTTTGTACGGGAAATCTTCTGATGAATTTGAACGTTTACGTATGTTTAGTTTTTAAATATCGTGCCCGGGTAAAAATGTGAGCGATCTTAAATCCATTACTCCTGATAGTTTGTTCATTTAATAATTTCTTTTTTCCCCTTTCTTTTAAGATACAAAGTGACTTTTTTATTTTAAAAATGCAGTAGTCCAGTGATGTGTGCCCCCCGCCTTTAATGGCCCCTGTAGCTGAAGACAATAAATCATCAAAGCGTCAAAACGTCTCTCTCTCTCCTCTCCCTCTCTCTCTCTCTCCTCTCTCTCTCTCTCTCTCTCTGTGTCAATTTTCATCTGTCTCTCTGCCTATTTGTCTTCCACTCTCTCTCTCTCTCTCTTCTCTCTCTCTCTCTCTCTCTCTCTCTCTCTCTCTCTCTTTTCCGTTTCTCTCTGTCTCTTTGTCTCTCTGTCTGTCTCTGTCTCTGTCTCTGTCTCTCTCTCTCTCTCTCTCTCTCTCTCTCTCCATCTCTCTCTCTCTCCTCTCTCTCTCTCTCTCTCTCTCTTGGTTTCTCTGTCAGTTTCATCTGTCTCTCTGCCTATTTGCCCTTCCTCTCTAAATGACTTTTAATTGTGTACTGGAACATGTGGGTAAACGCCCCCACAAGCTAAGATGGCCCCTAAGACTACATGTTGTTTTCTTCTGTTTCTTTTTTTTTTTTTAAACTTTAATTCTGTTTCCCCAAACATTAACAACTTTGATTGCCTATTATGAATCAAACTCCAAGCCCATCTTTTGTTTGTTAATTCTTTTTGAAGCGACATAAAAGGCATACAGCTCGATACCAAAGGAATCCGAGGCTCTCCCTTTCTTAAAATCTCAAATCATGAAGAAATACCAAAACTAGAGGCACTACGTCTAGAAATACTTGAAAAAAACAAGCCTGGAAAATTGAATTTCTCTAAATTTCTCCCCATCACACACACACACACAAAAAAAATTTTTTTTCCCCCCCCCCACACACACAAACCACCCACACACACACACACACAAAAAACACACACACACAAACCCACCCCCCACACACAACCCACACCACAAAGAAACACTCCCACCCCAAAACACATACCCCCACACACACCCCAAAACAAAACACACACCACACACACCCCACACACACCACACACACACACACACCACTTTTTCTTTACGTTTAAAATTTTCGTGCCCTTAATTCTTTTTGGTTTGATTATATGTATTTTTCCTTCAAAATGGCCCCTTTACCCTTTAAAAAACGAATAAACATTCTTATTTCGTATTCTTATTTCTCTCTCCTGTCTCTCTCTGTCTCTGTCGGGCCCCTGTTGTCGGGCCCCTTTGTCGTCTTCTTTTTCCCCCTCTCTCTCTCCCCTCTTTTCTCTCTCCCCTTTTCTCCCCCTCTCTCCCCTCTCTCTCTCTCTCTCTCAAACGCACAACACAGCACACACAGAGACAACAGACACACAGAAACACACACAAAAACACACACACACACACACACACACACACACACTCACACACAACCCAAAACACACACCACGCACGCACACGCACCGGGAAAAACAAAAGAAGAGAGAGAGGGGAAGAGAGAAAGGAGGAAGAGAGGGGATAGAGAGGAGGAGAGAGAGGGGCAGACAGACACAGACAGACAAACAGAGAGAAAAAACAGACCGACACAGAGAGGAGAGAGGAGAGAGAGGAGAGAAGAGAGGAGAGAGGAACCCAGACGCAACAGACAGACAAAAGGGACAGACAGACAGCCCAGAACGAGACAGGAGACGGGAAACCAGACAAAAAGAGAGAAAGAAGACAGACGGGACAAAGGCAGAGACAAAACGGGAGGCAAAGAAGGGGCCCAGAAGCGGAAAAATTTTCGACTTTTGTCAACTTTTTTTAAT
>CM031628.1:5843355-5855855 GCA_018398815.1 Conus ventricosus | reverse complement strand
CGTATAATCAAAAAAAGATAATTTGTTTTATTTTTAATCTCTCTCGAAATATAGGTGTCCTCACAATTTCAGAGACAATGAATTTGGATGGATCTCACCCCACCATCAACTTGAGGCCAAGTTTTTTGTATCCATCAAGGGGCAAATCCCAGCTTCTTTGTATGTATATCAAAAATGAAAAAGACTCAATACTGGTTAATTTATGAGCCCCACATGGAAGCCATGAAAAAGTTTCCTGACCATAAGATGGAGAAAAACAACTAACCCGGGGCAACTGAACAAATTAAATCAAATTTTTATGAGGGGGACACACCACACACACAACAACACACACCCCCACACACCCCCCCCCACACACACAACCCCCACACACCACACTAAAAATTTGGATATAAAATTCCCAAAGGGGTATTAAAATCTTCAAAATAAAAAAAGCGTTAAAGTCAATTAATGACATTATGATAACAGGGGGACGGAACATTTTTAAATCCACGCAGGGGTGAATAAGTCGTTCAAGAGTTCACACAAATGCTGCAGACAGGCAACAAAGTATTCCCTAAGAAAAAAAAGGGAATGGAAGAAAAGAAAAGAAAGAACAAAAAGTGGTTTGATAAGGAATGTCAGCACAACGTCAAAAAACTAAATCTTTGTTAAACGCACTAAACGACAGCCATTTAACAAATACTTCACCAAAAATTTTTCGTTGCAAGGAAAACAATAACAAAATTATTAAAAAGAAAAAGACTGTACAAACCCAATTTAAAAACTTTATTAATTAAAAACTTGTCTGAAAATCCAAACGCATTTTGGGAAAAACCCTTAAAGAATTAAAAACCATGGAACTCAAGAACACACACAACACCTACCAATCAAAACATGGATGACACATATTGAAAAAAAAAGGAAAAAGAAGTTGAAATAGAAAAAAAAGAAGTAAAAATGAGGAAATCAAAGAAAAAAGGTATGAAAGCAGCTCGCCTGACGTTCATGTATTATGAATATCAGATATAGAAACAAAAAAGAATCAAAAATTTAAAAAAGAAAAATTCCCGGGAAGGGATGGGAAAAAAATGAATTTTAAAAAAGGGTTTTCGAATTGTACCCACATGAAAAACATATTTAAATTTTAAATTTTTAAAACTGGTCAATACCCAGATTTTTGGAAAAGGGGCCTTTGGGTTCCTATTTACAAAGGAGAGACAAAACGAACCCTGCAACTACAGGGAATAACTCTTAATTGTGCATTAAGCAACGTATTAGCCAAACCAAATACCGAAAAAAAAATATTTGGAATCAAATAATCTTTTTCTAATGTACAAGGGGGTTTCAGAAAAAAAACGAACTCAACATTTTTTTTGTCTTAAAAAGTATAGTAGACCAAAATTAAAAAACGCGAAAACTGCAGATTGATACATCTTTGTCGTTTTCAGAAAGCATTTGATAACATTTCCACAAAGGGGTTTTTAATAAAAATTAAAAAGAATTGGCATTGGGGGTAATGGTTTGATTTAGTAAAAAACAGCACACAAATGCACAATCTTTTCAGTTGAAAAAACGGAGCTGCAACAGTATATGTACGAAGGGGGAATTTTGAAGGGAAAACTCGTTGAGCCCAACATTTTTTAATATGTTTATAAAACGATCTAACAAAAAGATTCCAATGAGGTTCCCCATCACGGATCATTCAAGAAATAAAAGGTTTACTGCTTTATTGTATCAGATGCCCTTGTCTCCTTGCAACACGAAATGGTTTACAACAAAATTAGCCAAATTTACATTTAATTGTAAAGAGTGGGGTTACAAATTAAAATCGAAAAGAGGAAAAATACAAATTTTTTCCCAAAAACAGAACCCAAAAAGTCGTTTTTTTTTTAAAATGTGGTACAATGTCATTGAAACAGCAGAACAATACAAATATTTTGGGAAAATTTTTCATAAAATCAAAAAAATTGACATCGAAAACGGAACTCTAAGTAACAGGTAATAAGCAACATTTCCTTATAAAGACGTTAAAAACAAAAATTAATTTTTTAAACTTGTTCTAAAGTTGTTTGATGTCTTATTTCACCAATTTTTAATGTAGGGGGCCGGATGTATGGCTACCTTTTTTTGTTTAAAAAATTTTAAATGATAATTTCAATTTAGAAAAATCTGTTTAATCATTGCCTTTTCAAAATATTTTACCACATGAACATACTCAACACAATTTCTTCAAGCAATGGTAGGTGTAAAAAAAAAAGCTATAAACGTAGCTGTAATTGGAAAACTGGGAATTTTTCCCCAATTACCTTAACAATAATCCTAGATAAAAAGTTTTTGGCATCTATTTTAGAATCAAACAACTTTATTAAAACATATACAAAAACCTTTTAAAAACACAAAGTCCAAAACACCTTGGTTTAGATTTGTCAAAAAAAATTCTCAGCCTAAGGGATTGAAGCATTTTTGGGAAAAACCACATACTTTTAAATTACAAGTTTTTTTAATGGGTCAAGAAAAACTAAAAAGGAAATGTTTATTTTGGAAAAAAAAAAAACAAAAAACAAATCAAAAAAAATTTTATGAAAATATTATACAATTACAAAATGGAACCATATTTAGCAAACTCTTTCAAAAGCTTCAATCAAAAAAAAGACTAGTAATTGAGAATTTCTTGTCACGATCTAAAATAAAAAAAGGTAGTTTTAACTAAACCCCAGAAAAAAGACTGTGTTTGGAATTTAAAAAGAAAAGACAAATTCATTTTTTGATAAATGTAAAAAATTAAACGATATGGCGGCTTTTTGAACCATAAAAGAAAAATAAATTAAAAAAATGCCCCTGCCCTATTTTAATATCAAATGACATGTTTTATCGCGAGATTCAAAAATGTGATGCTATTTCAAAGTGTCGATAAGGGGTAAAATGTAGAAAAAGGACAACTTGATAAAACATATGATTTTTTGGATACAACAACAAGCAAAAATTTTTGTTTTTCGTCTTTTGGGTTTTCGTTTATTTTTTTCTCTACTTATTTGGTCATATAAAACCCTGTTACGGTTTTAAAAGGCAAAAAATATTGAATCGAATTTTCAATTTTTGAATCTGAACCCCCACACAAAAACACCCCACACTCTCTCTCTCTCTCTCTCTTCTCTCTCTCTCTCCCCTCTCTCTTTTCCCCTCTCTCTTCTCCCCCTCTCTCTCACCCACACACACACACACACACACACACACACACCACCACACACACACACACACACAACACACACACAATCAATTTCATTGTTTTCCTTTTTTTTAAGGGGGGCAAGCATAAACAAACCTATGTGGCTTATAAATTGTTGTCCATGAAAGGTAAAGATCGTTCTCTCCCCTCTCTCTCTCTCTCTTCTCTCTCCTCCTCTCCTCCTCTTCTCTCTCTCTCCTCCCCTTTTCTCCTCCTCTCTCTTGGGTTGGGTGGGGTCGTGTGCCTCTTTTGGTGTGCGTGGTGCGGAGTGCTCCCGGCGTGCGTGCGTGCGTGCGTGGTCGGCGTGGTGTGTTGTTGGTTTTGGTGTTGTGTGTGTGTGGGGTGGTGTGTGTGTGTGTGTTGTTAGTTAGTTTTTTTGTGTAACGTTATTCCTATAAGTGTTATTAGACGGGTGTGTGTGTGTGTGTTGTGTGTGTTGTGGTGGGGGTGTGTGTGGTTTGTGGTGGTGTTGTGTGTGTTGTGTGTAATTGAGACTGGATGGTGCATCCCCTTATGAGCCCGGTGCTGAAAAGAACAACCGTGGGAATTATTTTTATATTTTTTTCATCTTTTTGTTCGAGTTTCATGTAACATCGAATTGTGCCTAAAAAAGGGATGCGAGACAGCACGGGGATTTGTAGGTGGCAAATTCATTGAAACGATTAATTTCCTGCAAGTCTCTGAGTTAAAGCATCAATGGTTTGGTATGAACCCCTTTTTTTGTGAAAGCTTTCTGAGGGCTGTTTTTATTATCTTGTGGTTACTGGGTTGTGGTCTTCTTTTTCAGAGAGGGCCCCCTTTTATTTGGAATTTGCCTTTGGGAGTCCGGGTTTTGGGCTGTCAACACATCCCTTTTATCTTTTGTGTCACCTGGTTGCAGGTGGCGGGGGCATTGTCGCGTGTGGTAAGAAATGTCTCATTTTCTGCTGCAAAAAAAAATTGTCAATGGGCAATCAAATGGATGAAAAGGGGGGAAGTGAAAGAACGGGGGGGGGGGGGGGTGGGAAGGGGGGGGGGGGACGGTAAAGGGGGGTTTTGGGGGGGATTTTGGGGGGAGCAGGAAAAGGGGGGGGAGGGAGGGAGGGTGCTCCGATAAATTTTTCTCTCGGTCCCATTTTGTGCCCCGAAGCAACGCCACGCAGGGCAATGTGCCCCGGGGGTTTTAAAGTCTTTTCTCACTCAGCTGGACTAGCTTTTATCATTTTTGCCCAACATGAACCGTTATCTCTGATTTTTGCAGAACTAAAAACACACGGCCCCAATATCCCACTAGTTCCAACAGTCCTGCCGCACCCGGGCCCAAGCAATCCCACTGGTGGCGTGATGCTACTTTCCAGAAATACCATGGGCCCCGCATCGGAAGTTCATGCATTCTGGCATCGGTTGTGAGTCGTTTTGTGCCGTCACGTTAGAAAGAAACAAACAAAGGAGTAAACACAGTCTTCTCCGGTGTGTGTGTGGGTTTTGGGGTGTGTGTGGTGTGTGTTGTGTGTGTGTGTGTGTGTGTGGTGTGGTGTGTTTTGTGCGGTGGCGTGCTGTTTTCTGCTGCATGCGGCGAGGTGTGGTGTGTGTGTTGTATGTATTTTATGGGTGTGTTGTGGTGTGGTGGTGTGGTGTGGTGTGTGTGTGTGGTGTGAGGTCAAACTTTTTCTTAAGTTTTAATGCCGTACATTTGATCATTTTTACAACAGACCTATGAACAGGAACATTAAAAACCGTGGGAAGATTGCCCCCAATTTCCCCTTCACCTATCCCCACAAGGAGCGGCTATGATTTCTATGATGGTTTTAGCCAGGGGTTAATTGCTTATATGAATTTGTATGCTTCAAAAAAATATGTGTAGCCTTTTTCAATTTTTTTTTGATATAAGTGTTTGTGTCCAGGCTAGGAATTTGATAAAACCCTGGCAATTTTGTTCAGCCTCGCGAGACTTGGCGAGATTTGGCACTGCGACTGACTAGTTTAGAGGGTCAATCGTAAGGGGACCCCTTACGAGTGCCCAATTTCAAAGGGATGGGGGTCTCTTGCAACAAGAACAATTACGGTAAATTTTTTTGTGGGGTGAGGCAGTTCTTGGGGTCCCGGGTTGACTCTTCATTTGGTCCAAAACACTATCCGGGCACCACATTTTTTAATTTTGAAATGTCGCATTGATATAAAGAGTGACAGCCACTGTATCCATGACGGGTGAAGACATATAGAGTAAAAACTGAGAATTTTTTGAATAAAAATTGTTGTGTTGTTTAGGGTTTTTTAAAATTTGGGCAGGGCTATTTGGTTCATTTGACTGACTTAAAATGTTAATTTGGCTAAAATTCTACATCTAGTTGAAATTAACTGTGTTGAAAATTAAAACATGGAACACAGTTTTTCGTGCTAAATTTTTAAAAAAAAAAAACAGAAAAAAAAAAAATCCTTCTGTATTGACCATGAGTAGCCCTTTCTTTTTTTTTCTCTTTCACGGCATTGTTTTTTAATTGCGTGCTTTAAAATTTTTTGCGGGACTTGTTGTTTCAAAGGAGTAAAATGGAAATGATATTTTTTGAAAAAATAAGGAAAACTATTTACGTTTTAATTTTTTTTCTTTTGGATTCTCAACCTATGTTCAATCTTTGGTAGAATTCTGTGTTTTTTCCATTTGCTCTTTTAGAACAGGTGGTGTATTTGTTACAACAAATTACATAATGCTGTAGCTTTAATTGTATTTTTGTTTTTGAACGGATAGAGTTGTGATTTTTTTAAGTTTTTTTTTTTTTTTTCTGTCTCAACCCTTGCGCCACTCAGAGGCGGCCCCCCACGCCGCCATTCCGACCCCCGTCCACACCACCCCCCGGGTCCCCCCCGCCGAAGCCCCGGCACCGGCAATCCACAGGGACAGTAATGTCAAGCCCCAAAGAGGAAACCCCGAGTCACTTGGGGTGGGTTCGTGGCGCCTGTTCTGATAACATCGCGGACAAACCTACAAGCCCCCTTTACGACCAATAATTGCTTGTCCGGAGCCGCGTGAGCGAGCTCCCCCCGGAGGGCGCCACCACGCCCCGTCCAACGACAGCCCCCATGGACTCGCCGAACCGGGCCCCCGCGGAACCAAACCAAGGCCACAGCTGGAAGGACACGAAATTGAGGTCACCTGAGGCAGGGCTAAGGGGCCACAAAAATTTTGGGAACATTTTTTTTAATGCTGATCGTGAAAATGGGGATGATTAAATGATGTACGGTTTTCCCTTTTCGGCTGAGACACTGCAGGCTGTACCTACGCTTCCTTTCATAATAACCCGGCGTTAACCGGGCCCGAGAGATACAGGCCCGCATGTTGGTCTAAAATTGAGCAACACTCTCAAAATGCCTCAATTAATGGATGAAACCGACTGTGTGTCCAGTCTTCCCCAAAATGGTCCACAGCAAACCAATCTGGGTAGGAGCCGGTCGGGGCAGATTTCTTTAAGTTTTTTGTCTAGGGGTTTGGGCTCTCTCTCTCTCCCCTCCTCTCCCCTCCCTCTCCTCTCTCTCCCTCTCTCTCTCTCTCTCTCTCGCACCATTTCTCTCACTCTCTCTGTCTCCTACACTGCACAGGCACACCCACCTACCTTTTCCCCCGTTCACAAACACACAACACACCCAACACCCCCCAAAAACACACAACACACCACCCCCACACACCCCCACACACCCCACCCCCCACACACACCCCACACACACACCCCCAAAACACACCCACACACACACTAAAAACCCCCCTCCCCCCCCCAACACCCCACACACACAAAACAAACCCCCCACACACTCACCCACCACACACAGAAAACCCCACCAAAAACCCCAAACCCCCACACACACCCCCTCCCAAAAACCCCACACACAACACAACACCCACACACAAAATAAAAAAAAAAAAAAAAAAGTCACCCCCAACCCCACAACCCACACACACACCACACAAAACACAAACACACACACACACACAACACACCCCACACACAAAACACACACACCCCACATCACACACCCACACCCCCCACACACAACCACACACACACACAAACACAAAAAACACCCACACACACCCACACCCCACACCCCCAAACCCCAACCCCCACAACCCACACAACACACACACACACACACACAACACAACACACACAACACACCACACACACACACCAACCCCCCACCACACAACACACACCACACACACACACCCCAACACACCCCACACCCCCACACACACCACACACACACCCACAAAACACACACACACCACACCACACACAACACCAACCACACACACAACACACACACACACACACAATCACCCAAAACACACACACCACACACACACCACACCACCACAAAACACACCCACACACCAAAACCCCACACCACCACCACACACCCCACACACCACACACACACACACACACACAACCACACACCACCACACACACACACACACACAAACAACACACCCCACAACAACACACACACAAAAAACCCCCACAAAACCCAACCACAAACCCACCCACAAAACCCCACAACCACCCACACACCAACACCACACAACAACACACCACACAAAAACACACACACCACCACACCCCCACCACACACCCACTCAACAAAACACACCCCACAACACACCTAAACCCTCTCTTTAACCTTTTGCCCCCGAAGGAGGAAAGACTCGGGGCCACAAAGCTCCAAAAAGCTGGGGAATGTCTTCCTAACTTTTCAGCAATGACCTCGTTTCGAAAACACTTTCCCCCCGGGCCCGATTTGGTGATTCCATCATCCAAAAATCGCGTTTGAGTGCGGTGCAAAATATTATCCACCAACGACAATTTTCTTAAATGCTCTGAATGTTTGAACTGCTCTTGGGCAAAAACCCAACCCCCAAAACCCACTACTGCGTGTGTTTCATCAAACCCGAGAAAAATAATTGCGAACCTTGTCCCGGGATTCATGACTTCAGAACTTTGTTGGAAATTGAAAAAAAAAAAATTAAATCTGGATCCAGAAGCCGTCCTGGAAAATACTTCTTTGTGCCCTGAGTACCCAAACAAAAACCGGGGCGATCCCCCTGTCCGCATGATGAAAATAACATCGGAAAAATCCCTCGCATTTTAAAAGCAACTTGCATTGACAGCCAAGAAAACAAGATGTCTTTTTTTTAAAAAAATTTGCGACTCTTTCAATTAAAATCAACAAATTTTAAAACATACGAACAGCTATGCGCCCTCATGGAAAAAAAAAAAAAAGTTCTCTCCCGAACCCGTGCCAAGACAAATTCCAGCAAGCCAAACTTGTCCGTCATTCCACACAAAAACCCCTTTCAAAACCCACCTCTCAATTCAAAAACGCAGAGGCTTCTTTAGCTAGGCAAAATAAAAAGACCGAGTTACTCGGGCTTTTAAAAAATGGAAAAAGTTCGTCTGTGGAACACTTGACGAAAAACAAAATGAGGGAAAAATGGGTACGAAAGTAACACGCGGCTTGAAAAAGAACATCTTTCCCAGGGAAAAAATAAAGGAAAAAAACAAAAAAAAAAAGAAAAAAGTGACCCATATGATTTAAAAAAACCCAATCAGGGGCACCCAACGCCCGCATCAGAGCACAAAGGCCAAAAAAGGGGCAAACAAGTCAAACACACCTAAACCCGATAGCACATCAGATCACCCCCAGGTTTTGTGCATGACTCTATTGAAGGAGTTTCTGGAGGCGTTTGATGCCACGGTCTTGTTTCAGGAACCAGAAGATTTTCCTATAAGAAGAAAAATCCTCTTTTACAATACCTCCCCGATTATTGTTGTTGTATCCATGTGGGGTTTTAAAACCTTAAAACTCAAAGATCCCAAAAATACCTCAAAATTTTCATCAACCTGGTGAAAGACCCCAAAAAAACACCCACAATGGTTTTTTGCGTTACAAGGGACACCAACATCCCCTCAATCCAACAAAAACGGAAGTTTTTAAAGCTGCAAATCTTTCAAGTTTCACAATGTCCAAAAAAAAGTCTCTTTTTGTCTCACAAAACTCAACAGCAAGAACAATACAGCGGGGGCAACATTTTATCCCCCCACAAGAGGCTCGAGCGTTTTTGGGCCGGGAACCTTGGGCCCACGCATTACCTGTTCTGGGCGAAACAAGGCGGCACCATCAAACATCCCAAAAAGAACGCCACGGACGGGGATGAGACCCCGGAAATACACTGGACCATTTCTCCCATGCCGCCTTTCACACCGGAAGACCCCACATCTTTTTCGATTGGGTTCCCCTATCGTCTTTTACCGCGAATGTAGTATCTCTCCAATTCGCCATATTGAAACTACTCTACAACTGTAGTTTAATTTTAAACCTCGTGTTTCTTTTTTTTCCCTTTCGTGCTTGTAGTTTGTTTTCAAAGTTAACTTGTATTTTTCGAGACTTATTTTTATTTTTAATTTATTTTTTATTATTTTTTTTTCCTTTAGCTTTGAATGTCATCTGTATAAAAAACAACAAAACAAAAATAACATTTTACTGGAACTGTCGAACAGGTCAACCAAAATTTGGAACTTCAAGAAACTAAGAAATCCCTATACTGTTGTTTTTCATCACTAAATTGTCCAGATGAACTTTCCCCTCTCGCCTTTTTTTTACCCCCCAGGGGATCATCTCTTGACGAAACAGGGAAAAGGGAACGTGCCCTCAAAGTACATGAAAAGCAACTTACCTCCCAAATTTAACGCCAGAAACCTCGACTGCGCCAAAAACCACTCTGGCAGCTTGTGTCAAATTTTATAACTCATTAATCTTAAATATTCTTTCTGTTTATCTCCCTAAAGCTGTTGGTTTTTTAACAGTAGGCTACGTACCCTGGGACCCAAAATGAAAAGTGGGGTTTAGCCCTGACTTTAATGAACACCCCCCTTTTGGGTAGTGGCTGCCCCAAGGTCGCTCCAATCGTCTAGTGGAGAAAATTTCGGGCTCGCACTCTTCTTCTAAATGAGGGGAAACCCTAACTAATTGCCTGTGTTCCAGCCACAAACGACGCTTTTGACCTTTTTTTGTTTTGCCACACTGCGACAAGCTTACTTGGCAAGTCATAATAAACAATTGGGACGATCACCCCCAAATTTCCCTTTCTGAGAGGATTTTCAATTTGCACGATGATACAAGGGTAAAATCCCAAATTTAATTATAAACGAGCTGAGGGGTAAAAACAAGCCCTTTTAAGTCCTTTAATGTTGCATTTGGGGAACCCAGTTTGATAAAATGTATTGTAACTTTTGAATCGGTCTTGAAACGCAAACCCAGGGGAATTACAAAATATGCAGACAAAATCCTCAAAAATGCTTGAAGGGGCTGGGGGACGGAATCCCGCAAAGATTGTTTTTAAAAAAAGAAATCAAAAATTCAAAAAAACGCAAAAGAAAAAAAGGTGCTTTCTCCCCATGAAACGGGCAAAAAATGAAAATATAGGATTTAGAGAAAACCAAAACGATTATGGTCATCATTTTGGTAAAAGAAGCAAGATAAAAAGATTTCAAAAAGGGGGACAAAGAAAAACGAAAAGAATATGGGAAAACATTTACCCCCTTATAACACCCTGGGGATGAACAACCCAACTTTAGCTCAAAAAGCTAAACTTTTTGCATTTTTTGGGAAAAAATGCTCCAAAATTTCTCTCAGAAAAAGTGCGAAATTTGGGAAGACCAGTCAAATGACATATCATTCTGCCCAGAAGAAAAACGAACACTATTTAAATGCAGAAATAAGTTAGAAGAATTTAAAAAATGCTATATCGCATTGCCAACAAAGAAAACTTCAGTGGGTTTTTTTTGCAGTCTCAAAAGAAATGTTAAGGAACCTTCCAATCAATTTTTCAACTTTCTGTATCCATTATGAAAAATTTGGATAGATGGGAAACTCCCTCTGTTTTTTGGAAATTCTGTCTCGGCCCATTTTTCAACAGGGCAAAAACCCAATCTGATATTTAAAAGTTACGTCCATCTCCCCCTCACGCTCAACGGGAAACTAATGGAAAAAAATGTATTTAAATAGACTTACTTATCATTTTGGAAAAAAAAAAGGGCATATTCCTACTGCTCGGTGGGGTTTAGAAAAGGCAGATCGACTGTTTTATCACCTTGTAAAGCTTACAACTCGTAAAAGTCAATTTTTCCCCGGGGAAAAAAAGTACTGCAACTTTTTTCGATGCAAAAAGCGTAAAGATCAAGTCTGGGGATGAGCGACTTTTTAAAAAAAACTTTTAAATGATAGGTCTTTTGGTACATTTATGTTACTTCAAAGAAATTCGGTAACGAACAATTCAAAACAAAAAAGGGAAAAACATATTCTGCAAGAGATTTGTGGAATGGCATCCCTCAGGGTTCTGTAATGCCCCCTTTCTTTTTAATATCCCCAACCCCACGATCTCACAAAAAGTATTCTAAAAATTCCATTTAGTTCAAAATGCTGATGTTATTATAGGGAATGTTATTTAAAAAAAGAACACACCTTCAAGGGCATTTCAACAGAAAAAATTTACAAAGGCTTAGACATATCGCTGATTTTTGTTTGAGAAGGGTTTGTCTGTCGCTGAGAAATTCATATGAGCTTTTTGACGTGGGGGTAATTTTCAGATCTCCCCACTTTTAAAAAATGGATGACACTGTACTTACCTAAACCCTCTTGCTAAAGTTTTTTTGGGGTTTCATCTTACTTCAAAATTTTCATGGAACACACAATTGAATAATCATAACTCAAACAAGAAACCTTTAAAATTTTTTAAATTTTGAGCTACCAAATTGGGACAGGTTCGTGCAGTTTAATTCATTTTTCAATTCTTGGGGCAGGAAAAGGTTTATATACAGGAAATAATTTTTCCTCCAAATATCTGTTTTTAAAAAGTTCAAAGCAAGATTGCAAGGATACGAAACCCTAGGGTTCCCCTTTACGCCCCCATTTAGGGGCATTTCATGAAGCTGGGGTTTTGCCCCGGTGCTTATCGAAAATTAGCTTTTTGGCTAAATACATTCTAAGATTTCACTGGTTAGAACCAAATGAGATAACTTGAAATGCGATCAATTTTTGATTTTTTCCCAAAAAGCGCAAAAACAATACATACATAAAACCATCCTTACGTACTCTTTAAACCTGTTGAAATCTTCCCCAAAATGATCACAAAACCATTGCCCACGTTATCCCCCCGATCCCCCTTTCCAATTGGGAACCATCCCGGGAAGGGTTTTATTATAAATACACTGATTGCAAAAAAATGTTAAAATAACTCTTTGGGCTATGGCCAATCACA
>CM031628.1:5828893-5831393 GCA_018398815.1 Conus ventricosus | reverse complement strand
GGTATATATGAACTCTTTAATCAATGTCAGAAAAGTTGTAATCAATGTCAGTGGTATATATGAACTCTTTAATCAATGTCAGAAAAGTTGGAATCAATGTCAGTGGTATATATGAACTCTTTAATCAATGTCAGAAAAGTTGTAATCAATGTCGGTGGTATATACGAACTCTTTAATCAATGTCAGAAAAGTTGTAATCAATGTCAGTGGTATAGATGAACTCTTTAATCAATGTCAGAATAGTTGTAATCAATATCAGTGGTATATATGAACTCTTTAATCAATGTCAGAAAAGTTGTAATCAATGTCAGTGGTAAAAATGAACTCTTTAATCAATGTCAGAATAGTTGTAATCAATGTCAGTGGTATATATGAACTCTTTAATCAATGTCAGAATAGCTGTAATCAATATCAGTGGTATATATGAACTCTTTAATCAATGTCAGAATAGTTGTAATCAATGTCAGTGGTATATATGAACTCTTTAATCAATGTCAGAATAGTTGCAATCAATGTCAGTGGTATATATGAACTCTTTAATCAATGTCAGAATAGTTGTAATCAATGTCAGTGGTATATATGAACTCTTTAATCAATGTCAGAATAGTTGTAATCAATGTCAGTGGTATATATGAGCTCTTTAATCAATGTCAGAATAGTTGTAATCAATTTCAGTGGTATATATGAACTCTTTAATCAATGTCAGAATAGCTGTAATCAATATCAGTGGTATATATGAACTCTTTATCAATGTCAGAATAGTTGTAATCAATGTCAGTGGTATATATGAACTCTTTAATCAATGTCAGAATAGTTGTAATCAATGTCAGTGGTATATGAACTCTTTAATCAATGTCAGAATAGTTGTAATCAATGTCAGTGGCATATGAACTCTTTAATCAATGTCAGAATAGTTGTAATTAATGTCAGTGGCATATGAACTCTTTAATCAATGTCAGAATAGTTGTAATCAATGTCAGTGGTATATATGAACTCTTTAATCAATGTCAGAATAGTTGTAATCAATATCAGTGGTATAGATGAACTCTTTAATCAATGTCAGAATAGTTGTAATCAATGTCAGTGGTATATATGAACTCTTTAATCAATGTCAGAATAGTTGTTATCAATGTCAGTGGTATATATGAACTCTTTAATCAATGCCAGAATAGTTGTAATCAATGTCAGAATTTTAATCAATAGCAGAATTCTATTTCAGTTTACATTCTTCTTTTTTGTGCACTTGCATTCACCTCTGGACGTCATGTTGGTGAGAGGAGCACATGTAAGCGATTCCCAGAATACTTCACTTTTGTTTTCAGCGCTGCTGCTGTTATTGCTCGTTTTCACAGGAAATATCCGATTCTATTTATAACCAACTAGCACCACCACTACCACCACCACCACCACCACCATAACCATACCTTTAACTCTCACCCCTTCATGTTGACACGGAGGTCATGAGCAAACATTTTTCAGCATGCTTGGTGTTTTGCTTTTCAAAGAAATCCACAGTTTTGTTGTAGTTTTGTTGTTGTTTGTGTGTGTGTGTGTGTGTGTATTAATTTTAAGGAAATGCCCAATCCTATTTATAGCCTTTTCGTTTACAGTATATCTCCACCTTCTCCCCGTACCCCCTTCTACCCCCTCGTCCCCTTATGAACAAACAGCACGTTAAGTCAGTTTTGTTTGGCAAGAATTGAGTCCGTGTTTTTCTTTTTCTAATCATATTTTGTGTTTTTTTCCCTTTTAAATTTGATACTATTTATAACCAATCGTTTTTTCTCTACCCCCCCCCCCCCCCCCCTCCCCCCCCCCCCCCTCTTCCCCATAACCAAAAATTGTAGGGGCCTAAGCCCTACAGAGAGCTCCAGTATGCTGCCATAGGTTTGCTAGTATGCTGCCATAGGTTTGCTAGTATGCTCCTATAGGTTTGCTAGCATGCTGCCATAGGTTTGCTAGTATGCTGCCATAGGTTTGCTAGTATACTCCTATAGGTTTGCTACTATGCTGCCATAGGTTTGCTAGTATGCTGCCATAGGTTTGCTAGTATGCTCCTATAGGTTTGCTAGTATGCTCCCATAGGTTTGCTAATATGCCCCCATAGGTTTGCTAATATGCTCCCATAGGTTTGCTAATATGCCCGATAGGTTTGCTAGTATGCTCCCATAGGTTTGCTAGTATGCTCCCATAGGTTTGCTAATATGCCCCCATAGGTTTGCTAATATGCCCCCATAGGTTTGCTAGTATGCTCCCATAGGTTTGCTAATATGCCCCCATAGGTTTGCTAATATGCCCCCATAGGTTTGCTAGTATGCTCCCATAGGTTTGCTAATATGCCCCCATAGGTTTGCTAATATGTTCCCATAGGTTTGCTAATATGCCCCCATAGGTTTGCTAATATGCCCCCATAGGTTTGCTAGTATGCTCCCATAGGTTTGCTAATATGCCCCATAGGTTTGCTAATATGCCCCCATAGGTTTGCTAGTATGCTCCCATA
>CM031628.1:5813893-5821393 GCA_018398815.1 Conus ventricosus | reverse complement strand
AGGGAAAGAGAGAGAGAGAGAGAGGGGGGGGGGCGTTGTACAAGGAAAATGCAGCGCTATGGTTGAGAGTGACCATTTGCGAATTGTTTCATCTTTTCAATATCAAGATTCCCTTTGTTCAGCCGTATTGGTTAAAGAAGAAAAGGGAAAAGACCGAAAGAAAGAAAGAAAAGACAGAAGAAAAAAAGAAAAGAAGGAAGAAAGGAGAAAGAAAGAAAGGAAGAGGGAAAGAAAGCAAGAAAAAAAGAAAAGAAGGAAAGAAAGAAAGACAGACTGAAAGAAAGACAGACAGAAAGAAGGAAAGAAAGAAGGAAGAAGGAAAAACGGAAAAAAAGAAAGGAGAAAGAAAGAAGGAAGGAAGGAAAGAAAGAGAGAAGGAAGGAAGGAAGGAAGGAAGGAAAGAAAAGAAGAAGAAAGAAAGAAAGAAGGAAGGAAAGGAAAGAAGGAAGGAAAGAAAGAAGAAGAAGAAGAAGAAGAAGAAGAAGAAAGAAAGAAAGAAGGAAAGGAAAGAAGAAAGAAGAAGGAAAGAAAGAAGGAAGAAGAAGGAAGGAAGAAGAAAGAGAAAGAAGGAAGGAAAGAAGGCAGGAAGAAGAAAAAAAAAGAAAGAAAGAAAGAAGAGAAAAGAAAGAAAGAAAGAAAGAAAAGAAGAAAGAAAGAAAGAAAGAAGGAAGAAGGAAGGAAGGAAGGAAGGAAGGAAAGAAAGAAAGAAAGAAGGAAGGGAAGAAAGAAGGAAGGAAAGAAAGAAAGAAAGAAGGAAGGAAAGAAAGAAGGAAGGAAAGAAAGAAGAAGAAGAAGGAAGGAAAGAAAGAAAGAAGAGAAGAAAGAAGGCAGGAAGAAAAGAAAAAAAAAAAGAAAGAAAGAAAGGAAAGGAAGAAGAGTTAACAAACAATAACACTGTCTTCCCCTTCCCCCCCACCCACCCCACCCCCCACCCTCACATCCTTCCCGCCCTTCCCCTGGCTGATGTGACGTCTGTATACTCTATACTCACATGGTACTCGCAGAGTCCGGGTGGCGTTCTTCTTCGCGTTCGGGGCTCGACACGCTACAAGCCCACGGTGTTCGCACCCTGCACGCTGGATGACGTAATCCATATGACGTAGATGCTCACCACCACGATTTGAGGGAGCACGACTCTCGTTCGCGTTCAGGTCAAGGCCGTTCAGGGTCAGCTGGGCATCTCTGGCAGGAAATCCTTCCAGCCAGGAACAGGAGATGGTGACTGTCGAGTTCACGTCCACATCTATGGCACCAGCCTCGGCAGTAGTATCAGAAGTAGTAGCAGCAGTAGTATCAGAAGTAGTAGCAGCAGTAGTAGTATCAGAAGTAGCAGCAGCAGCAGTAGTATCAGCAGAAGCATCAGTAGCAGCAGTCCAGGTGATGGCAGCCCGGGGGGTGGACGAGGGGTTCTGCTGCACTGGGGGGATGGTGGTGGCGGTGGTGGCGGGGGTCACATCGTCTTTAGAGCTGACGGTCAGCTTCGTGATTTCTGGACGCCTCGCTCTGATGTCTTGATAAACATTAAAAACAAACAAACGAACAAAACATTAACCCACACGCCCCCAAAAACAGTAGAAACTGAATGTGTGTAATCTTGCTCATTTATACGCCACATATAACACAAGTACATTGGGACACGCAGTCCTAATGCACGGGTGTAAGCGTGCGCCGGCACCACTGAACATGCGCACGCACACGCGGGCAGTCGCATATGCACACTAACATACACGCCCATCACCACCACCACCACCACCACCACCACCACCACCAGCTCTTCACACTACCTTATCCAATGCACATGTAAAGAGGAAGGAGTTGGGGGTTGATTCCAAACGGCCTGGGGTGTGGCTGTGTGTGTGTCTGGGGAGTAGGATGAAGGTATTATGGAAGGGGTCATTTCTTTCTTTCTGTTTTATGTTTGGTTGTTGATCCACCTGGTAAACCATTTGAAGAGCAATTCCTATACATCAAATTCCAGAGGCTGTTATTTGTTTTTGGTTTGTTTATACGTTTGTTGTTGTTGTTTTTGCAAGTGAGAACACGTTTATCTTTAACATGCATAAATGCACAGAAAAAAAAACCCTACTACCATGCATAGTTATCAAACTTAACAAACACAGAGACTCGGAACAAAGCAATTGCAAACTACTCACATGGAGAGATAAATATACTGTTATCAAATACATTTTCAAATTTTAATTTTTTTTTTTTTTTTTTTGGGGGGGGGGGGGGGTAAGCATTCGGCGTCGGGTTTTGTTGTTGTTGTTTTTTCCCTCCTATATTGCTCATTGGTGGTTTCAGCGTCTATCTGGAAATGTCATGTGCCATAGAAGAATGTTTGTCAGTAGCTAGCTCCTCACCATCCCAACATTTTTGTGGGAATCGAAGAAATGTTTGTTGGTGTTCTCCATCCTGGCATTTCAGTGGGCAATGAAGGGATGTGTGTCAATGTCTGTACTCCACCCTGACATTTCAGCGGGCAATGGAGGGATGTGTGTCAATGTCTGTACTCCACCCTGACATTTCAGTGGGCAATGGAGGGATGTGTGGCGGTGTCTGTTCTCCACCCTGACATTTCAGTGGGCAATGGAGGGATGTGTGTCGGTGTCTGTTCTCCACCCTGACATTTCAGTGGGCAATGGAGGGATGTGTGTCAATGTCTGTTCTCCACCCTGACATTTCAGTGGGCAATGGAGGGATGTGTGTTGATGTCTGTTCTCCACCCTGACATTTCAGTGGGCAATGGAGGGATGTGTGTCAATGTCTGTTCTCCACCCTGACATTTCAGTGGGCAATGGAGGGATGTGTGTCAATGTCTGTTCTCCATCCTGACATTTCAGTGGGTGATGGAGGAATGTTTTCAGATGTCTGTCTCTTCCTTCAGTATTCAAAACAGGACGATGCAGCAAAACTTTGTTCTGCACGTGGTTCGACCTTTGAATGTGGAATTTGTGTGCCTCTACCTTGTTGTGCATGACATGACAGACAGCTAATGGAGATCTGTGACTGTCCGAGTATTCAGTACAGCATCGTATGGTCTTTTGTCATGAGAAGGTTAATATGACGGAGAAAGACCAGTTCCACTGTTTGAATATCGAAGCCACAAACCAACCTGTATGATGATAACACTGATCAGTAATATCCAAAATAACCTGTATGATGATAACACTGATCAGTAATATCCAGTACCCCCACTCTGAATATATATGGCACAACATACAGTGTAAGACGATGATAATGATTTGGAGTTTTCAGATTTGCGCTCTGAGCTCAAAGTCTTATCATGCACGTTACTTTCGGATGAACAACTTCGAGGACATTTGGAACACATTGAACGTTCATTTCAGTCACATTGCTCAATTACTTTTCATTCTCTTGATGGACACTGGTTGTGAACTGAAACTGGCTATCTTTTTTCTCCCTTTCAACCTCACATCCATTTGTTTGTTTGTTTGTTTGTTTGTTTGTTTGTTTATTTGCAGTTCTTTTACCTTTTAAAACTGCTATTCTAAATCAAAATTTTGAAACCTAATTAATCAATTGACTAACTGGCTTACTCAGTTACTGACTGACTGATTGATTGATTGATTAATCAATTAATCAATTGTTCCATCCCTCCATTCATTAATCCATTCATTCATAAATACATTCATTCAATATGAAAATTGTGAACAGACGTTGAATAACAGTTTCCTTCCTTCCTTCCTTCCTTCCTTCCTTCCCTCCTTCCTTCATACATCCATCCATCCATTCCTCTCACCAGTGATGCGGAATTCCTCTTTATCCTCGTTGTTCAGTTTAGCGTACACATGCCATCCTTCGCCAAGAACGCCTTTCACGCTACACGTGTCATTGCTGTGAAGCACACACAGTTCTCTTTGTCGCCTCTTTCTTCCCACCGTTTAGTCTTGTTGTGAAGATGGAACTTACAGATGGTGGTTTTAGGTGATTCGTTGACAAAGTGGACGACTTGGATGGATCCATTGACGCGGAGCAGTTATCAGAAGGCCGCAGAGCAAAGGTCAGATTCACCTTTCCCTCAGCAACAGCCTTGCTGCTCAGGATGTCCAGGTCCAGGCCTGCAACACGCAGGTCAGACAAGACAGTCTCCAACGTATCAGAAACAAAAGCAGTAGTCCTCCAAAGGGAAGAAAACAGTTCACAAAATCACAGTTCCACTCTTCGTATTTCAAATTTTCCGCCACGTGGCTTTTATCAAGACAAGAGAGGGGGGGAAAAAAAGCAACTACGTAATGTCCATCTTTGACAACTGGACAGATCGAAGAATTGATGTTATAAAATATTGCATAAGGCCTGACATCATAATGTGTGATGCCCATCAACAAGAAATAGGGAGGGGGGGGGGATTTTCATCCTGAGGAACTAGATCAGAGACACAGTAACAGGATGGGAACGTATATCAGCTTTATTTCCATCAAGGAGGTGTCACTGCGTGCGGACTTGTCCATATACGCTACACCACACCCGTGAAGTATTGAGACCCCACCGCACATGATTTAAAGCTGATGGATAAATGAATCAATGACCAAGGTGAGAGAATTGAAGAAGAGGGTCTCGTGGCAACGACTTAGCAGATGTCTGACCAACGCATTAGCCGAACGCGCTGGTCAGACCTTGAGTAACTTAGTTGTGCCATTATCATCATTGTGTGTGTGTGTGTGTGTGTGTGTGTGTGTGTGTGTGTGTGTGTGGGGTGGGGTGTACACATGTGTGTGTACGGGCGTGTAGGCACGGGCCTGTGTGTGTGTGTGTGTGTGTGTGTGTGTGTGTGCGTGTGCGTGTGTGTGTGTGTGTGTGTGTGTGTGTGTATGTTGTGTGTATACTTATGCATGTGCGTGTGTGTGTGTGTGTGTGCGCCCAGTCCACGCGCATTTGTGCGCGTGTATACGTGTGTGTGTGTGTGGTGTGTGTGTGTGTGTGTGTGTGTGTGTGTGTGTGTGTGTGTGTGTGTGTGTGTGTGTGTGTGTGTGTGTGTGAGTGCGCGCGCCCGTGCGCGTGTGTTCAGAAGTGCATGTGCATATGTATATGTGTGTGTGTGTGTGTGTGTGTGTGTGTTAGCATGTTCCCACTATTTGGGGGCTCTTAATTTATCGCTTCTTGTCAATTGACCCGCATTACATGGAGAGTCCCAGTCTTAGTGTTCATGGTCAGCCCCCCCCCCCCCCCTTACCCCCACCACCCCCTGAGGTCATTCAGGTTGTTGGAACACGACGAACACCAAGCAACACGTAAATAAATAATCTCCAGTGACAGACATGGTCAGGTGATGGAACCCAACAAGACGTTGTTCTTCCCCTGGAAAGCCAAGAACAGTGAAACACACTGATGAACACTCAGAAAGAAAAAAAAAAGAAAAGAAAAGAAAAACGGAAAAAAGAAAAGAAAAGAAAAAAAGGAAAAAAGAAAAGAAAAAAAAGAAGAAAAAAGACGGGGAAAAAACAAACAGACTTGCTCCCTTCTAGCGCTTTTGGAAATGCCTTTCTGTCCTCATTGAGACTAAGGTCACTTCCAAACGAAAATTTTTAGTGCTTACACATCTTCTTGTCTGGGTGGATACTAAATCTACCTCTCAGCGAAAAATTAGTGCCTTTCTTTCACGGCTTTACAAAAAAAAAAAAAAAAAAAAAATCTCTGGTGTTTATTGATGCTAGATTTCACTTCTACCAAACACTCCCTCTAACTAAGAGCTTTTAACATGACGTTCCTATCGTTCGTGATAACTATACAAACCCCGCAGCAAAAACGTCCGCCATTGTTAGGGCTTTTGAGAATGATAATAATAACAGTAATGATAATAGTAATAATATAATAATATTTTTTAATAATGATAATAATAATAACAGATAATTTGTAAGGCGCTGACAATCCACACTCACGTGTACGCGACGGGCTGCCTACCTGGGTAGTGCCGAATGAAGAGCTGCCTGCCGGCGCTTCATTCAGTCGTTTCCCGTGTCATCCAGTCAATATCGTTCACTCAGTTCTCTTACTTCCTTCGTTCTTTCCATTTCTAACGCCAGGTACATGCTATGTGTAGCATGACATCCATACCAACAGCCAAACTGGCCTTCTCTTCCGAAAGTTGGTGATGGGAATTTAACGTGTGTGCAAGATGTTATGCGTGCGTTCACACACGGAACCTCGGTTTATAGTCTCATTCGAAGGACTATTTGGGAAATGGAGTCAGAACCAATATTAACTCTGAGGGAAAAATCCCCCTGTACCGAAACGGCCCTGCGGAGATTCGAACCCGCAACGCCAGGATCACCAAGATCACGAGTCCTGCGCTCTACCACTGAGCTATTCCGACAATACATCATTGTCCCTATTGATAGTATATTCATCTCCTTACAAAGATTTCTGCCATTTTAGAGCGTTTGGCTTGGTTTTACTGACACTAAATTCATCTCCCAACAAAAACACTGAGCATTTTTAGACACATAATCGTCTTTAATGATACTAAACTCACCTACCAAAGTAAGGGCGTTTTGAAATACATAATTGTCTTTAACTGACACCAAATTCACCGCCCATTGAATATTCCCGCTATTTTGGGGCCTTTTTACATACAATATTGTCTTTATTAATGCTACATCCACCTCGCAGTGAACACTTCCGCAAGTTTCAGGACTTCTTAGAATAGTCTTGCCTTTATTGCTGCTCAATTAAATTTCCAGTGAATATTCACGGTAGCGAGGACTTTAAAAAAGATTCCTGTTTTTATTGATGCTCAATTCACTTCCCAGCGCATACTCCTAACATTTTTTTAACAGCTTTTGAAAAATGCATTTTTCGTAAGACATCCACTGAAAATATAAACAAGGAAACAAATAATAAACGTCTCAGCATGTCTTAGTGTGAGCGCACCCGCACCCATAAAGAAGATAAGATAATGTTGCTTATAGCCCAGCCGACCGCAAAGGACCCATAAAGAAAAAAACCTTGCGTGCTCTATACCTCGTGGGTGTAGGCCCACGTCTACTTGTTTCAGGGAGACAGGCTGTCTTCTGTGTGCGTGCTAAGCGTGATGGCTGCTGCATAGTTCTCATTGGTTTTGGGTCAGAAGGTCATTCCTTTCCACGGCCTGAGTACCGGAGTTCCGCCTGTCATATTTTTTTCCCTTTCTTTCTTTCTTTCTTTCTTCTCAGTAGTAAGGTTAGGCAGGTTTCACCCCCTAAATCCGGCGGAGGCAAAATGCGGAGGGAACAAGACAGCGCCTTAGGACGAATCACATGATCGAGGATGCTCGGTGATGACATCGTGACATCCATGTGACGTCCCTATTCATAGACCCTACGGGCGATTGCATCACGAGGGGTGCAATCAGCTGTAAAGAAAAATTGTAAACCACCAAACAAATGACAGACTTGTTTTAAGCGACTCGTGTTGGGTTAGGGCGTATCCCAAGGGTGACATCACATGATGAAAAAGACAGTCAGTTCCCTTGAAAGGTCCGAACTGTACCTACTGAACCCTCTA
>CM031628.1:5802831-5803975 GCA_018398815.1 Conus ventricosus | reverse complement strand
CCCCGTCGGGTCATAGGGGCCATCCCGTCATGTGATTTGCCCCTGAGGGTTTTAATAGCAATGTGGAAAATCGGTGATGATCAGCTATTATGGTTAGCCAGTACAGTTCAAGTGAGCCCGCTGTTGGTTTTTGGTTTGTTGTCACCTTATAAGGCACTTAATAAAAAAAAAAACAATCAAACATCGAATCAAACAAAGACAGCTATTAACCCCAAATCTCATTCTTTAACTGGTAATGAACCGTATAAAAAGTCAGTCATGCTCAGCTAGTAGGGTTCAGTAGGTACAGTTCGGACTTTCAGGAACTGATGTCTTTTTCATCATGTGATGTCACCCTTGGGATACGCCCTAACCCAACACGAGTCGCTTAAAACAAGTCTGTCATTTGTTTGGTGTTTACAATTTTTCTTTACAGCTGATTGCACCCCTCGTGATGCAATCGCCCGTAGGTCTATGAATAGGGACGTCACATGGATGTCACGATGTCATCACCGAGCATCCTCGATCATGTGATTCGTCCTAAGGCGCTGTCTTGTTCCCTCGCATTTTGCCTCCGCCGGATTTAGGGGGTGAAACCTGCTAACCTTACTACTGAGAAGAAAGAAAGAAGAAAGAAAGGGAAAAAAATATGACAGGCGGAACTCCGGTACTCAGGCCGTGGAAAGGAATGACCTTCTGACCCAAAACCAATGAGAACTATGCAGCAGCCATCACGCTTAGCACGCACACAGAAGACAGCCTGTCTCCCTGAAACAAGTAGACGTGGGCCTACACCCACGAGGTATAGAGCACGCAAGGTTTTTTTCTTTATGGGTCCTTTGCGGTCGCTGGGCTTAAGCAACATTATCTTATCTCTTTATGGGTGCGGGTGCGCTCACACTAAGACATGCTGAGACGTTTATTATTTGTTTCCTTGTTTATATTTTCAGTGGATGTCTTACGAAAAATGCATTTTCAAAAGCTGTTAAAAAAATGTTAGGAGTATGCGCTGGGAAGTGAATTGAGCATCAATAAAAACAGGAATCTTTTTTAAAGTCCTCGCTACCGTGAATATTCAACTGGAAATTTAATTGAGCAGCAATAAAGGCAAGACTATTCTAAGAAGTCCTGAAACTTGCGGAAGTGTTCACTGCGAGGTGGATGT
>CM031628.1:5767638-5790954 GCA_018398815.1 Conus ventricosus | reverse complement strand
AAAGCTCTGAATATTCTGCGGGTCGTAGCGCACACCGACTGGGGCGCTGATAAGAAAACTTGCTGAAGCTCTACAGAGCCTTGGTCGTTCCAAACTGGACTACGGTTGTGCTGTGTACGGCTCTGCAAGACCCTCTTACCTCAAACTCTTGGACCCTATCCACCATCAAGGGCTTCGTCTCTGTCTTGGAGCATTCCGCACCACCCCTGTGTACAGCCTGTACGCAGAAGCAGGTGAACCCTCACTGTCCAACTGCAGGCTGAAAATGTCTCTAAATTATTATATCAGACTGTTCTCAGAACCGCAGAATCCTGCCTATGACTGTGTCTTTGACTCTCAGTTTCAAAACAAATTCGAAACCAACCCTAACTGTATTCCGCCGTTTGGTCTTCGTATGCAGCCTCACGTGCGGAATGCAGGTCTAGACCTAGGAGTTGTGTCGGATTTTTCCAAGTTTCCAGATCAGCCTCCGTGGACCTTTTTCACACCAGAGATTCGTTTTGATCTTGCAACCTTTCGTAAAGAGTCTACCAGCTCTCTGGCATACAAGGCCTTGTATGCTGACCTCTGTTCAAAATTCCCATCTTACCAGAAAATTTTCACTGATGGTTCCAAGTCTGAAGATGGAGTAGCCTGTGCAGCCTATTGCCCCGGTGCTCCTTCTCAGATACTGTTAAAACATATACCTCCAGATGCTTCTGTCTATTCTGCTGAACTGACTGCTCTGGTTCTGGCATTGAAGATAATTTCACAATCTACGAAGAGGGATTTTCTGGTTCTGTCGGATTCGCTGTCAGCTTTGGAGGCCATAGCTGGCCGCAACCTTCAGCATCCAGAACTTTTACATTTCTTTGAACTTTTTAGCAAGTTGAAAGCGGATGGTTACAACATTATTCTGGCTTGGGTTCCTGGTCATGTTGGCATCGGCGGGAACGAAATGGTTGATCGTTTAGCCAAGAACGCCACAAGAGAGAAACTGTCCAACATTTATATCCCCTGCTCAGATGTGAAACCCAAATTAACGATTATGTGAGAGACCTCTGGCAGGAGGATTGGAACACACAGACGAATAACAAACTCTTTCAGATCCGTCCAAACCTTAAGGACTTCCTCCCATCTACATCTGGTGGTCGTAAAGAGGAAACGGTTCTGTGCCGGCTGCACACCGGCCATTCGTATTTTACTCATTCCTACCTTTTAAAGAGTGAAGAAGCTCCGTGGTGCATTCCATGTCATGTGCCACTCACAATGAAACATATTCTTTTAGAGTGTTGGGACTTGCACGATGTGAGACACAAACATTTTACAGCGGAGTCCATGGAGATCCTGTTCAGGGATGTCCTGCCTGACGTGATCCTTGGGTTTTTGAGAGAGATTAACATTTTTCATCTGATTTAAGATTTTACGGAAGAAAGATTTTTAACGAAGTTTCTGGTGCGTTTCTAGAAGATGTTATTGAAAGTGATGTGTGAACGTTTTTTTTTATTTTTTAAATGACTGGTGAGTTGATTTTAACGTGGTGACAGCCCTGATGTGGCCCTTTGCGGTCGGCTGGGCTATAAGCAACATTATTATTATTATATTATTATTATTATTAGGTTTTGATGCAACAATTGCAGGTGATTTTATTTTCTACTTTATCATTCTTCTGGCAAAACAGTATGTATATAAATGTAAGTTAGAAGGCAGTCTCCCACAATTAACAGTCTTTTTGAGAATATTGAAATACAGATTTAGAATTGAAAAATATAACTCATATCTAACCATGAATGACATGGATTTCCAGAAAAAATGGCTTGCATATGAGCCCTCGTCTTTGATGATTAACTGTTTTTGTCAGTGTGAATGTATATAATGCAATATATGAAAACTAAGCACTAGACTAACAAACAATATTTCTGCTCCCTTGCTGATGACAGTCTATGAGGCTCATGTATGTTACTCAAGATGTACATTTTTTTTCTTTCAAGGTTGCTATCATTGAGACAATGTGTTCTGTGAAAATAGCATATCTTCATTTGCTGTGAACCAAACCCATTCTGTCTTAATGTTTGTTGTTAAATATCAGTGTGTCCGCTTGTTTGTCCTCCTACCTGTCCTCCTCGTGCTATCAGTTATCCTCATTGATCTCTCTGTCTATTCTTTCTTTTTAATTTTAAGCATGATTACACTACACAGAATAATTTGCCATAAGTACAATGCACTGTGCTATGCTGTTTATGTCATCAAGAACCATGCTTTAGATAGTTTAAATGATGATATGCTGAAGGCTATATCTTTCTTTTTGTTTGGTATATACTTACTTGTCTATGTATCTAGTTTAGCTGCCATATACCTAATTTCTGATATTGATTTGTTCATATATCAGTTTCTGTAATAACAATAAAGACATAAAAATGTTTTTAAAAAATATTACAGTGTGCTTGTTTGTGCCCTAATTTCAGCAACTATAAAACGATATTAAAGTGACAGGTTTGTGTCCTAATTTCAGCAATTATAAAGCGATATTAAAGTGAGCAGTGTTTGTGTCCTAATTCCAGCCAACTATAAAACGATATTAAAGTGAGCTGTGTTTGTGTCCTAATTTCAGCAACTATAAAAGATATTAAAGTGAGCTGTGTTTGTGTCCGAATTTTAGCATTATAAATGATATCACAGCGTGCAGTGTTTGTGACCTACTTGCAGCCATTGTAGTTTATGCTGATGCTTGCAGTTAGTTAGTCTACTTTCAGTCACTACACATTACAATGAAGTTGTGTCCTACTTTCAGCTACTCTGAATGTTTCAGTTTCATCAGGAGTCACTGCATGCAGACTTGTCCATTAACTACACACATCTACAAAGTCTTGAGACACTCTGCGCATTATTCAAGCTGATGGCAAATGTTTGACTATTATACAGTGTGCAGTGTTTGTGTCTACTTTCACCCTCTGGTGCTGGTCATTAAGTGTGCAGTGTTGTGTTCTCATTTCACCGACTGTAGCAAATACAAAGTGTGCAGTGTCTACTCTCTCTCTCTCTCTCTTCTCCTCTCTCTCTCTCCTCTTCTCTCTCCGTCTCTCTCTCTCTCTTCTTCTCGCAGCTGAGTTTAAAGCATGCATCTGTTTCTTTCTACTCTCTCTCTTCTCTCCTCATCTCTCTGTCTCCGTCTCTCTCTCTCTCATCATCTCTCATCTCTCTCTCTCTCACTGCAGCTGAGTTTAAGCATGCTCTGTTTGTGTCATTTCAACCTCTGCAGTCCATTTGACTTACAGGGAGGCTTCCTGATCAGAGAACCTGGCCAGTTACTGCGGTCTGTAGCATTGAAGAACAACAGTTGGGCATGACAGCAGAGTGTTGGTCTTCATCTGTAACAAGCACGTCATCCACAGTTTCTTTTTCATCACAGATGGATAGGAAGAAACACCACAGTATGCTATAACTCTCATTTGCCATTCAAATGGAGATTCACACACACACACACACACACACACACACACACACACACACACACACACACACACACACACACACACACATACCCACAAAACAACAACAACAACAACAAGTTACACACACGCCCCACATTTTGGCACCAACACACAGTCTCTCTCTCACACATCCATGACACAAACATATTCCTCGCTCCTTCCTCCTCCTTCTCTCACACACACACACACACACACACACACACACACACACACACACACACACACACACACACACACTCGCACACACACACCCCCACACACACACACACACACACCACACACACACACACACACACACACACACACACACACGCTCACACACACTCGCTCCACACAACACACTACACACACACACACACACCACACACACACCCACACACACACACACACGCGCGCAGACACACACACACAACACACACACCACACACACACCCACACCACACACCACACACACACATCACACACACACTGAGTCACTCACACAACCAAGTAACAAGTCCACCTGGTACACACTGTTATCTGCTTCCTGTTCATGCACTGAAGCGGTGAATGTGACAGGGAATGAAAACAGGTGTCCTGTGGTCACCTGTGAGAACTTTGTAGCCCGCTGTCCATAACTGGTAAAGCCACTTGCCACCACTGGTCAGAGCTGGACTCACCAGACGGGAAGCATCGCTGGACCCAATTGGTTTGTCCTTCTCTTCAGGCATAGCAATACATAATGTCGTGGAGGACACAAAGGTTGGTGAATGGTGAGAGAAATAATGTCATACGGGTAGTGTGTAGCTCTTAAGGTAAGCAAGTCATCCGTGGAGGACTGGTGAACAGAGGGAATAGTCATGACCTGGTAGTCCATAGCTCTGAACATACAACACATAATGTGTACAGGACTGGTGAACAGAGGGAATAGTCATGACCTGGTAGTCCATAGCTCTGAACATACAACACATAATCTGTACAGGACGGGTGAACAGAGGATAGTCATGACCTGGTAGTCCATAGCTCTGAACATACAACAATAATCTGTACAGGACTGGTAAACAGACAGGGAGAGTCATGACCTGGTAGTCCATAGCTCTGAACATACAACACACAATCTGTACAGGACTGGTGAACAGACAGGAGAGTCATGACCTGGTAGTCCATAGCTCTGAACATACAACACATAATCTGCACAGGACTGGTGAACAGACAGGGAGAGTCATGACCTTGTAGTCCATAGCTCTGAACATGCAACATATGATCTGTACAGGACTGGTGAACAGACAGGGAGAGTCATGACCTGGTAGTCCATAGCTCTGAACATACAACACATAATCTGTACAGGACTGGTGAACAGAGGGGAAGAGTCATGACCTGGTAGTCCATAGCTCTGAACATACAACAATAATCTGTACAGGACTGGTGAACAGACAGGGAGAGTCATGTCCTGGTAGTCCATAGCTCTGAACATACAACACATAATCTGTACAGGACTGGTGAACAGACAGGGAGAGTCATGTCCAAGTAGTCTGCAGTTCTTTAGACACAACACACCACGTCATCTGTGGAGAACACTCATGGTCATCATGAATTGTGGGGGACGCTCATGGTTGGCCCAAACCTGAATAAGAAGTTCTTCCCCCAGTTACCATTCCATTCGGCAGCCATAGCAATGTGTGGTGTTCAGTACCAGCTGCTGACTGCAAGAAACTCCAAACATGGCAGCACTGCTCTGCTGGAACGTTAACATTTCAAACTATATCAAAAGGTAGTCTGAATGCCGTTTGATTTGTCTAGGATATGTGTGTATTTGAGTGTAAACATGGATTTGCTTGAGAACCTAGCAGACACGAATTGTTCTACTGGGCGTAAATTGCCCCCCTCTCTCCTCATTCTCTCCCCACCCCCCTTTTTGTCTCCCCCACTCCCCCCACTCCCCCCTCCCCCCCACACACACTGCTTATTTCAGTTATTTCCTATCCCTTTCATTCACCTGCAGAGTCTGGCGTGGGGAAGTGCTTGACGATGATGCCCTGACGTGTGGCACTGGCATTGACTGGGAGGGGACACCTCAAGACAGCCTCGTCCTTGTCCAGCTTCACCGCAGTGCCGATACACACAGCCCCGGCCAGGGAAGACGTCGCCACAGTGAGGGCCATCATGATCCACACAGCTGCTGCTGACCCTGTCAACACACGTCATCCACCTGCTGTGAGCTGGATGGACCACTTCGTTTAGGACTTCAGCAAATTCATGTTGCACAGCTGAGAACCTTTTGAAAGAATGTTTAGTTATCTGTGGGGATGAAGGGGGAGGGTGATGACCGACTCCTAGGGTGAAAGCTCTGAACTCATTGCACCTTTCCATTTCTGGAAATGGCCCTGTACACATGTGCACTGGATGCTGTGCTCACATTAGTACATGTGCACTGGATTCTGTGCTCACATTAGTACATGTGCACTGGATACTGTGCTCACATTAGTACATGTGGAACTGTAAATCAGTTGTTTCTTTTCTTTCCTACTCACGCCATCCTCACCCCCACCCCCCACCCCCGCGCACGACCAACCATACTATGTTTTTTTTCTTTGTTACTAACTGGTCAAATACTGAAAACAATGGTAATTTCATTCTGAGAATTAACATAGCAGAATTTTTTTTTTAGATCAGTAATGTTGGCAGTAATGACACTGTTTTTTTATGTCCAGTTCATATCAGGGATATCAGATGTAGTCTTACTCTTCCAGGTCAAACTGTTCACAAAGATCACCACATCACAACTGACCATGCAGGTCAGTTAAGAGTTGTAAGAATCAGTCCGTTTCACTCTTCCTGGTCAGACTGGTCACAAAGACCACCACATCAAAACTGACCCACAATCAAGTCATGCATGATCAGTCGCAGGGATTGAAACTCAGCAATGAAAATCATTATGCAAATGTGAATCAGTAATCAGTTAAAAAAACATTTTGGTGGATAGTTTTAATCCTTGTTAAGACTTAGCGTTCAATAAGGGTGTGTGTATGTGTGTGTGTGATGGGGGGTGGGGGTGTGAGGGGGAAGGAGGGGAGGCACTGGTTTCATGAGCATCCCCCAGTCCCCTCCCCAAGCTGAATTTTTTTAAAAAGTGTCAGTGCTGAATATCATTCCACACTATTTAAGATGACAATGGAGTATCACCAGATGGCACAAATTTGTACCATCTACAACAACAGCAACAACAACAACAACAACAACAACAACAACAACAACAACAACAGTCTGGTGCAGGATGCAGGGGTGGAGGTGAAGGTGTGCCCCACCCCTCTCCCCCCAAACATTTCACGCCCTTTTTCAACCTTGATTTCCTTTCTATATTCCTACTGCACCCATCCCCTTCTCCTTACAAACTACTTGATCTGTTCCTGACTACAAAGACAAAGATTTGAATAACACACACACACACACCACACACACACACACACACACACACACACACACACACACACACACACACACACACACAGATGGAGTTACCGACAGTAACAGAACGAAAGCCTGATAGAAAAGAACAGAGCGAGAGGCGGAGGCAAAGGCAGAGACAGAAGCATGAACTGCAATGACAACAACCATGAAGGGATTTACACAGTGCAACTCCTCACTCTATGAGTAACCTGACAGCACCTCTATGAGTAACCTTACAGCACCTCTATGACTAACCTTACACCTCTATGACTAACCTTACAGCACCTCTATGACTAACCTTACACCTCTATGACTAACCTTACAGCACCTCTATGACTAACCTTACACCTCTATGACTAACCTTACAGCACCTCTATGAGAAACCTTACAATACCTCTATGAGTAACCTTACAGCACTCTATGACTAACCTTACAGCACCTCTATGAGTAACCTTACAATACCTCTATGAGTAACCTTACAGCAAGCCCTGATGTGGCCCTTTGCGGTCGGCTGGGCTATAAGCAACATTATCTTATCCTAACTAACCTTACAGCACTCTATGAGTAACTTACAGCACCTCTATGAGTAACCTTACAACACCTCTACAAATAACCTTACAGCACCTCTATGAGTAACCTTACAACACCTCTATGAGTAACCTTACAACACCTCTATAAGTAACCTTACAGCACTCTATGAGTAACCTTACAGCACTCTATGAGTAACCTCACAGCACCTCTATGAGTAACCTTACAGCACTCTATGACTAACCTTACAGCACCTCTATGACTAACCTTACAACACCTCTAGGAGAAACCTTACAGCACTCTATGAGTAACCTTAGAGCACCTCTATGAGTAACCTTACAGCACCTCTATGAGTAACCTTACAGCACTCTATGAGTAACCTTACAGCACCTCTATGAATAACCTTACAACACCTCTAGGAGAAACCTTACAGCACTCTATGAATAACCTTACAGCACCTCTATGACTAACCTTACAGCACCTCTATGACTAACCTTACAGCACCTCTATGAGTAATCTTACAGCACCTCTATGAGTAACCTTACAGCACCTCTATGAGTAACCTTACAACACCTCTAGGAGAAACCGTACAGCACTCTATGAATAACCTTACAGCACCTCTATGAGTAACCTTACAGCACCTCTATGAGTAACCTTACAGCACCTCTATGAGTAACCTTACAGCACTTTACAACAGCATTTTAAACTAGAACCAAATGAGATTAACTGGAACATCACATAAACAACACACATTTGCTCACTTCACAGAGAAAACTAAAGACAACACTGGGAATCAATCAAAAGTAAATACACAAAAGTATAAACAGCATGAAGATCTTAAAGGATACATCACCAAAGATAACATGACATTGACAAGCTCTATCACAAATGGTATATCAATACAATAACAAACTGATAATGCAATATAACATACAACCTCAAGCATACTTTACAAGTCCCAAACACGTTGCAAGCGTACTCAGGTGCCGACTTTCTTCTCTTTATCTTTGACTTGCTGGTCCTTGGCTGATCAGGAAAGTCTCTGTCGTCTTTACGGTGTGCTGTGGGCCGCTCTCTTCCCATCCATGATGCAACTGACAATTCAATCAATAGCAAAATGCAATTTTGTCGAGCACAATACAACTGTTGAATTGTTTCTGATCTGACTGTATTGTGAATGAATTGTATAAGATTGTAGCTTATCTGTTTAACCTTCTAGCGACGTGCCGTGCGATAGTGACGGCAACTCAGTTGACCCGTCCACGATGAGCCGTGCCCTGGTGACAGCAGCACTGCTGTACTGCCTGGATGTGCCGTGCATCCATGACGGCACAACTATAAAAAAATTCCCATGTTCTCTCGTCTACCGTACAGGGGATGCAGGTGCCCTAAATTTTAGAACAGGGTTCTAGCCACTGGAAGGGTAAGTTTACATGCACTTAGCAGACCTGTTCATCCCCCAATTTCTTCTGCAGAAGATTTGGTGGCAAAAACCAGTAGATTAGTGTCCAAAATCAGTAGAATTACTGGAAATGTAAAATAGGCAAAATTGCATGACCGACATTATCTGCTCAAAGCACAATGACATGCATAACTAAACTAGATCAGCTTGATAATAATTGCAAATATATAACTGCAAATATAAGTACACAAAGAAACAAAACTCATCAAAATAAGATGCTCTGGAAAGCAGTCATTGAACTGTATTGAAGACATTTGCTGGTTATGAACAGGCCACAAGTAACTTGTCATGTGTTTTGACATGTATCAAAATGTTAGGAACAACTTCCACTGAAACAGTTCTAAACTGAATATTTACAAAGGGAAAATGGACCTCACTATGTACAGTATATTGTATGTACAGTTGTACATTGTTGACCTTGGTCTACTGTGTGTGACTATGATAGTAGGCACTTCTCAGCTCTTGGAGATCTTCTTTTGACAGACTCTTGACACTGTCAACTGGTCCAGTGGGCAATGCCTTGAGCACAAGAAGGCTCTCCAGTGTAGAAGATGACAGTGAAGACCTCTGAGGTGTCTTGTTCTTGCGGACACAAGAGAATACCCTTTCGCAATGGGCGCTGCTATGCGGTATGGTCAGGATGCCCAACATTGCATTGGCCAGATCTCTGAAATTTTGCTGTCCGGAAAACATAAACTTCATCGTCTGAGTGAGTTTGTCAGCCATTGACAAAGATAGGTTTGACTCAGCGATGACGCAGAACAAAGACCGAATTTATGTGAATCCTGACTACACCAAAAAAACAAAGAGAAATCAATCAGGCTCTCAGAGTTGAGAAAAAAAGAAGAAGTGAGGCAGGCGAACAAAACTAGCAATAAGAAACGGCAAGATTGTCGTTCTGACAAAGGGGGCTGGTAACGACCAACGAACAGGTGGAGGCCCAGAGTCTGCCACAGACCCCAAACCAAGACAGAACTGACTAAAGAATACTAACCATGTAAATAGTGTAAATAGTAGACAAAAAAAGGAAGATTTTTTCAGGGAAAGGAAGAAGGGGTTACAGTTTTATACTCTAATGTTGATGGTTTACTGAATAAAAAAGATGAGTTCTTTACAAGAATAGAAGAGATCAAGCCAGTGTTATAGCACTGACGGAAATAAAACCGAAGCACCCAAATGTTTTGAATGAATCGGAGTGTGCCATCCCTAATTATGACATGTTTGTAAACAAAAACCAGTTAAGAGGTGTAGCATTATATGTCGAGAAGTTAATGAATGCGCAAGAGTGTGAGGAAATAAATGTGTGTGAATTTCAGGAAAGTGTGTGGTGCTCAGTCGAAAGTGTCCAAGATGGTAAAATTTTATTTGGATGTATTTACCGAAGCCCAAACACTAGCAGTGAAGAAAATGATCAGAAATTATTTCAAATACTTAAATCTGATATGGTATCGAACTTATACTAAGGTGTGCATATGGGCGACTTTAATTTTCCAGGCGTCCATTGGATGGAGAAAATGGACAGGAGGAAAAAAAATGACAGCATTAAACAAAATGTGCTAGATTCCTTTTTGATACAGAAGGTAAGCAAACCGACAGAGAGGAGGAGAGTTGATCAAAACCCTACATTGGATGACTGGATACTTGTAAGCGAAGATAATCTTATTTCGGACATTGTGCATCTTGACCCAGTGGGTAAAAGTGACCATGATGTTTTGGCATTTTCCGCTTCACATTTCTAATTAAAAAAAAGTAAAAAAAAAAAACAGGTTAAGTATATTTACAAACTTAGCAAGGGTGATTATTGTAAGTTTAGAAAGATTGTAAATGATCATGATTGGTCTGTGATGTCAGAAATGAATAGCGAAGAGAATTGGAACTACATAAAAAGATTACTGGATAATGGTATGGAGAAATGTATCCCTAAAGTTAAAGTTAGGGATACTAAAAAGTACAACCTGTATGGAGAATAAGACAGCATTCAGATGTATCAAAAAGAAATATAAACTATTCAAAAGATACCTTACCACTAAATCAGGTTATGCTTATCTGAAATAATAAAGGAAAAGAAACAAATGTAAAAAGTTGTTAAAAAGAATAAGAAGAGATTATGAGAAGCAGATCGCCAATGAAGGTAAAATAATCCAAAAAAGTTTTGGAGGTATGTGCAACAGCAAATGAAAATGAGTACAGGTATAAGTGCATTAAAGAGACCTGATGGTACATTTGCGGTGGGATGACATGGATAAGGCTCAAATGTTAAATACATTTTTTTCAAGTGTATTTACCCAAGAAAATTTATGCGACATTCCGGACTTGAGAGAAGGATGTTATTCAAATGGGGTTATGTTAACAGAAATTCGAGTAACTCCCAAAGCTGTGGAGAGTAAATTAAAACAAACTTAACCCAAATAAGGCACAGGGTCCTGATTTATTGCCACCAAGGGTACTAAAAGAGCTATGTGAGGAATATCTGTTCCACTGTGTTCATTTTTTAATAAGACACTTGAAAACTGGTGTATTACCTGAAGACTGGAAAACGGCAGAGGTGACAGCGATTTTTTAAGAAAGGTACAAAATGTGAACCGAGCAACTACAGACCTGTAAGTCTTACTTGTATCTTATGCAAGGTTTTAGAAAGTATTGTCAGAGACTCAATGGTCTCCTATTTTACAGATAATAATTTATATTCTAAATGTCAGCATGGGTTTTCGAAAAAAAAACGATCATGTGTCACACAGCTGTTAGAGGTTATGGAGGATATAACAACAATGCTAGATGGCAGACAAGGAATTGATATCATATACATGGATTTTAGAAAAGCTTTTGATACGGTTCGCATAAGAGACTCCTTATAAAGCTAGCAGCATACGGTATTGGTGGCCTTATTAAATGGATCAAAAACTTTCTGAGTGATAGAACTCAACAAGTCAGAGTAGGGGCAGCAAATCAAAGAAATGTAATGTACTTAGTGGTATCCCTCAAGGAAGTATACTGGGACCGGTTTCTTTTCACTATTTTTATAAATGATCTACCAGATAACCTTGTCAGTCCATGTAAAATATTCGCAGATGATACTAAGATTTACAATTGTACATCAAAGAGTACTTGTATTCAAAACGATATCTACAAACTGCAAGAGTGGTCTGAGTCGTGGAATCTGTATTTCAACATGACCAAGTGTGGTGTATTGCACGTCAGGAATAATAATCAAAATAATGAATATAAAATGATGGAGAATGATGTTTATCACCAAGTAGAGGCTCTTACTGAAGAAAAAGACTTGGGTGTTACCTTCGATAGCAGGTTGTCATTTGACCCTCACTTACAGAGAGTGGTAAATAAAGCTAACCAGATGTTAGGTATCATAAAAAGGAGTTTTACTTATTTAGATAAAGATACTTTTTTGAAATTATTACAAAGCTTTTGTCAGGCCACATTTGGAGTATGCTAATGTGATTTGGAGCCCTTTTTTAAAGCGTCAATCAATAATGTTAGAAAAGGTTCAAAGACGAGCTACCAAATTGCTGAAGCATTGCAAAAAACTTATCATATAATGAAAGATTGAAATATTTGAATCTGCACTCACTGAGGGGAAGAAGGATCAGAGGTGACCTAATTCAGTTTATAAGATCTTTAATGGCTATGATGATATTGACATTGAGACATTCTTTTCTGCTGCACAAACTTCGAGTACTAGAAACTCTGAAGGAAAGATTTTTATTAAAGCACTGTAACACTAATCAACGTAAATTTTCATTTTCTTATAGAGTTGCTAACCACTGGAATGAAATACCTACTACCATTAAATTTGCACCTGATATTAATACTTTCAAGAATTTTCAGATAATGATTCAAAATTTAGAGAATTGTTTCATGACAAATGATGGATTGCAATGAAGATATTAATGTAGCATCCCAATGACCAAAAAGTGAAGAAATTTAGAGGGGACACATGTTTAGACCGCGGGGTCTAAGGCTAATGAAGCCAGTCCCTACTACTACTACTACTAAAGTTGCCTCAGTTTTGTGACCTCCGACTCCTTGTTCCACTTTTTATCCTTTGGCTTCACTGTTTGAAGAAGTTCGATATCTGGGGTCCTCCGCTTATCTCACTCGCCTTGTGAGCCTCCGTGCCGATGCCTCTTGATATCGTTCCTTCCTCCATGCCCAATCGTTCCTTCCTCCATGCCCAATCGTTCCTTCCTCCATGCCCAATCGTTCCTTCCTCCATGCCCAATCGAAAGGTTGATCTGCAGGTCGTGCAGAACGCAAAATCAGCACCTCGACTGGACAAGTTACGCACGGAAAGTTTTTAAATCGTTTTCCCTTTTTTTGAATTTCTGCACGTATTTTGTTTTCTTCTTGAGGGGGGCTGTCAGAATGACCTCCGAGTCCTCGTCTTTCCGTCTCGTGTTGACGACTTGAGGAGCTTGCTCGAGCTCTACCTGAGGCCATTTTTTTCTCTCGGCAATCCCGGATAACAATCGCTTTCAGTGTGCACACTTCTGGCCATTCGGGGTTCATTGGAAAATACCATTTCCCCGTGGGGCAGAATGGGAAAAGCGTGACAACTGAATGCAGCCACCTCCTCTCCAAAACAACCAGTTGTGACAAAATGTGTGCATCAAAAATTTCCACCGAAACGGCATGGCAAAAATCCGGGAATCGCAGAAATGAACATCGGGAGATTCAAGCCCGTCGGGGGAGATCGTAAAATGCCCTTTTAAAACGGGAGAATCTTCCGCAAAATCGGGAGGTGAACAGGTCTGCACTAGCCATGACCTTTGTGACCCCAGAGTAGTCAGAATAAAGAGACCCGTCGGGCACTGGAAGGCACGTATGGAATTTCCTGCTTCACCAAACCCCTATGGAAAGAAGGAGAATGACATGTGGTTTTAGAACTGGTTCAGCAAAGTAGTTCAGAAAATGAGGGGGGTATAGTATAGTATAGTATAGTATAATAGTATAGTATAGTAGAGTATGTATTATATAGTATAGTATAGTATAGAAATGGGATAGTAATAAAGAGCGATTGAGGCTCTACTTTTAAAGAGCCTATTCGTCTATCTAATTCTAACTTTGATTTCTAGCATTGCGTGCAACTCAGTTTTCCAGAAGTTATTCTTGGCAAACTGGTTTACAATGATGGTAGATTTTTCCAGTGTTCATCCAGTTTTCTCTTGAAAGCATCCATGATGGCGCAGAAACCACTGACTCGGGGAGATTGTTCCAAGTTTTGTTGATCCTATTCGAGAAAAAATTGCTCAAAACTGCTAATTTACTTCTGCTTTTCTTCTGCTTCATTGAATTTCCTCTTAACGGGCTTTTATTGTCCTTTTCAAACATAAGTTCATGGGTGTTGTACATTCCTTGAGGTACTTATAAGTTTCAATCATATCACCCCGAAGACGGCGGTGCTCAAGACTCGGAAGCTTCAAATTTTCAATCTATCAGGGTAGGGTTTTGTCTTTGAGATGGCTCAGTGTCTTGGGGCACGACGTTGCACATCCTCAATGTCACTACATAGACTTTGGAATGTGGTTGCCAGACACTATACCATATTCCAACATGGCCTGACCATGCTCTTGAACAAAAGTACAAAAGTTCTCTCGAAAAGATGATCAAAAGATCGGCGTGTAAGCCCCAACCATTCTTTGGCCTTGATGTGGTCTGACAACCTGCTCTTTGAACGAGAGTTTATTATCCACACAACGCCTAAGTCTTTTTCCTTTTCAGTTTCTTTTAGTTCACTCTTGCTTGTTGCCATCCACTTTTTCCCCATGTAATACTCATTTTCATTGTTCCGGCCAATCTTCAAAACACAGCATTTTTCTGGGTGAAAACGCAGTAGCCATTTGTTGGAACCATTCTTGCAAGTTGTTCAAGTCGTCCTGGAGATCTGTCGGACCGTTTTCAGTATCACTTCTCACATAAAGCTTTGTATCATCTGCAAAACATCTTGGCATAGTCTTCAACCCCTGGGCAAGTCATTTATGTATATAACAAACAGCATCGGCCCAAGCACAGATCCTTGTGGAATACCACTTGTCACACTCCCTTCTGATGAACTGGCTCCGTTGATGACGACTTTTTGTCTCCTGTTACTTAGAAAATCTGCTATCCAGTCTAGGACTTTACCTTTAACTCCACTTGCAGACAGTTTTCTGTACAAGCCTCCTGTGTGGGACAGAGTCAAGGCCTTCTGATAATCCATATAGACCACATCAACTGAGCCCCCTTTTCCAGTGTACTCGTCCATGAACCTAGGGCTTCAACAGTTGCGTGGTACAGTAACGTCCCGCACAAATCCATGTTGATGCTCTGATATCAGCTTGTTGCTGATCAGGTGGTCCAAATTTGCCCTCTCACCATTTTCTCCATAACCTTGCACACAAACACAAGTCAAACTCACAGGACGGTAGTTGTTCGCTACCACCCTTGCTTCCCTTTTTAAAAATATTGGGGACACAAACGCCATTTTCCATTCCTTCGGGAGCTGACCTTTATCAAGTGACTTTCGAACAGCATGGTTAATGGTTGGCTAATTCTTCTGCTGCCTGTGCTAGGATGGGGGGGTTGGATGCCGTCTGGACCGGATGCCTTGTTCTTGTCTAACTTAGAAAGTATCTTTTTGACTGATTCTGTTGTTATTTCAAAGTCTTCAAGTTCACTTACAAACTCATATCTTTCAAATTCAGGGAGTGGTCCCGGATCCTCGACAGTAAAAACACTCTGAAAAAAGTTGTTTAGCAGCTCTGCCTTCTCCTCATCCATTTCGGTTTTCGTGCCATCACTCTTCTTTAGGTCTGCAATTCCTGTCTTATTTTTCAACTTAGAGTTAGTGTAATTATAGAAGACCTTCGGATTCGTTTTAGACTCTGCAGCTACTTTCCCCTTCATATTTCTGTTTGCATGCGGCAGTCTTCCTCGCTCTGTTTTTTGCTCTTGTGTAGGCCTTTTTATCCTCATCGTTGTTACTTTGATTAAACTTTCTAAAAAGCTGGTGTTTGTTTTTTACAGATGACAAAATATTTGGGTTCATCCATGGTTTCCCTTTTCTAACTGATGTTCTTACCAGCGGTGTCGATTTTCTCCACTGCTTCACAATGTTTCTCTTTGATAAAGTTCCATGAGTCGTTTACACTTTATCTTTCAGTTCAGTCTCCCACTCAACCTTCCCAGCTGCTCTACCAGTGTCAGTATCATTTTTTTTTTCTGAAATTCTTTAGTGTTTTTTTTTTAGGTGTTTCACCTGCTTCTAGGGATAACCCATCACCAGGCAAACATGATCACTCTTTTCCAATAGCTGCTTCAACTCTCAAGTCATGATTAGTTCTTCAGTTTTTTGTGAAAATCAGATCCAGATGTTAGCTTTCTGGCCTTCTCTGTAATGGGGTTGGAGTCTTCTGGTGCTGAAGAATAATGCAAACCTTCGTGGCATTCAAAAACTTTGTTGCTATGTGGGGCCCTTTACCAACTGTACTTGTTTCAGTGTTTTCCATCGATTTGTGGAAAGTTAAAATCCCCCATGATTAGCTTGTGTGTGGCCCTCCTTCGGGATATAGTAAACAAAAAGGTTGTTCAGTCTAGCAGCATTGTCTACTGGCTTTGTTCACAAACCCGTATACGAGTCCAATGAGTAGGCTTTCTCCATCTTTCAGCTTACATTTCCCCAAATACTTTCTCAGTATAGGTGCTGTCTATGTCCCTCGCATAATGAAGGCTTCAGGGTTTCGACGAACATACAGGAGTATACCTCGCCTTCCTCTTCTAAGTTAGATACATTTCATAATCATCCATAGATAGCTCACGTCCTGTATAACATATCTCGCATTCTTGGGCTTGAAACCCCAGTGATTCCAATAATGTCTGGCTTGTATATTTCTACCACAACTGAAAGTTCGTTTCTTTTTTTCATAAGTTGATCAACGTTGGTATACAAACAAGTACAGTTTTCTTTTCGATAAACTGTACCCTTGTAAAGGCGTACAAGTTTATCGAAAAAATCTGAGCTTGATTTATTTGCTCTGTGTATTAATAGTTTTATACGTCCTTATCATCCGAAGCCCAAAAAAGTGAAAAATGTGTACTGTGTACAATCATTTAATTTACTTTAAAAAAAAAGAAAATTTAAATTTACTTTTGGGTTACACATATTGAATACCTCAGGCTTTCTCACATCTGTTCAAAGTACGAGCAAAATTTTAAGCCTTTTTTTTTCCTCATTTGCTGTTGTCATACTAACCAAACAAACGTAAACAAGATTGTGTTCTCCTACGTTTTTACTTAGTTTGTGTCTGTAACAGCAGCGTTGCTATTTTACCCAAAATGTATTTAATTCTATGCTTTACAAAGTTCGCGCTTTACCCTTTCTGTTGATATATAATATTGCCTGTTAGGTTTATATTAGGGGACGTAAAATAAAATTTAAAAGTGCGAAAATCGCGCGTCTGCAATGGTGTAAGCACGTGCGGTGCACGTGCAAAGCAGGGAAGCGATGTTGCTCTGCCGCGCCCATCTGGAAAGTATTAAGGGAGAGGGGCACGAAAATATGACCATTCTCCTTTCAAAAATCATGTTTTTGGGTTTTATGTGTCTTTGTGCTCAAGAAAGTCTGTTTGAAACCATCTGTGGTGTTCATTTTGCCTATTTTCACATTTTTCTTAGTAAAAAAAGACTTTATATGAAGGAGTGTAAATGAAAACTGCTCAACTTCTTTATTTTCAAACGTCGTTTCTCAAAATCACTTTGACAACGGTTGATGTGTAAGGAACACAATATCTCTGGATTCAGACTAGCTAGCTTGGGGATTTTTTTTCTTTTGATCAAAAAAGATTTCTGCATGCAATTACATTTTACCTATAAGTCAAAACTGCACTTATCATTTGCTATTTCTATTGAAAATTTCAAAAGCAATGAAAAACGAAGGCTGATACCATCATATGGAAACAAAATTATTGAAAAAAAAGCAGTTTAGGTACATAAAAATCCTTTTGTAATTGCATTACTATTGCTCAGCAAAACAAGAAAAGTCATGTTTCAAGTGCCTAACATGTCTGCTATGATAGAAATACAGTTCTTGTTATGAACCTTCCCCCCCCCCCCCCCCCCATTTTTCATCATTTTGCCCCCATTTGTGGTCCCCAAATCACACAACAGCTTTGAAATCGCCCACATATGTTTTTCCCATGTTTTTTTTTACATAAACAATAGAAAAAAAATGAAGAAGTTTTTAAAAGAACAATGGTTTAATTTTCGTGTCACCTCTTGCCTCAAAATATCATTCCACACTATTTAAGATGACAATGGAGTATCACCAGATGGCACAAATTTGTACCATTTACAACAACAAAACAACAACAACAACAACAACAACAACAACAACGACAGTCTGGTGCAGGATACAGGGGTGGAGGTGAAGGTGTGCCCCGCCCCTCTCCCCCCAAACATTTCAAGCACTTTGCAACCTTCATTTCCTTTGTAAATTCCTACTGCACTCACCCCCCTTCTTCTTACAAACTAACTGATCTGTTCCTGACTACAAAGATTTGAATCACACACACACAGACACAGACACACACACACACACACACACACACACACACACACACACACACACACACACACACACACACACACACACAAGCATGCACACACAGAGATGGAGTTACCAACAGTAACAGAACGAAAGACTGATAGAAAAGAACAGAGCGAGAGGTGGAGGCAAAGACAGAGACAGAAGCATGAACTGCAATGACCACAACCATGAAGGGATTTACTCTGTAAGTAAGCTCATTTCACTTTACAAAAGCATTTGAAACTAGAACCAAATAAGATCATTTGAACATCATACAAACAACACACATTTGCACACTTTACAGAGAAAACTAAAAACATTGAGAGTCAATCAAAAGTAAACACACAAAAGTAAAACAGTACTAAAATCTTAAAGGATACATCACCAAAGATAACATGACATTGACAAGCTCTATCAAAAATGGTATATCAATATAATACAAACTGATAATGCACTACAACAGACAACCTCCACCATACTCACTAGTCCCAAGCGGCTTGCAGAGGAACTCTAGCAGTGAATTTCTGCCCTCTGGCTCTCTAGTCCTTTGCTGATGAAGCAAATCGCAGTCGTCTTCATGATTTGCTGTGGGCCGCTCTCTTCCCATCCATGGTGCCGCTGACAATTCAATCAATAGTAACATGTCATTGTGTCCAACACAGTACAAGTGTTGAATTGTTTCTGATCTGACTGTACTGTGAATGAATTGTATAAGATTGTGGCTAAACATCTGTTTAAACCAACAGACTGCCCATCCATTGCTGTTCAATACATTCCATTCCTTCTGTGCAAAGTTTGTCACACGGCACTGTGCGTTTTTCTTCACTGGAATCATCTCATTTTTGCATAAAACATGTTGTTAAGATAAAAAAGAGTTTGTTTCCAATTACTTTAAACACTCGGTTAGTATCCTATTATCATACAGCATATTTGACAATTGTAATTGTGCGAGCATGCGTGCGTGCATGCGAGCGTGCATGCGTGTGTGTATGTGCGTGTGTGCATATGTGTGTGCGTGTGTGTGTGTGTGTGTGTGTGTGTGTGTGTGTGTGTGTGTGTGTGTGGTGTGTGTGTGTGTGTGTGTAGTGTGTGTGTGTGTGTGTGTGTGTGTGGTGTGTGTGTGTGTGGTGTTGTGTGTGTGTAGTGTGTGTGTGTGTGTGTGTAGTGTGTGTGTGTGTGTGTGTGTGTGTGTGTGTGTGTGTGTGTGTGTGTGTGTGTGTGGGGTGTGTGTGTGTGTGGTAAGTGTAAAGGAAAGGAATGGTTTTTTAGAGGATTTATGAGAGGGAGACTTTCTGTGAAATTTCTTATGTGATTTGTTTTTAAATTATTATTATCATTATTATACAATGTCTTAATTGTGAACGCAATGTGATTTCTTCAGTATTGGATATCTCGAGGCTTTGTGTTTTTTCAATGTGCATGTCTTTTATAATTCCTATTTTTACCATTTGCTTTTTTTTAATCGTAAAGCGCTGTTGAGCATTTTTATGGAATATACGCTAAAGAAATAAACGAAAAAATAATAAAGTTTATAAAAACCTTTTGGTGGTAGTCAAATCCATTAGTGAGAAAACTGACGTTTCAAGCCATAGGCCCCTTGTCAAAGTGAAAAGAAGAGGACAGTGTAGACAGGAAAGCCTATGTGAGAATTGGGTGAGAACATTTCATTTAATGATTAAGTTGGACCAGAATAAAGTCACTGATCACTGTTCAGGTGTATTGAGCTCACACAGACACACACTGCAGTTCACACAAAGACACCAACACACACACGCCCCCTCCCCCCCTTTTTTACCCACCACAACCCCCACAAAACCACATACACACACACACCACCACCACCCTGCACCACACACACACACAAAAGGAGGGGAATAAATGGAAATATTCACTATTTAGCCTACTGAAAGAAAAAGAAACAGAGGCTAAAGAAGGACAGGACAGAGAGATTAAGGCAGAAGGGCTCTGGCTCAGCTAGACGTCAGTGACTCTGATGTTCATCCCAGCTGGCTGTGTGGTGCCCAAGCGGCTGATGACAAGCAATGGTTCTCCATGTGCTTTCTGTATACACGGTCTCTGGGGTTCTGCCACACTGCTGCTGTCTTCGCATGACTGTAGCTGTGATATGGACCAACAAAATGTTGGCCGACTGGGTTGTTGTAGCCCAGCTTCATCGACCTCAGGTGCTCTGAAAAGCGGTCGGCCAATGAGCGGTAGGTCTCTCCAATATACAGCTTGGAGCAGAGGGTGCAGGTCAAGACGTACACTAAGTCCCTAGACTGGCAGTTTAAACTGGACCTCACAGTGAATGTGCCAGTGGGTCCCACGACTGTAGCTGAAGTGTCTATGAATGGGCACGTCTTGCATTTTTTGTCCCCACAAGGTCTGCCACCTGGTGAGGTTGACTGGGTGGCCTGCGGTCTAAGCTTGGACCTCACAAGCATGTCACGCAGGTTCTTGTCCCTCTGAAAAGCAATCAGCGGTGGCTTGTAAAGAGTACACTCACCAAGACACGGTTTACCAACCACATTGTCTTTCTACGCACCTGCAAACGAATTGGATTTGTTCCCAAGGGATTCAAGTTTAAAAGCCCTATCCCCAGTGATGACCATAGGCGATCTGCCGCAGCTCACAGGATCAGAAACTATCCGATCCTACACACAGTGTGTCAACAGGGCGTCTCACCAGATAAGCCACATGAGATCACAGCTCCGAAACCTCATGGATTACCAAACATCAAGATACATTATTGGCACTGTTCGGGAAGCCAACAGAGGACTACACACAGCTATGAACAAAACTAAACAACAGAAAATGGAACGCTCACAGTCTAAGACTATATCAATGCCTACCACTCATCCAACCGGCACCCATGACTCCAACTCTGACCCCAACCTGGTTGTGACTATACCACCAGACTTAAACCTACCTGATGACCAACGCCGCGTCCTGTCGAGAGGCTTGAAGTTTGTCCCCCTGCAACCAACAGCGAACCGAATGCATGTTCTGTTTCTGTGCCAACGGTTTTTTTCCGCAGACTCGTCTAGCTGCCCATTTTCAAGCACATCCTCTCCAGCACCTGCCACCTCTCACGACGACTTGGCAAAACTGTTTCCTCGACAACCAAGCACCTGGACACCAAGTCCGGGGGAATTTCCAGCTCTGGACTTCTACATAGCCACCTGCAAAAAACAGATTTGCCCAGCTGCAACCCAGGCCACTCAGACACTCCAACCTCTCAACTGCAGAACTTGAAGCATTGAAAGATCTGAAGAAGAGGACAGATGTTGTCATCAAACCAGCTGACAAGGGGAGGGGCCATAACAGTATGGCGAAGAGATCTCTATGTGGAGGAGGCGAAGAGACAATTGGGTGACAGGGACTCCTACAGAGAGATTATGAAATCTACAGTCAAGTCTGACAACACACTGATCCGAAAAAACAATAAAATCGGCCATAGACCAAGGACATCTTCCAACAGAAGCTTTTAATGCCATCAACAGTGAACCTAAAGAACCAAACTTCTACCTGTTACCCAAGATTCACAAAATTGACACTCCTGGACGTCCCATTGTTTCTGCATGCGCTTGCCCCACAGTCATCATTTCTGATGTCCTGGACAAGATTCTCCAACCCCTAGTGGCCACTCTACCCACGTACGTAAAAGACACCAACGACACTCTGAGACTGTTAGAGGGTTTCTCTTTCCCAGATGACAGCAGGGAGAGACACATCTTCACGATGGATATTGTGTCACTTTACACCAGTATCCCCCATAGTGACGGATTGCAGGCGCTGAAACACTACTTGGAGAAGAGTGACATCAAACACCTTCACATCCCTACCATCCTCCGCCTAGCAGAACTGGTTCTCTCCCTGAACTCGTTTGCCTTCGAGGACCGCCACTACCTACAGACAAGAGGGGTGCCATGGGCACAAAGATGGGGCCCAGCTTTGCATGCTTGTTTGTAGGCTTCGTGGAGGAGCAAGCTCTCAGCCGTTACACAGGAACACAACCGGCACTGTTCAAACGGTATATTGACGACTGCCTTGGTGTGTCGGTGGGACCAAGGGAAGACTTGTTAAACTTCATCCAACACATGTCTAACTTCACCCTGCCCTCCGATACACCCACGAAATATCATCCAAATCTATCTCCTTCCTGGACCTTTCCATCTCTGTCCACCCAGACTGTTCCAAACTCTCCACCACCGTCTTCTACAAGCCCCAGTGACTGACTCACATGCATATCTCCTGTACAACTCCAGCCACCCATCCTCCACCAGGAACAGTATACCACATTCTCAGTTCCAAAGGCTCAGGCGCATTTGCAGTAGAGAGCAGGACTTTGAGAATGAGGCTCAGAGGATGTCCACCTTCTTCATAGCCCGCCAGTACCCAGAGGATATTGTGCAGACAGCACTTGAGCGTGCATGCTCTACCAGCCGCACAGAAGCCCTGAGACCAAAAGCAACGGGAGAGGATGAGGATCGCGCTGTGGTAGTCATCCCATACCATCCTCACAACCTACCAGTCTGCAGAATCCTACGTGAAAACTTTAGTCTCCTCCAACAAGACCCAGACCTCAAACAAATCTTTTCCAAGCCACCGCTGATTGCTTTTCAGAGGGACAAGAACCTGCGTGACATGCTTGTGAGGTCCAAGCTTAGACCGCAGGCCACCCAGTCAACAAAAAATGCAAGACGTGCCCATTCATAGACACTTCAGCTACAGTCGTGGGACCCACTGGCACATTCACTGTGAGGTCCAGTTTAAACTGCCAGTCTAGGGACTTAGTGTACGTCTTGACCTGCACCCTCTGCTCCAAGCTGTATATTGGGGAGACCTACCGC
>CM031628.1:5755138-5762638 GCA_018398815.1 Conus ventricosus | reverse complement strand
GCTGTAATATCTTACTTATGACATCTCCCTGAAGTTTAATATCATGCTTTCTCATTAAACCATAATTGTTTTTAGCAAATGTCATCCAATTGTTAACAGTCAGCATAGAATACAGCCGAGTACTATTTTCTTTTGTCAAGTGTCAAATACATTTGACGATTACAAAACATATAACTTGTGCAAAGAAAGTCAAACATAAAAATCACAATTATTTTTTAATAGTTTTATGGCTCGCAAAATTGTTAGCTAATGAAACAAAAGATACAAAATACCAGCAACAATACAATAATACAACACATGAGTTCAACAAGCTAGAAGTTATTTTTTCAAATAATTGTAAAATAAAGTCATCAAAAAGTCTAAATCGATGGTTTCCAACAAATAGTGTCAAACCTAAGGTGAGAAAATGATTACAACAAATCATAACTGAAACAAAAATGCCAGGGAGGAAAGTCTTTGACACTCAAGGTCTAGAATGCTTACAACAGATATGTAGCAACATTAATTCTACTGTTACTACAATAGGTTGGAGAAAATGTACAAGTTCATGGATTCAAGGTGGAAAAATGTCACACATGAAATGACCAAAACGATGAAAACACACCTTGCAAAACACTATTGAGAACAAAGCAGAGAACTCTGGATGGAAATTAAAATCCAGAATGTCTTGTGCTTTCACTTAAGTTCTGGAAAATAATTAATATCCAGGGTGTGTTTGTGCATGTGCGTGTGTGTGTGTGTGTGTGTGTGTGTGTGTGTGTGTGTGTGTGTGTGTGTGTGTGTGTGTGTGTGTGTGTGTGTGTGTGTGTGCGCGCGCGCGTGTGAGTGTGTGTGTTTACTTTGTCTTTGCTTTTTTTTAACAAAAGAATTCATGCAGTACATAAGATGTTTGTAACAAATGCTATTTTGAAAAAAATTGTGTGTGTGTGTGTTAGTGGAAAAAAAAGACATTGTTAATCAATCCCTTTTTAAACAACAACAACAAAAAGACAGTGGTGATGGGTGGGGAGGGAGATGGGCACCTATGACCAACCAATCCCCCCTCAGCCTCTCTGCCCCCCCCCCCTCCTATCACCCTACCTTCCACTAAGTTCCAGTACATATTGACACGTACACACAGGTATACTGACACATACACATATACAGGCATATTGACACATACACAAGCTGTTTTCAAGTTGAAATTGTCCATTTCTTTCAAAAACAAAACAACAAAAAAACATGAAGCAGAATGCAAAGTTAGTTTGAGTCTCTATCAGGCCATCACTGAATGCAGCTAGCTGTACACTTTTTTCTGTCCTAATGACTCTGCTCAATCAAGTGAAAAGATGCCTGAGGTTAAATGAGGCCTTTGATCATTTCCGTAGCTACTGTCAGGTACAACTTGACAGTCTTTCACAGTGTCAGGTACAACATCAGGAACAACTTGAGCATTTTGTCAGGTACAACCTGTGCAGTTTATCAGACACAACTAAGCAGTCTGTCTGGTACAACTCGAGCAGTTTGTCAGTACAATGTGAGCAGTCTGTCAGGTACAACATGAGCGGTTGTCAGGTACAACCTGTGCAGTTTTATCACACACAACTTGAGCAGTTTATCAGATACAACTTGAGCAGTGTGTCAGGTACAACTTGAGCAGTCTGTCAGGTACAACTTGAGCAGTTTGTCAGGTACAACTTGAGCAGTCTGTCAGGTACAACTTGAGCAGTTTATCAGGTGCAACTTGTGCAGTTTGTCAGGTACAACTTGAGCAGTCTGTCAGGTACAACTTGAGCAGTCTGTCAGGTACAACTTGAGCAGTTTTGTCAGGTACAACTTGAGCAGTCTGTCAGGTACAACTTGAGCAGTTTGTCAGGTGCAACTTGTGCAGTTTGTCAGGTACAACTTGAGCAGTTTGTCAGGTACAACATGAGCAGTCTGTCAGGTACAACATGAGCAGTCTGTCAGGTACAACATGAGCAGTTTGTCAGGTACAACATGAGCAGTCTGTCAGGTACAACATGAGCAGTCTGTCAGGTACAACATGAGCAGTTTGTCAGGTACAGCTTGAGCAGTCTGTCAGGTACAACTTGAACAGTCTGTCAGGTGCAACTTGTGCAGTTTGTTCAGCTATGGATTTGCTTAGAAAGGCACTTAACCAGCGGGGAGGAAGGGAGGAGGAAGGGAGGGAGATAATTTCGTGCCACCACTCCCACCTCCCCTAATTTTTCCAGGTGAGGGAGGGGGTGAGGGGAGGATGGAGGGTGAGCAGGCACCGCCACAACACCACTACCAAGATGGAGTCTATGCACATGAGTTCCTGACAGTGACAACACGGAAGCACAAACGTTCCACCGTGCGGTTGGGAAGAACGAGTCAGTATGCATTCCGCCATTCGTTTTATACTCCATTGCTTGCCTGTCTACAGCCCACCAGTCAAAGTGGGACAGGGGTAGGCTTAAACCTGAACATGATTTGATCAGTTGACACGACATGGCTGAAGAGGACACGTAACAAAACTTCATAAATGGAACTGTCATGGCATGTTAACATTCACCCCACTGTCAGCTGACCTCCACAACATTTGAAAAATCCACACTGACTTTGTTGTAGTCGGCGCTTACCCGTTGTTGACAACACCACGACGCCCAGTTCTAAGCAGACTGTCCCGCAGCCTCGAGCGTTTCGAAAATACGCCAACGCCTGGCGCTGTTAGGATAAGGCTACGTCACACCAGCGCCGAATCATTGGTTCATCCAGAGACGCACAGGAAATCAAATAGCCCACGTGGTTCACTGGGCGATCTTTTCGGAAAAACGATTTGCTTCCTAGAACAAAAAGCTCTCGGGGTGTGTGTGTGAGAGAGAGAGAGATAGAGAGAGAGAGAGATGAAGTGAGCGGACGGGAGGGGCTCTGCAATGAAAACAACAATAATAACAACAACAAATTTTTGCCTGTAGATGAAAACGTGAAGAAAACGCTTTTGATGAAAGAAGATCGGATCTTTTTCTGAGGTACATGGACTTTAAAAACAAATATATATAAGATCAGATTTCATTCAATATGCTAGGTTAATAATAGGCGTGAAATAACATATTTGGAAGGCTGTCGCTAACTAAACTGAAAGTAATAAGGTTGAAACGACTGTATCATGGAAATATCTTTTATGTAAAAAAGGGGTAAAACTATATCATGATGCCTTACGCTGGAATAAATGAAGCATCAAAACTTACTCAAGATATTTGCTGGAATAAGATATTCAAAAGTCTGTCTATGAGAAATACAAGAAATAAAAAGAAATGGCTGCATACATCATATTTATGTACAAATACTGTTCGGTGAAAAATGGGAACAGAAAATATATAATGACTCGTGCAGTTTCTGTCACAGTGAAAGAGAGACTGTATTGAGAATTTACTATGTTCCTGTGAGCAATCTGCATGTTTTGGGCAACAGGTGCGAGAAATAGTAATGGAAAATGTAAACATGCTGTGTCAATTCGTTTGTCTCTGCCATTTATGATTGTTTGGACAAACAGAGAATTTCAGATTTGATGAAATTGTTGACTTCGTATTGCTTCTTCCATGTTTTTTTCTTTCTTTCCTTTCTTTCCTTCTTTCTTTTTATTTTCATTTATTTATCGATTTCTTTTTTAATATAAATGTGGAAGGATGTTGCTGTCATGTTTTAGGGTGACTAACATTACTTACATTTCCCTACATAACTGACCTACAACACAAACTCCTGGAATACTACTGAACAGATTCTCAGGGTTTATTCTACAATGAAACAATTAAGGATGGGGAAGATGTCCCGTCTGTTTGTCAGGACTGACATCAAACACCAAGTCTCTCTCTCTCTCTCTCTCTCTCTCTCTCTCTCTCTCTCTCTCTCTCTCTCTCAGGCGGGAACTTTCTTACTTGTGTGTGTGTGTGTGTGTGTGTGTGTGTGTGTGTGTGTGTGTGTGTGTGTGTGTGTGTGTGTGTGCGCGCATGACATTGTTACGTCTTAGGACGGACATAGGCACATGATGAACTTAAAGATTCAAAACAGCAGCCAAATCTGACTCGTTTTATATATCAAGTTGTCTGAAAGCAATGTATGAAACTGAAAAACACATTACTTTTATAAATATGAATGGTCCAAATGGCAGTTGTATACACCTTGTTTGATGTGTAAAGATGTGTTGATGTTTTGACCTTGTCTGTATAACAGTTGTTATCAAAACGATTGTTTTTTTCACCGTTTATCATGATTAGGCCCTCCTCTCTCTCTCTCTCCTCTCTCTCTCTCTCTCTCTCTCTCTCTCTCTCTCTCTCTCTCTCTCTCTCTCTCTCTCTCTCTCTCTCCTTCTTCTTCTTCTTCTTCTTCTTCTTCTTCTCTATTTCACACGGCCCTGTTCTGCGTTGTTAAAAGGAAAGAATTCGTGTTTTTGAATTAATTCATTTGAAGAGCTTGTATTGATACTCTTGTGAACGTGTGTTTCAGAAAAAAGGATCAAAAGAATCGCCAAGAGGCTCTGATTTAACAAAGCAACCCACACTCTAGAACTAAGCACTAAGCGAACAGTTCTGCATTTAGTTACTGATGATATTTTTGTAAATTCGAATGAAGATTTTAGTTACTGATGATATTTTTGTAAATTCGAATAAAGATTTTCAAAGTAGAGCCAAGGAAATTTCATATATTCAGCCTATAATGAATTATACAGCTGAACTTATGTCTAAGTGTAATGTAGATTTAACATCGATTCCAGAGTTCCCCACAGTTTCCAATGATGCCTCCTTGGGAACACTTGAGTGGAAATTTTTATTATTATGAGTACACGGTCTCAAAGAAAAAAGAAAATATTAACATTCTAGTGAACAATGTGAAAGAACAGCTAGAAAATTCTTATCCTAATCACTTTAAAATCTATACTGATGGTTCAGTTATTGACACAGCTGATAGCGGTTCTGGTTTCGTTATTCCAAGTCTGATTATACGAAAACATTTTCAACTCGGAAAGGGATTTTCAATATTTACTGCAGAACTGTATGCTATAAGCTTACTGATGGCTTTATTTTGTGTATATAGTACTCCCATATCCCTTTTGTAGTGTGCTGTTTTGTGTTGATTCCAAGTCTGTTTTGCAGTCACTGCAAACTTGGGATTGCAAGGCCAGAAAAGATTTACTAGATGAAATAAGGCACCTGGTACACTGTATTATGTCTCAGGGTATAATCGTAGACTTATGTTGGATTCCTTCACATTGTGGTCTCAGAGGGAATGAAATAGCAGATAATCTAGCTAAACCTGGTGCACAAAACTGTTCAGAATGTGTGCTAAATTTGCCATTACATCCTTCCAAGTGTGAAATACTATTCAACCTGGAACACTACGTTTACAAAACCTTTTTCTGTGAAAAATGCTACACACTGTCTAGCTGCTCACGCCATCTGGCTAAGATTATCACAAAATTAAGGCTGAACACATGGAAGACCAAATTTTTCCTGAAGTTGTGTGTGTCTGTGGAAAATATTCATCTCTGTGCATCACCTTCTATTAGATTGTCCAGTTTTAACTAAAATGTATAAGGCGAAAGGTATCAATCTTGACAAATATGAAAATGAGAGTCAAGTTCTGTCTGACTCATGCATAATTGAGTTTGCCGCCACTTTAGCCAGTTCTGATGTAGCTAGACTATTATGAGGGTCCTTAACTGATATGCTGTTTTCTTTTTCATAAGTGCATGCAGATGTATGTGTTGAAATGACTTAAGTTTTTTTTTCCGTCTAATATCATCTGCCGGATGAAAAGACATAAAATTAAACCACCACCTCTGCATTTAGATAAGACATTTGTTTTTGTTATTATGTAAATCGTCCACAGTAGATCAGGTGTAGCAATCACTGGTGGTGATTTTAGTGGGCGCTTCAGCTCTTGTCTGATTATGGCATAGGAAATAGTGTGGTTGCCAAATATGTAACCATTAGACATGGGAACTTTCAAAATAATTCCTTATGTAGGTAAACAATTCGCTACATATGTAAATACGTTATTTCATATAATTATATATATAGCACACACACACACACACACACACACACACACACACACACACACACACACACACACACACACACACACACACACACACACACACACACACACACACACACACACACACACACACACACACACTCCTCCTCCCCCCTGTCTCCCCACACATAAACACGCACATACGCAGAGAATTATTTCTATCTGGTTCTGGTATTAGCTGATGTACGACTGGCATCTTCAGGTGTATCTTTTCTTGGCTGCTTTTGGCTGACACTGCGGAAAGTCCAAGTGAAGGTGAGCAAAAAAACCCACCGACCACAAGGAATGTTCTGTTGACAGTGTGGGAAGATTGCCACCCGGGATCTTCTTCAAATGGCACGTCAGACCATGCGGCCAAAGTTTAGCTGTGTCTGTAGTTGTACTGTCTCCACCTATCAGCGAAACAGTGATGGGGCTGCAGAATGGGCGCAGCAGTTCGCATGGTGGCAGCGTCCTACACCGGTAGGCTCTTCAGTCATGAAATACGGGCTGGTACACCCAAGGGGGGGGGGGGGGAGGGTAGATGGGGGATCTTCTATGGAGGTTTTATTGTGTCGTGTCTGATGGTCACATAAAGGCATCTGCCAGGGAGCAGTTACGTCACTCTTGACATCTTAATGGAATGCACCGTGTGTGTCAGCACCCTATGTCAACACAACGCAGTGTTTCTAGGGTGCTTCAGGATTGTTCCTTGCTAGCTGGTTCGGCAGATGAGAACAGTGCTTCTCTGGGTCCTACTGGCACCTCCAGGCGTTGTTTGTATGTTTGGTTTTTGTCTGCCTTTTGGCTGACTCTTGGGAAAGGGTCAGTGACGGTGAGGAAAGACCTACTGACTACAGGGAAGCTCCTGTTAACAGCAGGTGAGACTGCTACCTGGAATCCTCCTCAGAGGCCACGTAACACCATGCGGCGAAAGCTTGGCCATGCCTGGAGTTGTGTTGTTTTTACATGTTTTCACGTCAGGGACTGTCGGTTTTACCTTGGATTTCATTGTTAATGCAGACACTATGACTGAAAAAGGACATGACTGCGTGTGGACCATGACGACAGATTCCTGGAAGAAGACGTCAGCTCAGTTTCAGTTTCATCAAGGAGGCGTCACTGCATGCGGACTTGTCCATAATACGCTGCACCACATCCACTAAGTTTTGAGACCACATTACGTATGCTTTTAAGCTGATGGATAAACGAATTAACAACTAAGATGTCATGGAATGACATCAGAGCGGTGCATTGTCGGGAAAGTCAAACACATAAGCAGGCTCACACACACGAACACGTACACGACCCTGGCGTGCGTACACACACACACACACACACACACACACACACACACACACACACACACACACACACACACACACACACATGCACGCACGCGCATGCACGTACGCACACACATGCTCACATGCGCAGGCGTGCGCGTGTGCACACGCACAC
>CM031628.1:5745138-5752638 GCA_018398815.1 Conus ventricosus | reverse complement strand
CTCGTTTTCATCAGTATGATTCAAACTTAAGAAACGACTGTCAGACAAAATCAAAACTTCAGACATTAACCAAGGTAGCATTAAACAATACATAAGTCATGAACATTGAATAGCTTTGTACTCAAGGCAAAAGCTGTCTAAATTTAGACGCTTCACAATAAATTTAGCCAGAGATCTTAAGAGCTCTTCATCATCAATCATTAAGACTTCAGAAACACTTTGTCTGTTTATAAAAGGCGCCTGAAATAATTTACATTTTCTGCGAACTTCATTGTATGCAACACATTTGAAAAGAAAGTGATATTCATTTTCCACAGCATTCATTGTACACACCTTACATACGTTATCGGTTTGCAACCCTTGCATAAACCAGACTTTATTTGCATTTAAACCTAAAGTTCTAGTTCTAAATCTAGCGAGCATATCTCTATGCCATTTACGAGTTATAACTAGTAAATACTTTTCTGGTTGCAGGTTGCTGTTAAATTCAAGAAACCAGTCATACTTTTCTTTTCCTTCCATCTGTGAGTGCCAGTTTTGCTGAAATATACATATTAGCCTGTCTTTCAGTCCGAAATAAACAATTTATCATCTCCCACTTCCTGACTTAACCAAACTATGCCAAACCCGTTTTCAGAAAGAACATTTTTTACCTTTGTCACCCAGTTGCATTTTCCTGTTTCATGCTGTGTAACAGCATCACATATGCTTGTCGACATAACCTAGTCAATGGTAATTTTAACAATCTTAGCCAATATCTTATGCATTTCAGTTGGGTGCGTATGTAAAGTGGGTATCTGCCTGCTTCTCCATATACCATTTTGTTTGAGGAATGCAATGGGATATTCATGAAGCGTTAATTGCAAATGTGTGAACTTTTTCCATTTGGAAGTTATCAGATAAACCCCAGACTTCTGCAGCATACGTCAACATGGGCTCAATTTGCGAATCAAAAAGTTTCCAAAATATCGACGGTTCAGTTGTATTTAGTTTCCTTAATGATTTTAGTATTTGTACCACTCCTTTTTTCCCCTTTTTATACATTTCTGACCACCCCATATTAAGACTTAATTTAGTTGTAAATATCATTCCTAGGTATTTATAATTATTTGTTACTTTTATTTCTTCTTCCCCGTACCACCATTTCTCATGTCTGGACAGATGACCACCCATCCTGAAGATCATGACATTTGTTTTTTCAAGATTAATCGTTAGCTGCAGTCTGTCCCGCTTCCTTTTTCAAAATATAAGTTGATTTTGGAGACCAACAACTGTGTCAGAAAGGAGAATAACATCATCTGCGAACAACATCAGGAAGACTTCAACAGCATTCGGAATCATTTGTATACCGTGCCTGCCTCCTTTACTAATTTCAATTGCTAATTCATTAATGAAGAATAAAAAAACATAGGACTCAATAGGCATCCTTGTTTTACACCCTCGTGGGCAACTAAAAAATTCTGAATACATACCCTTATCACGGACACAAGACAAGACTGAATCATATATTCCTCTAAGAGCTTTGTACATTTTCCCGTTAATTCCTGATTTTCTCAAATGTTCCATAAAATATTTCGGTTCACAGAATCAAATGCCTTTTTAAAGTCTACGAAAGCCACATAAAGTTTACTGTTTTGTAGAAGATATTTCTGCACCATCGCATATAACGTAAAAATATGGTCCACTGTACTATAGTTTCTCCTAAAGCCTGCCTGTTCTTCTATTATCTTTTCTCATTTCCAGACCACACAGTTAATCTTCTGTTTAATATGTATGTATATATCTTACCAACAATACTTGTTAAAGCTATTCCTCTGTAATTGTCTGGCGTATTTATGTCTCCCTTTTTATGAATTGGAACAATGATTGATTTTGACCATTCTTCTGGGAAAATTCCTTTTTCAAAAATAAAATTAAACAAAGCTACAAGGAAATCAAGTAGAGCTGGATTTTGCATTTTTAAACATTCACTAACAATTTTATCTGGCCCGGCACTCTTTCCGTGTTTTTAACTTATGTATACCACTAATAACTTCTTGTCTGGTAATAGGTCATTAAATAATGGCTCTTCTTCGACTACATCAATTAAGTCAGCCGATTCCAAATCTTCCTGATCATGACTATCAAAGTTGTTAAACACTTTAAAAAAGTGATCATACCACTGCTGACAACTGATTTCATTGTATACGATACTTTTCTTATTTATTGTTCTTATAGCTGACCAAAATTGTTTCGGGTTGTTTGTTGACTGTTTCAGTTCATTAATTTGTTTTCATCCCATTTCTTCTTTTTTACTTTTTTGAGGTCAGAGTACTCTTTTCTTTCTTTAACAAAGGCCTCCTTTGTGCTGTTCTGTATTCTACTGATTTAGCTCTCCGAAAACTTTGTAACAGTCTCTTCACTGCCTTCTTTTTATATTTACATTCACTATCAAACCAGTCATTGTATTTTTTCTCATTACTCCCCACCATTCTTACCATACATGCTGCTGCACTATAAATAGCATTGGTAAATATTTCTACAGCAATACTGATATTTGTATTAAGATTCTGATACGCACGCTTCAAACACTCCATAAATTCTTCAGAATCAAGTCATGTTGGTACGTTTCAACAAAATCATCTGACCATATAATCTTTTCTTCTCTATGAGTCCGTGTTGGCATATGTTGCTTATCATTTGCTGGTAGACTTCTGTTCCAAAACAGTTCAACTGGTAGATGTGAAGAATACAGACTATCACCAACATGTAAATTACACAAGTTTAACAAATCATCAGATACTATAAAATAATCAATTACACTGCACCCTTGAGATGAAACAAAAGTAAATTCACCATCAACATCCTTGTCAACAGATCCATTAACAATAACTAAATCAAACAAACAACAAAATTCTAGTAGGGATTTTCCAAAATTGTTAATGATACTACTTTAGAACAGCGTGTTGGCACCCACTCTCTCTTCATCCTCACAATCCTCTGCTAGCACATAATTCTCATATCTTCCTCTCTCACTTGCTCACATCCAGTTCTGGCATTCATGTCACCACATACCATAATATACACATCATCAGTATTTACACACTGTAATACATTTTCTTCAAGTATATGTATACCATTTTTTAAATATGTATGATTATATGCTGGTCCTCCTTCAGGAACAATATAGCAAGAAATGGCAACCATGTCTTTATCAATATTCAACAAATCTTTTTTTATTCTAACTGCAATAGCATTATCACATTCCAGTTTTACTTCTTCCACATAATCTGAAAAACATTTTTTTACAAGGAAGAGGACACCGCCTGAACTGCGACCTGGGATGAAAGTTTTTTGGCAGGAGCACTGAATTTAACATAAATTATAGAATATATTGTTCAGTTCAAATGAGCTGTCAAGAAAAGTCTCTGTTAAGCATACAAAATCGTACGACGTGACAAATTTAACAAAAGAAACATCATTCAATTTACACGCAAGTTTTCAACATTGTAATTTAAAAAAGAGAAACCAATGTCTGACAGTCCGCCCCGCGTCATTTATTAAACGAGCGAAGATTTCTGTCTGTCACAGAGCTCTTCCTGCTGTCACTAGCACGCAAATAACCGTGCAAACCTGTTTGACTCTGTGATCTGCTGGGCCCACCTCTCCGTGCAGCACGAGACTGACTGCCACTGTCACTGACGTCACTCAGGCGAGAAGTCGACCCTGACCCGGACCTTGCGTTGACACGGTCGCCACGTGTGCTGCTGGACGCTGATTGGGAGAGCCGGTCACGTGACCACCACCAGGGGAATCCCCGTCGTGGTTGCGGTCGCCGTGTTGACCCCTTTCTGCTGCCAGGTGACGCGAGGTTTCCCGGTGATCCCCGGGCATAGAGGGGGCTGGCACGGTTGGCGCGGTCATCGTCGGTGGTGTGTCCGTCGGAGAAGCGAGAGAGAGAGAGAGAGAAAGAGAGAAAGAGAGAGTGCATGCGGTGCGTGCGTGTGTGTGTGTGTGTGTGTGTGTGTGTGTGTGTGTGTGTGTGTGTGTGTGTGTGTGTGTGTGTGTGTAGATGCACATGTAAGTCAGTGATAATCTTAAGTTTCACATAGGCCTTACGTGTATTCTATACCAGAAGATTAGCACTACGTTATCTTCCATATCATTACTGATAAGGGAAGGGTTTTACAACTGGGGTAGTCCATTACTTTCTAGGCAAGACATATTGTGTATTCTCTCTTACACGGCTGACAGACACATTCCTGGTGCATGAACTGATCAGACGTGCTGGAGAGAAGGTTGTGGGGTGCGTTTGGGGGTGGGGGGGTGGGGGGGGGGGGTGGATGGTGAGAGTTGAACTCCGAATGAGTCGAAGCTTTTTTGACTGCAGTTTTGAAGACAAGAAGAGCAAGGGCAAATCTGTTTCCTTTAAAGATATCCTGGTTTCACGTTCAGCCACGAGGAGGTATTGCTGCGTATGGACGCAATGAGCTCTGTTGCACGACTCGCAGTCAGTGAAGGTGGCCTGGTTGGTTGGTAGATAGCGGGCAGTTAAAACAGTCAGTGAAGGTAGCCTGGTTGGTTGGTAGATAGCGGGCAGTTAAAACAGTCAATGAAGGTAGCCTGGTTGGTTGGTAAATAGCGCGGCAGTTAAAACAGTCACTGAAGGTAGCCTGGTTGGTTGGTAAATAGCGGGCAGTTAAAACAGTCCGTGAAGGTGGCCTGGTTGGTTGGTAAATAGCGGGCAGTTAAAACAGTCCGTGAAGGTGGCCTGGTTGGTTGGTAAATAGCGGGCAGTTAAAACAGTCCGTGAAGGTGGCCTGGTTGGTTGGTAAATAGCGGGCAGTTAAAGCACACCTATGGGAGCATATTGGCAAACCTATGGAGGCATATTAGCAAACCTATGGCAGCATATTAGCAAACCTATGGAGGCATATTAGCAAACCTATGGCAGCATATTAGCAAACCTATGGAGGCATATTAGCAAACCTATGGCAGCATATTAGCAAACATATGGAGGCATATTAGCAAACCTATGGCAGCATACTAGCAAACCTATGGCAGCATACTAGCAAACCTATGGCAGCATACTAGCAAACCTATGGTAGCATACTAGCAAACCTATGGCAGCATACTAGCAAACCTATGGCAGCATACTAGCAAACCTATGGCAGCATACTAGCAAACCTATGGTAGCATACTAGCAAACCTATGGCAGTACACTAGCAAGCCTATGTATAGGAAGCATACTAGAGGTCTCCGTTGGGCTTACTATTTTGGGTCATGGGGAAGAGGGGGGGGGGGGGGGGGGGGGGGGGGGTGGGGGCGGAGGGGTAGAGAAAACGGTTGGTTAGAAGTAGTATAGAATTATAAGGGGGTGTGGGTGGGGGGCACAAAACAAGTAGCAAAACAAAAACGCTGACTCAATTCTTGCCCAACAGAACAGAGTAAGCGCACTGTGTGTTCATGCTAACACGATGGGAGTTAGGGGACGGGGGTAGAAGGGGGTACGGGGAGGAGTGGGGAAACGCTGTAAATAAAAAGGCTATAAAAGAATTGGGCATCTCCTTATAATTAACAACAACCACAACAAAACTGCAACAAAACTGCAGATTTCTTTGAAAAAACAAAACACCAAGCGTGCTGGAAAATGTTTGCTCATGCTCATCGTACCAACATGAAGGGGTGGGGATGAAGGTGGGGTGGAGGTGGAAGAGGTGGTGGTGGTGATGGTTAAAATTAAATCGGATATTTCCTTCGAAAACGATCAGTAAACAGCAGCGCTTGAAGCATTCTGGGAATTGTTTACATATGCTTATGACACCAACATGATGTCCCCTGGTGAATGTAAGTGTGAAAAGGGGCATAATGTAAACTGAAATACACTCCAGCTGTTGATTAAGATTCTGGCGTCGATTATAACTATTCTGACATTGATTAAAGAGTTAATATACCACTGACATGTTGTTTGTGGCAACGTAGCGGCCGCAGCATACTCTGTCTGTCTGTCTGTCTGTCTGTCTCTCTCTCTCTCTCTCTCTCTCTCTCTCTCTCTCTCTCTCTCTCTCTCTCTCTTCTCTTACCACACACACACACACACACACACACACACACACACACACACACACACACACACACACACTCACACACACACACACATACACACACACACACACACACACACACACACACACACACACACACACACACACACAAACACTCACACCGCACACACACACACACACACACACACACACACACACACACACACACACACACACACACATATATATATATAATATATATATATATATATATATATATATATGTGTGTGTGTGTGTGTGTGTGTGTGTGTGTGTGTGTGTGTGTGTGTGTGTGTGTGTGTGTGTGCGCTCGCGCGCGCGCGTGCGTGCGTGTGTGTGGTGTGTGTGTGTGTGTGTGTGTGTGTGTGTGTGTGTGTGTGAGAGAGAGAGAGAGAGAGAGAGAGAGAGAGAGAGAGAGAGAGAGAGAGAGAGAGAGAGAGATGAATAAAAACAACAGATAACTTTTATACCTGTGCGCTTTCAGGATTTGTTGTTGTTGTAATGTTACCAATCAACTTGCACCATTGTTTGATTATGTGTCCTAGGGCAACATCCAAGAGCACTAAGGACTGGTCATTGTACTTGTCGAAGACAGTATCAATCTGTGTACCGACAGAGTCTTCGTTCAATGCCATCGAGATCAGTTCCACAACCTCCTTGAATGTTGACTGTTGTGTGATTTTGGAACGCTCTACAAATGTTATTCCATCAACAATCAGTGCAGAATGATGCAGCACATAATCAACGAGAGCAGCACTCTTCTGTGTGGTTTCTGCTGGGGACAGCCAGTCCATATTCCTCAGGGGTCCATCCAGATGGTTAGGGACCAGGACAATCGCCCTGAGGATGAAGCTGCAAATCTTTCATGTCAGTGATTCTGTTCTGAGTCATGACAACCATGTGACCGAACAGTGCCCTGTATGCTGTCAGCATCATCGATCAGCCAATACTTAGTTTTAATGTATGTTTTAGATTCTGCAGTTTTCTCTAATTTTGTGTGAAATCAAGAAATTTTAAAGGTCTTGCCGCGGCAAAAATGGCGCCGACATGTCAAGTTTGCAAAATATCAGTTCAGAGAAAACTTGGAATTTTCTGAGAAAACATGGCTCTATGACGAATAAAACATATTAATGTATAAGATTTCAGTGATGCATATATTATAATGTTCTCGGTCCGAGGCATTCACAGTTCATATATTTTACTCGTAATAACCGGGATTCATCATCAGTCAAGGGAGGTAAGATAACTCCAGAACAAAATATTTTGCCAAAAGGTAACCAAGAGATAATTATGTGCACGATGTAGCACCCAGCAGGAGTTGGTGCTTTGGGATTCATAACAGTTTATCAGAATGTATTACCTTCCTCCTTCATAAACGGCCAACCCGAATTAATTCTTAAGATTATGCTAGAGCAAATGGACCGGACATGTGTGCGT
>CM031628.1:5724384-5739384 GCA_018398815.1 Conus ventricosus | reverse complement strand
GACAAGGGTATAAGTAAGTAATCCACAAAAAATCTAACAAATAACTCAACAAATAAATGAGTAATGTACATGTTAGTGAACATACCGCGAAAAGCATGATTATGCCCCTTTTTACCTAAAAAATAGTACCCTCAATTATGAGCAGATTATCATCAAGAACAACATTCCTTGGGATTTATATGACTTTCATGTGTTAGTGCTGATATTCAATAAATGTAAGACCACTTTTTCAGTGTTTTGACTCATTCTGTTTGGCGCAATGTGTTTGTGTACACTCGAAAACTGTTATTTTTGGTAAAATTTTTATAATTATGTCAATTTCTGCTATACTAATTATCAACATAATCAAGCCATAGAACATTGTAGACAAATGCATAACAACAAAACATGCAAAAATCAAAGAGATCTGTCAAGAAATAAGTGAGCAGTAACCATTTCATTGAACCTACCCCAAAAAGCTCAATTTTACCACGGCAGACAGATTTTCAAATGTGCTATTATACTGTGGCAGTGAAGGGGTTAATGGTTGTTTACTCCATTTTCAGCATTACATCACTTACATATGGACAGAGGATTCGATGTGTCACAAGATCATCCAAACTGCTTATAAATTGGCCAAGTACTTTCTGAGATATTCCATAAAGAAGAAAAACCGTTACAGGCCGTTACAGCCATTAGTAACAGCTATAGCGGTAAACTAAAACATCGGGCATCATCTGTGGCCCATAATGAACTACAAATTTTCAGAAAGATCGGCCCAGTAGTTTTCTCTGGAGCGAGTGGAACAAATTTTGACCACGGACACAGACAGACAGAACCACAGACAGCATTTCTTCAGTCCCATTCTAAAGTACTCCCTGTTCTATAAGAACTGGGAGTACAGAAAGAATCCTTGGGTTGCTTAGGTTCTGGTGGGGTACAAGGGCAATACCTTGGATAGGGGCTCTGCCCCATAGGCTGAACACAATATCAGGGCTCCACCCCCATAGGCTGAACACAATATCACTATCATCAGGTTTTTCAGGTGCACTCACGGCCTCTCCCAGAAGATAAGTGTCTTTTCATGAAATGTAAATCTGTACATCACAAATGAGAAGCGAGGGGCGGGGAGGTGGCAGCTGGGCATCTATGACCTACCAATACCACACCTCAACATGAGCAGTTTGTCAGGTACAACTCGTGCAGTCTGTCAGGCACAACATGAGCAGTCTGTCAGGTACAACATGAGCAGTCTGTCAGGTACAACATGAGCAGTCTGTCAGGTACAACTTGAGCAGTTTGTCAGGTATGACTTGGCAGTTTGTCAAGTACAACTTGAGCAATTTGTCATGTACAACTTGAGCAGTCTGTCAGGTACAACTTGAGCAGTCTGTCAAATACACATTGAACAGTTTGTCATGTACGACTCGAGCAGTCTGTCAAATACAACTTGTACAGTTTGTCAGGTTCAACTTGATCAGTCCGTCAGATACAACTTGTGCAGTTTGTCAGGTTCAACTTGAGCAGTCTGTCAAATACAACTTGTGCAGTCTGTCCAGCTATGCGTGGATCTGCTCAGAAAGGCACTTAACCAGCGGGGAGGAAGGCGGGAGATAATTTCGTGCCACCACCCCCACCTCCCTAATTTTTCCAGGTGAGGGTGGGGGGGGGGGGGGGGGGAGGATGGAGGGCAAGCAGGCGGCGCCAACAAGATGTCTATTTATGCACATGAGCTCCTGACAGTGACAACACGGAAGCACAAACGTTTCACGTGCAGCTGGGAAGAACGAGTGTGTGTGCATTCCGCCATTCGTTGTATACTGCATTGCTTGCCTATCTACACAGCCCACCAGTCAAAGTGGGACAGGGGTAGGCTTAATTAAACATGAACATGATTTGATCATTGACAGGACATGGCTGAAGAGGACACGTAACAAAACTTCATAAATGGAACTATCATCAGGATCAGGATCAGGATCAGGATCAGGGGCGTTGTATCAATACAACTTAGCCTATTTAGGCTTTTTACGCCCTTCTGTATGTATATATCCTTTTTTTTTTTTTCATAACCGTTGGTCCAGTCATAGGCTAGCTCAGACTTATTATCCATCAAATTCATATCTAATTTTTGTTAATAATTCTTGTTTATCTATGAGGTTCTTGAACACATTAATACTGGGTGCACGTTTGATGTTAAGTGTTAGTTTATTCCAAAAGTTGGTTACTCTATTAGTAAAAGTAAATTTTCTTAAATTCGTTCTAGAATATTGTTTAAAATATCTTATCTTCACTGTTCCTTGTAACATTCTTCTGCGGAGTACAAAAAAAGCGTGCTTTATCAACATCATCAATTTCATTAAATATCTTGTATGCCTGAATCAAGTCACCTCTTATTCTTCTTGCCTTAAGTGTTGGAAGTTGCAAATATTTTAATCTTTCCTGATATGAGTAATCTTTTATATTATGAATCATTTTGGTTGCTCTTCTTTGTACCTGTTCTAGAGCTTCTGATTGTCTCTTTAGCATTGGATACCATACAGTGTTGCCATATTCAAGAACAGGTCTAACTAGTGTCTTATATAATTGCAAAAAAGTGTCCTTTTCCATAAATGTAAAGGTTCTTTTTATTATTCCAATCATTCTGTTAGCTTTATTAATACTATTTACAATATGATTGTCAAATAATAAGTTTTTGTCAAAAGTCACACCTAGGTCTTTCTCTTCTTCACATTTAGATACTTTTATTTCCTTGCCCCACCATTTTCATTATATACTCCTTTTGTGGGTTTGTTTTACCAATATGAAGTACTTTACATTTTTCTGCATTAAAATATAGGTTCCAAGTATCAGACCACTGTACTAATGTTTCAATGTCCTTTTGTAATTCCTTATGTAATTTTGGAGAGTTATACAGTTTTGTGTCATCTGCAAAGACTTTGCATGTACTCTTTAATTCTACAGGGAGATCATTTATAAACACCGTAAATAATATTGGTCCCAATATACTACCTTGTGGTATCCACTAATAACATCAGCACTATGAGAGAAGGAGCTACCAATCCTTACCTTCTGAGTTCTTTTTGATAAAAAGTCTCTAACCCAACCAAGTATATTTCCTATTATTCCATAAGACTCTAATTTCTTTAAAAGTCTTTCATGTGGTACTGAATCGAATGCTTTTCTAAAGTCATGTTAACATTCACCCCACTGTCAGCTGACCACCACAACATTTGAAAAATCCACACTGACTTTGTAGTCGGCGCTAACTCGTTGTTGACAACTCCACGGACGCCCAAATGCTGAACCGTTTACAGTACCAGCCTCGTTTTGGAAAAGGCCCAGCCCCGTGACATCAGGACAGCGTCACACCAGCGCCGAATCATTGGTTCTTTGTTATTCAAATAGCTCACGTGGTTCACTGGCAATCTTTTCTGAAAAAAGATCCCCTTCCTAGAACAAAAAGGGTGTGTGTGTGTGTGTGTGTGTGTGTGTGTGTGTGTGTGTGTGTGTGTGTGACAGAGAGAGAGAGAGAGAGAGAGAGAGAGAGAGAGAGAGAGAGAGAGAAAGAGATTAATTTAAACGAAAAAAAAAAACGATTAAAACAACAAGCAAGAATAAAGAAATTGATTACAAAAAAAAAAAAAACTCAGCACACTAAGAAAGAATAACCGATCCTTCTGTTGTTACAGAGAGAGAGAGAGAGAGAGAGAGAGAGAGAGAGAGAGAGAGAGAGAGGTTTTATTCCTTCTGTAAAATATTAACATACAACAAGCTGCTAAGGATGATAATTAGACAACTACAATGCATCAATAACATCAACATTTTGTTCATGATGTGGTTACAAAGCAAGATGAGGACGGACAGCACTACAATCATGCAGTTAGCGACGATGAATTCCTAGCATTAATAATCATAACACTTCTTTATCATGATGTGTGTGTGTGTGTGTGTGTGTGTGTGTGTGTGTGTGTGTGTGTGTGTGTGTGTGTGTGTGTGTGTGTGCGCGCGTGCGCACGTGCGCGCGCGCACATGTGTGTGTGTGTGTGTGTGTGTGTGTGTGTGTGTGTGTGTGTGTAAGAGAGAGAGAGAGAGAGGGGGGGAGAGAGAGAGAGAGAGAGAGAGAGAGAGGCCATCATAATCTTCCTCCCCCCTTCCCCCTCTTTATTTTCTTGAACTATTCAAACACTACCCAAGACCAGAATCATTAATTATATGACGATACATCGATAAGCAGCCGTAAATACGAAGAGAGAGAGAGAGAGAGAGAGAGAGAGAGAGAGAGAGGAGAGAGAGAGAGGCAGACAGACAGACAGACAGACAGACAGACAGACAGAGACAGAGAGAGAGAGAGAGAGAGAGAGAGAGAGAGAGAGAGAGACAGACTGACAGATAGACAGACAGAGGAAGCAAGAGGACGGGGGTGGGGAGTGGGGGTAGGGGTGGGGGTTCTGCAGTGGAAAAAACCGTTTAAACGTTTGCCTTTTGAACTTTTCACAAGAAAATGTAGCTTGTTTCGCTGTTTCATGATTGTCTTTTGCTTCTTAGGTGCCACCTTTGGTTGGTTTTTGAAAACTCAACAAACATACTGCGGTATTGCACACCAGCTTTTTCTGGGATAGCATTCTTTTTAAAACCGAAAAGGCAGAGGTGTCAAGTTACCACTTTCCGCGGTCACTGAGGAGAAACAATCAGGTTTCGAAATATCGGTATCTGACCAGGAGTTATATGTTAGTGAACGTCCTCCCCATTGGAGATTGTCTTCCCCTTGGAGACTATAGGTTTGCTGAGGGCTCATTTTGAGAAGCATTTATTTTATTTTTCCCCATTCACCCACTCAAGCACATACTGTTAGTTAGGCAGAATTATCTACCACTGCAGATATGAATGCTTATCTCCCCTATTTCTTCAATCTAAGACATAAGAGCAAGCTTTGTTTATAATTGAATATGTCTTGCAGTCATTGCAACACCAAGCTGCTCTGTAAGTTGCTGGAATGGTGCGGTATTTATCCTTGGAATTTATTAGTTTGTTGTAATTTAGTCCCTTGCGGATTCATTCCAAGAACTGGCCCTCAGCACTTGTGTCTTAAGAGGTTATCTTTTTATATTTTCTACTTTTCACAAGAAAATGTAGCTTGTTTTGCTCTTCATGATTTTCTTTTGCTTCTTAGGTGGCACCTTTGGTTGTTTTTTTGAGAACTCAACAAACATACTACGGTATTGCGCACCAGCTTTTTCTGGGATAGCATTCTTCTTAAAACCGAAAAGGCCGAGGAGTTAAATTACCACTTTCCGCTGTCACTGAGGAGAAACAATCAGGTTTCGAAATATCGGTATCTGACCAGGAGTTATATGTTAGTGAACTTCCTCCCCATTGGAGACTATAAGCTTGCTGAAGGCTCATTTTGAGAAGCATTTATTCTATTTTTACCCACTCAAGCACATACGGTTAGTTAGGCAGAATCATCTACCACTGCAGATATAAATGCTTATCTCCCCCTTTTTCTTCAATCTGAGACATAAGAGCAAGCTTTGTTTATAATTGAATATATAATATATATATATATATATATATATATATATATATATATATATATATATATATACTGAGAGGCAATGAAAACGCAATTCCATTGTCAACTGACAATTTTATTGAATGAAACAAACACACATCAAAGCAAATACGTGTGACAAAAGTGCGACCACTGTACATTTAGTTTGCCTTTAACATGTGCACATTCGCCTGAAGTGAAGCCATTTAGGCGCGACAGAAGGAATACACTGTCAATATCTGGTGTTCCCCCTTGAGCACGAACACAAGCTTGCAAACGTCGGGGCATTGAAGCGCACAAACGACGGATGATACGGATCGGTATCACGTTCCAGTGATGCTGCAATGCTTGGTGAGCTCAGCAACGGTAGTTGGGGGATTCTGCTGACCTTGCACACGTCGTCCAAGTTCGTCCCACAAATGTTCAATGGGATTCATGTCTGGGGGCACGGAGGGCCACTGCATGACATCCACATTGCTGTCCCGAAGGAAATTTCGTGTGAGAACGGCTGTGTGGGGTCGAGCATTGTCCTGCTGAAACACTAGTCGTTGCCACCATGCTGTCTCCAGAGAGGAAGAAGAACTGGCTCAAGAACAGTGTCAATATAACGCCTTGCCGTCAAGTTGCCTGGCACAAACACAAGCTCCGATCGAAATTGAGCATTTATGGCACCCAGACCATTACCCCCCCACCCCCCTAACGATCTCGCTCAATGACACAGGGTTGCGCAAAACGTTCACCCTGACGTCGATACACACGATCACGGCCATCCGGGAAAGAGACATTGAACCGGGATTCATCCGAAAAAAACAACATTCCCCCAAACCCCGTTCCCCAGAAAGCCACCTGCGGCAGCCCATCGCTGGCGTGCTAGTCGATGGCGATGGGTTAAGATCTGACCTTGGTATGGTCGACGTGCCCGTAGCCCTGCTGCTGCCAGACGCCGACGCACGGTACGGCTGCTGATTGGTCTTTCTCTAGTCCCAATAGTGTTGCGGGCTGTTTGTGCAGCTGGCTGGAAACGATTCCGGAGGTGCTGCGTGACAATGTAGCGGTCCTGTCGTGCCGTCGTCACACGTTGGACGCCTGGGCGTGGACGGTCGTTTACACTTCCAGTGTTTTGGTGCCGAGTCGCAAGACGGGTTATGGTTGATGGGTGTACATTGAAATGTTGTGCGGCCCTGATGTGAGCAGTGCCTGCCCTCAGCATGCCAATGGCTTGATTTCTCTGGTCTGTAGTTAACCGCGGCATGGTGCGTATGTGTGTCAGTAAAAACGCCAATGTGTGTTTTTATAGGGACAGTCATGGGCTGTTTGCATGCAATCACAGTATGCCTGTGTTGCACGTGTTTTGCAGTTATCAGTAAAAGATGTGTTTTAGTGGTTTACTCATGACGTCATGAACCCAACTGTGCCTGTCAATACAGATCGTCGCAATACAACATACGCGTGCTAGGTTGCATGCCTCGTGCATAATTCACATTATTTTGGCTGAGGTGACATTTTTCGGGGACGAAATGGGGATTGCGTTTTCATTGCCTCTCAGTATATATATATATATAGTTAAAAGAGGATAGTTTTAAGATTCCTCTTTTAACTTGTTTTAACTAATGTTGCATCCCCAAGGGGCTGAGCACTTAAAAAATTGTTTTAGGCATTTTAAATATACTGATCTTCTCTCTCTCTCTCTCTCTCTCTCCTCTCTCTCTCTCTCTCTCTCTCTCTCTCTCCTCTCTCTATATATATATATAATATATATATATATATATATATATAATATATATTGTATTATACTTTTTAGAATTTGGATTTCATTGTTAATGCAGACGCTATAACTGAAAAAGGACATGACTGCGTGTGGACCATGTCGGCAGATTCCTGGAGGAAGACGTCAACTCAGTTTCAGTTTCATCAAGGAGGCGTCACTGCGTGCGGACTTGTCCATTATACGCTACACCACATCCGTTAAGTTTTGAGCCACACTACGCACGATTTTAAGCTGATGGATAAATGAATTAACAACTAAGATGAGAGAATTGAAGAAGAGGGTCTCGTGGCTATAGCTTAGCAGATGTCTGACGTACGCATTAGCCCAATGTGCTGGTCAGACCTTGAGTGCCTACCTAACATTGGTTGTCCTTTTTTTTGTATGTGTGTGTCGTGAATGTATGTGTGTGTATGGACGTGTGGGCAGGGGCTTGTGTATGTGTGTGCGCTTGCGCCGGCATGTGTGAATACTTGTGTGTGCGTGTGTGTGTGTGTGTGTGTGTGTGTGTGTGTGTGTGTGCGTGTGTGTGTGTGTGTGTGTGCGCGCGTGTGTGCCTGCATGTATCTGCGCGTGTGTGTGTGCGTATGCACAAGTGTGTGTGCATGTGTGTGTGTGCATAATTTGTGGGTTTGTGTGAGAGACACACGTATCTGCATATGTATGTGTACATAGGCCTATATGTGTGTGTCTTTGTATGTGGGTGTGTACGCATGTGCGTGTATGTATGCATTTGTGCGTCCATGTGTATGTGCGCACATGTGCGGGTGTGGACGTTCGCGTGCATGCATGTGCATATGTGTGTGCATAGGAGCGAGCGCACGTACGCGCGCACGTTTGTGTGTGTGTGCGTGCGCATGTGTGCGTGCGCGTGTGTGCATGCGCGCGTGTGTGTGTGTGGTGACTGAGTGCGTTAATGTTCAGACGACTTAGGAACAAGAACAAGATCATCAAATACAACACATACGTGAACGCGCGCGCACACACACACACACACACACACACACACACACACACACACACACACACACACACACAAACCCAATAAGAACAACAACTCCTCCCCCCACACACACCTGACGTCAACCTGATGATGAACCAGAGCATCTTCAGTCTCCCAGCCAGGAGAAGCGTCCGGACGAGTTCTGCAGAAGGATGAATTCTGCACGAAACTGATAACGTGCCATTGAAATAGGAGGCCTATAACTTGCCCACATCAACTCCACCTTGACCTGCACTGGCTAAAACTTGCCCATATCAACTCCACCTTGACCTATACTGGCTAAAACTTGCCCCTATCAACTCCACCTTGACCTATACTGGCTAAAACTTGCCCATATCATCTCCACCTTGACCTATACTGGCTAAAACTTGCCCATATCAACTCCACCTTGACCTATACTGGCTGAAACTTGCCCATATCAACTCCACCTTGACCTATACTGGCTAAAACTTGCCCCTTTCAACACCACCTCGACCTATACTGGCTAAAACTTGCCCGTTATCAACTCCACCTTGATCTTTACTGGCTAAAACTTGCCCGTATCAACTCCATCTTGACCACCTATACTGGCTAAAACTTGCCCATATCAACTCCACCTTGACCTACACTGGCTAAAACTTGCCCGTATCAACTCCACCTAGACCTGTACTGGCTAAAACTTGCCCACATCAACTCAACCTTGACCTATACTGGCTAAAACTTGCCCGTATCAACTCCACCTTGACCTATACTGGCTGAAACTTGCCCATATCATCTCCATCTTGACCTATACTGGCTAAAACTTGCCCCTATCAACTCCATCTTGACCTATACTGGCTGAAACTTGCCCCTATCAACTCCATCTTGACCTATACTGGCTGAAACTTGCCCCTATCAACTCCATCTTGACCTATACTGGCTGAAACTTGCCCCTATCAACTCCACCTTGACCTGTACTGGTCAACTCGTGCTGGTCTCAGTGTTCATTAGTGGCCTCAAACTTGTCCAGATCAACTCCACCTTGACCCATACTGGTCAGCACGCGCTGACCTCAGTGTTCATGACGGATCAGGCTTTTTAGAACCCCTTCAGTAGGGGGATAAATCAATGAGGTTGCATTTGCGTGCAGTAATTTGAATTAATTATCAAATTAATAGATAAGTAATGATGTTTTGAATTACTGTCCAGAAGATTGTTTAATGTATAATTTGATTGTTTAATGTACAAGTATTTGGTGCATATTTAATTTGAACAGGAAATGTAATTCAATACCTGTGTTATCCTGTCATCATGCAAGTTTTTATTTATTTTTTTTACTCCGAGTGTTCTCGTGGCTCATTGAAAATTTCATGTCATACTTTCTTGTTTTACCACAATTTGTTCCTTTAAAGATTTGCTTATGTCAATGTCTTTTAGAGCACTAAAAAAAAATTTTTAGTCTCGATTAAACCTCCTCTTAACTATCTGCGTTGTAAGGGGAGTAATTCAAGGTATTTAAGTTTTTTGACACAATTCATTCCATTCCATTCTTTCAACAGTCTAGTCGCTCTCCTTTGAATCCTTTCAACAGCCACAGATGACCTTTTCAGGTAAGGAAGCCATACAGCATTTATATATTCCACTCTATGTCTGAGAAGTTCTTTGTAAAGTTTTGAAAATACTGTTTGATCAAGATCCATCATCATCATCATCATCATTATCATCATCATCATCATCATCGTCATCGATATCGTCGTCGTTATTGTCGTCGTCGGTGTCGTCGTCGTCGTCATCATCATCATCATCATCATCATCATCATCATCATCATCATCATCATCATCATCATCATCATCATCATCAATATCGTCGTTGTTATTGTCGTCGTCGGTGTCGTCGTCGTCATCATCATCATCATCATCATCATCATCATCATCATCATCATCATCATCATCATCATCATCATCATCGTCGTCGTCGTCGTCGTCGTCGTCGTCGTCGTCGTCGTCGTCGTCATCGATATTGTCGTCGTTATTGTCGTCGTCGTCGTCGTCATCATCATCATCAGCAGCAGCAGCAGCAGCAGCAGGAGCATCAGCAGCATCATCATCATTTGTCATCCTTATTATTATCAACAACATCAGCGTTGTCGTCACCGTCGTCGTAATCCTTCTCCTCCCTCCTCCTCCTCCTCCTCTCCTCCTCCCCCTCCTCCTCCTCCTCCTCATATCACAGTAACACCTCATCACATTAACTTCATCGTTATTATCATTTCTATTTCTGCACAGTGACTGTTGTTGTTGTCACGGGTTAAAGATGGAGACAATGCAAAAGACTGATGTGACATTACAACGAGCTTCAGTCATCACATTCAAGACATTCAAGAACAAATCGCAGTTTGTTTGTTTTCTTGATTACTACTGCCTTGAAACAAATGAAGGATTCAGCAATATTGGCGTCCCTTTTACAGGAAGGTGGCAGATTATTAATGAGATATTTCCTTCTAACGTTTGTCTTCCACAACTTTCAATTTCCCCAACACACAAAGAGATGTCTATGTATTGTTTTAACGTCGGCTGAATAACGTTGTCGAAACTTCTACAGCAGTTAGTGGCCGTACGATTTACCACAGAGGTGGTGAATTCAAGAAAGTGAAAACAGGCCTACAAACAGTGTTGATCACTGGCACATTGCTGGGCAGTGCGTGTCTGGACTGTGGCCCTCCTTTGTTTAATTCTTTTTAGTCTTTATTTTTTTTCACAAGATGTGTTAGTTGAGTGATGCTCCTTTAAGTCATTGCAACAAATGGGCGTTGTGTCGTTCGGATGCAATATCAATTCAGTTGTAATAAGGTATTGGTAACAACGTCAAAGTATGTTATAATGGACGAGAAAAAAACGTCAGTTGCATTAAGACTATATATTTTGATCGTCTTTTCTCTCTCTTTTATTGTTTCCCCCTAAATCGTGTCATAATTTGAAGGCTTGCGAATAAACAGAAGTACCAATTTTGTAACTGTACGTGCTATGTAACAAGCATTGTGTCATGATAAATTAATGTGTAATAATTACAGTATCATGATGAGTTAATGTGTCTTGAGCACAGTGTCATGATAAGTTAATATGTAATTAGTACAGCGTCATGATCAGTTAATGCGTAATAAGCAGAGTGTCATGATCAGTTAATGTGTAATAAGCACAGCGTACAGTGTCATGATCAGTTAATGTGTAATGAACACAGTGTTATGAGAGTTAATGTGTAATAAGCAGAGTGTTATGAGAGTTATTGTGTAATAAGCAGAGTGTTATGAGAGTTAATGTGTAATAAGCAGAGTGTTATGAGAGTTAAAGTGTAACAAGCAGAGTGTCATGATCAGTTAATGTGTAATGAACACAGTGTCATGATAAGTTAATGTGTAATGAGCACAGTGTCATGAGAGTTAATGTGTAATAAGCGCAATGCCATGATAAGTTAATGTGTAATAGCACAGTGTCATGATAAGTTAATGCGTCATGAGCACAGTGTCATAAGTTAGTGTGTAATGAGCACAGTGTCATAAGTTAATGTGTAATGAACACAGTGTCATGATAAGTTAATGTGTAATGAGCACAATGCCATGATAAGTTAATGTGTAATAGCACAGTGTCATGATAAGTTAATGTGTAATGATCACAGCGTCATGATAAGTTAATGTGTAATGAACACAGTGTCATGATAACTTAATGTGTCATGAGCACAGTGTCATAAGTTAGTGTGTAATGAGCACAGTGTCATAAGTTAGTGTGTAATGAGCACAGTGTCATAAGTTAGTGTGTAATGAGCACAGTGTCATGATAAGTTAATGTGTAATAGCACAGTGTCATGATAAGTTAATGTGTAATGAGCACAGTGTCATGATAAGTTAATGTGTAATGAACACAGTGTCATGATAAGTTAATGTGTAATGAACACAGTGTCATGATAAGTTAATGTGTAATAAGCACAGTGTCATGATAAGTTAATGTGTAATGAACACAGTGTCATGATAAGTTAATGTGTAATGAACACAGTGTCATGATAAGTCAAACCACTACGTTTTTGCGCCATTCATACTAGTTTCTCGTTCAATCCTAATAATTGAGCGCTATTGCCATTCATACTAGTTTCTCGTTCAATCCTAATAATGAGCGCTATTGCCATTCATACTAGTTTCTCGTTCAATCCTAATAATTGAGCGCTATTGCCATTCATACTAGTTTCTCGTTCAATCCTAATAATTGAGCGCTATTGCCATTCATACTAGTTTCCGTTCAATCCCAATAATGGAGGGCTATTGCCATTCATACTAGTTTCTCGTTCAATCCTAATAATGGAGCGCTATCAAGCATTATAGCGCCTACGATGTTAAAATGAATTGTAAAGGTTTTGCCAATTACGATTGTTGTGAGCACTATTTTGCACAAATGTTGGTTCTTCGTGTGCATTCCCTGGACTTTCTCCATACCAGCTGTTTCTTGTGCTGCCAGGAGCATGCTTTAATACTGCTAGGGAGGAATCTGGGTTGGAGTTTGGGGGAGAGGACAGGGAGGGTGTAGGGGGTGGATGGGGATGTGAAAGGGGGACGGGGAAGGGACGGGGATGAACATCAATCAAATCAGTTTCCCGAGCAGATAGTCTTACTGGATAGAAGGTATGATCATGTTGACACAGTTTTCCTATAGCTACTGCAATACAGCCAAATTTGACTGTGGTTCTTTTCTTGTGAAGGAGCATCTTAAACACGCGAAACACCAAAAAAGCGCATAGTCAGAAGCGCACGTTACGTTCCACTTGTGTTTCGTTCCGTCTCTGATTAATCCAACCACTTTCTGAACGCATTTCATGACCAGTGCCCTGACTGATAAATCCGATGTCATTTTTTCTTCTTCTTTTTTTCTGACAAAATTATAGAACACATACGATCTCAGAGTTATAATTTCACTTTAAAAAAAAAAAAGGAAAGAAAGAAGAAGAAGAAGAAGAAAAAAGGTCACAGTTGACCATTTTGTTGTGACTGTCTGTCACGGTCTGTAGAATTTTCCGCCATGCATTTTTCTGGACCTCGTTCACTTCTCCTGCTGCTGATGGCGTACAGTGTGTGTGACTGCAGGGACCCATGTGAGTAATGAAGCCATCTTTGTTTTGCAGAGAGAGAGAGAGAGAGAGAGAGGAAGAGAGAGAGAGAGAGAGAGAGAGAGAGAGAGAGAGAGAGACAGAGAGAGAGACAGAGAGAGAGAGAGAGAGAGAGGAGAGACAGAGAGAGAGAGAGAGAGGGAGAATGCGCGTGTGTGTGTTTGTGTGTGTGTGTGTGTGCGTGGTTGTACGCGCGTGAGCGTGCATGTGTGTGTGTGTGTGTGTGTGTGTGTGTGTGTGTGTGTGTGTGTGTGTGTGTGTGTGTGTGTGTGTGTGTGTATGTGTGTGGAGAGAGTGAGAGAGAGAGGAGAAGAGAGAGAGAGAGAGAGAGAGAGAGAGTGCGTGCGTGCGTGCGTGGGGTTGTGTGTGTGTGTGTGTGTGTGTGTGTGTGTGTGTGTGTGTGTGCGTGCGTGCTGTGCGTGCGTGCGTGCGTGCGTGCGTGCGTGGTGTGTGTGTGTGTGTGTGTGTGTGTGTGTGTGTGTGTGTGTGTGTGTGTGGCTCTGTCTGTCTGTCTGTGTCTGAGTGTTTGTGTATCACTATGTGTCCTCTGTTCATTAACAGGAAAATCTGTGCCAATAATTTACCCCTTTTCTATTACTCTCTACGACTCTGCCCCCCCCCCCCCCCCCACCCCCCACTCCCACCCCCTCCGCCCCTCTCCCGCTACTCTCTCCAATTTTATCCTCTCTCGTCTGTCTTCCATTGTTCTTCTGCCTTTGTGACGCATTCTTCCATGTTCTTGGAATAATACAGTAAAATGTGTCCTCTCTTCTGTTATGCTCTAGCAATACGACAGTGAGATTGCACTCACACACACACACACACACACACACACACACACACACACACACACACACACACACACACACACACACACGTACACGCACACACACACACACACACACACACACACACCACACACACACACACACACACACACATACACACACACATACGGACACCACACACACACACACACACAACACACACACACACACACACACACACACACACACACACACACACGTTACACACACACACACACACCGTACACACACACACACACACACCACACACACACACACACACACACACACACACACACACACACACGTACTGTCCGGAGTGGACACTGGTGGTGTAATCTGCAGTGTCTACTGACCGATATGACGGCCATTTTACACCTATGCTTGGGGGATGACGGCCATTTTACACCTATGCTTGGGGGATGACGGCCTTTTTACACCTATGCTTGGGGGATGACGGCCATTTTACACCTATGCTTGGGGGATGACGGCCATTTTACACCTATGCTTGGGGGATGACGGCCTTTTACACCTATGCTTGGGGGATAACGGCCATTTTACACCTATGCTTGGGGGATGACGGCCTTTTTTCACTATGCTTGGGGGATGACGGCCTTTTTACACCTATGCTTGGGGGACCTTGATGCTGTTTTTGGTTCTTTTGTCATCTGGAGAGGGGAGGAGAAGGGGGGCCAAGATAATGATAGAAAAGGGTAACTGGGGGAAGGGTGGGTGTAGGGGATGGAGGAAGGGGATGGATAAGATATGCGTCTTCTGTACGGATTGAGT
>CM031628.1:5675037-5714642 GCA_018398815.1 Conus ventricosus | reverse complement strand
ATGATGTCAGTGATGATGTTGATGATAAGAATTGTTGTTATTGCCACAATCATCATTGTCATACTCGTTGCCATCAATCCCCACATTGCCATTCTCAACACTTTCACACCCTTTCATAATCATTAGCATGATTAGCGTCAACATTGTGATCTCTCTCAATTTTGATATCTGGACATATTCATAAAACATCGCATGTTCAAATGAATGATATATAAATCTACCGAATGAAGCATAGTGCCAGAAACACCAGCTGTGAGCGAGTGTGGATTTCGAGTCCCAACAGTGTACAGTATGTAAAACTGCGTGTGTGCTGAGAATTTTGATGAATTGTAAACATTCATGCACCCTACACTGATGTTTGTTTTTTAATGTCTTGGAGAGAGAGAGAGAGAGAAAAGAGAGAGAGAGAGAGAGAGAGAGAGAGTGAGAGAGAGAGAGAGAGAGAGAGAGAGAGAGAATCACTTGGAAATTTCACTGGAAGTTCGTTGACCGTAGTTTCATTACCGTTTGTGCAAGTGTATGACATTGTTGTATCATTGCAATTCTGTAGTGTGAGTTTCTTCACCTTCCAATCTGTGTCATTTCTAATGAACTTTCACTTGAGGTAAGCTTCACTGATCTGGCTTAAGGCTGTGTCAGACCAATTGACATAGGCCAGAACACCAAGGCTACATCAAAATGTTGTTATGCTCTGCATAGTTATGTGGGGATTGTCTTCAGTCGTGACAAGCTCCTAGCATAACATTATCAGTCTCCCAAATCCCCCCAAGTCGGAGTGTGGCTGCCCATGTGGCGGGGTAATCAAAAACGGTCACACACGTAATGTTCTCATCCCAGCTGATGCATTTGTGCCATAGTGTTCAAATACTTCGGCTGTTCGGATGATCCCTGGAGTCTTTTAGCCAGGGTACGACAACAACAACAACTGATCTGAGAAAGTCGTTTCAATTTACGAACTTATCATCATCATCATCATCATCATTTACATCATCATCATCATCATCATCATAAGCATCGTCATTATCACCACCATCCACACCATCAAAATCGTCTTCATCATCATCCTCATCAGCATCATTATCGTCGTTGTCATTGACATTGTATACGCAACATCGTCGTCGTCGAACTCATAATTGTCAGTAGAGGTATTATGTTGCTGTACCCTCCTCCTCTTCCTCCTCCTCCTCTTCCTCCCCCTCCTCCTCCTCAACAACAAAAACAACAACCACAACAATTAGCACCACAAGAACTGCCACCATCCCAACCACAATAACATCACAGTCATCATCGTTGTCGTCACTATTCTCGGGTTTTGTCATTCAAAAACATTTCACACACACACACACACACACGCGCGCGCGCGCGCGCGCGCGCGCGCGCACGCGCACGCTCACGCACGCCCACACGAACGCCCACGCACATACGCACACACGCACGCACTGAGAGAGAGAGAGAGAGAGAGAGAGAGAGAGAGAGAGAGAGAGAGAGAGACAGACAGACAGACAGACAGACAGACAGACAGACAGACAGACAGACAGACGGACAGAAACATACCGACAGACCGAGAGACAGACAGACAGACCGACTGACGGACAGACTGACGAAAATTCTGTTCGTGGATTTTGCTCAATGATATATACTACCCGTCTACAAATTTCGAGCATTTTTGTTTCAGATAAATTTCTTATGAATAGTTACAAGCGATGTATCTTACAAGCAAGAGCCCTGGATATAAAACTCTAATCTTGTGGTCTCTCATGTATTGGAAAACCAGGACACGCTTTGTTCAAAATCAGTAGATGAATTATTTTACAAACGTATAAAGGCGTAGTATTAACATCCATTTAATACCCTTTAAAGGGTATTTTATGTTCACTTCTGTGGCACACTTTCCTTTTTAATGGATTTTAGAAGTTACATGAACTCTGAGTCTCACTCACACACACACACACACACACACACACACACACACACACACCACACACACTCAAGATGAGGTTGCAGGGATTTTAACGAATTCGTGGCTCATTCAGAGAAGAACCAGGAAACTAAACTGCATTTTAGACCTGAGGGAACTAGAGAATTGTGTTTGCTAACACACACACACACACACACACACACACACACACACGCTTTTAAAATGCACAAGTTTGGGTGATGTCAAAATGGGGCGAAATGTTGCAACTATGAGGCGGCACTTCGGGTGGCTCTCTGAGACCATACTATGGTCTGTATCCACCCCAAGTCAGTATGAGTTTGTAAAAGGCAAACAGTGAGGTGGTCAGGGCATCACAAGTTTGTAAAAGCAAACGGTTTGATGATACCGGAAGTGGTATCTGAACAGAATGGGGCGATGGAGTGTAAATGTGTGTGTGTGAATTTGGACGATGTTGGCAAAACTGAGGTGAGTGAGACTTTGAATGCAGCACCTCAATACTGCATTCCTGAACACCCTTCAACATGCCAAAAATGTTAGGCGACAAATTTCGCCCCATTTTTCAAATCGCCCCATTTTATGGAGACGGGGATTACATGATCGCCTCACTGTATACCTTTTACAACACACACACAAAACACCACACACACAAAACACACACACACACACAGAGAGAGAACAGTAAAATGTGTGTTCTGCTCAACCGCTCTCAACCAGTTTCGAGCGGTTGACTCCAGAACACACATTTTACTGTTCTCTGATAATCCATCCACACATTCTCTTTAAATAACCAAAAAATAACAAATTATCTACAAACAAACATACTGTGTAGGATTATCCGTTTTCAATACTAATTTACTAAACTTTTCAGATTTTAATTTTTGTTTAATCCTGCGTTTTTCCTGGTCTTTTCAATAACATCATTTTACGCAAACACATCAAATCCCATCTCTGTCTTTCATGTAAAATAAAACTACGTCTTTAACGTTCTCTAAATTTCTTTTAAAACCGAGTTATATTTTTGGATAAAATCCACACACTTATCCAGCATGTCTTCCACTAAAGGCTAGTTTTGACAAAGTTTTTCTTTTTTTAACTATGTCTCTTTCTGCTGAACAGTCATCTATAATAAAAAGCGTTTGCGTTCCCTCAAACATATATAAAAGGGGTTCTAAACATTCACTCAGTTTATTGCTGGGATCAACTAAAAAAAATGTTTATCATCTACCATATAAACTTTCTATTGTTGATATGCTTTGTTCCATTTAAGTGTTGGGGAGAAAATCACAATATAATCAAATTATAACGATAAACTGTTTGTAACAGGTCGAGGATAAATATTGTTTTCCCACAACCAGTTTGCCCGCAAATCAATGAACAATAGGCTCTTTTGTCATAAAGTTTAACTGCTCCATAGTTTTATAATAGAACTTAATCTAATCCAGTTATTGTTTTTATCATGCTCTCTGTCAAAACTTGTTCAGTATAATAAAACCTATAAGGCAAATGTGTAAGATTAATCCAATTTCCCGTGCTGTAAGATTTTTTCTATTTAGATAATATTGATTTTTTGCTTGTTGTTATGACCTTAATATCCTCACCCTTGTGAAGAATGACGACAGTAACTTTAAGACTGCAACGTCTAATTTTGCCAGCTAATTAGAATTCCTTTAAAAAGGACGTCACTAACGCCCCCAAACCCCATCCCTCTCCTTATCTTTTTAAAACAGAAATTTCAAATATCATTGGAACGTGTCTCCTAATTTGATTTGCGGAATGAATTGTAATTTTGTAGACGCATCTTTTTAAATCCGTTTCTCTTCTGTGGAGGTTGTACTGTTTTTTTTTTTTACCATTACGGTGTATTTCAATTTCTTTTCGACTATTGTCATCTGCATAAGACTTACATGTATAGGGCCAGAGTTGATTGCTTTTCTGAAACGTTTTGACGGCTAAAAATATGTAAATGGGTTATGAATTCAAAATTTTATTTCCCATTCTAAATATGGTTCTAAATGCCATTTGAGGTCAGGTTTTCGAACTATTTTTATTCATACTGGCCAACATTATTTGCTTCTAGATTGCGAGCTGTTCTAGTTTTGGAAACTTTTTGATTGTCGCAACCTCTTTGCGTTTATAATCACCATCTTTAGCGTACTCAAAAACCATCAAAGTGCCTTTTCACATTCATGTTCAAAGTCCACAACTTTGCAGGTCTTTTACATTCTCAAGTTTAGACAACTCACAGGCGCTAATGTAACTCGGATTCTCTGGTCACGCGACATTTTAGTACAGTTTATTATTTTATTTCCAAAACAATGTGCAGGTTATCACATATACGACTTTCCCCGTTTTGTCTTTGATCTTTATATTAAATGATCCGACCCTCCACAAACTAATTACTTTTAAACTGTTTAAATTAGGAAGTGTATAATTTCATAATCGCAATATGCAGCTTTCCTGACGGGCGAGCTCTTAAACAGTTGAGGGGCTTCCATCATGTAAGTTTTTATCAGTGCTTAGCTCATCCAATTTGAACATAGAGTACTGAATGTAATGCAAGATAGAGAGGATATTTTTGCCTCATAAGTAGATTTGTTTGGTGGTAAACTCTAAAATTTATGAAGCCAGTTGCCATGCCTAACATTTTAGCTAGCTCTTTATCAAAATAGTACCCTTCTTCTTCTCCTGCAGCTTGAGATGTTAACATTGTTTTTAGATTTGCATTGTTAAGTTGAGAGTAATGTCAAAGTTACTCATGTTCTTTTAGTGAGCAAAACCCGTAATAACCATCAGGTATTGGTAACTGGCTAACTGTGGCCCTGTTTTGTTTACTTTTAGAATCGCTATTATTCTCATTGGATTCTGTTTTGAATCTCATCGCACTTAGTAGGAATATTTCATGAAGCGCGGACCGTTTTGGTTCGCATTCGTTGTCAATACTGTGTTCTAAAGACGAAGGACTGTCTTGAGTTGTTATTGTTACAAAAAGCATTTTTTTAACGAAATAAAAAGAGCGCGTTCAATTATAATACTAATGGCAAAATATTCTGTTGGGCCGCCTACATCTTAAAAATATGCACTGATACTCTTGACTTTTCTGTGACCCAGACTGTCACTTTTTCATAAAAAGGTGAGAGTATCCATTAGCCAATATCTTAAACCTCTCTATTAAAAAGACTACATCCCAAAAGCTGTGGTTCAGTCTTCCGATGCAGTTTTTACCAGAACAGTTAACTTTGCTGTGTTTTGTGTTATGCATCAACTGGGTGTGGAGTGTCGTATGCTGATCATTTAAATCATCCGTTTCTTTGGTGAGGTCTGTGTACAGATTGCATTTTTATTACACCTTCAGACGTATATTGAGTGAACTGGCAAGCGCCATTACCAAATGACAAACGTTTATCCATTCAGCAACGAATAGACATGAAGGCTTTTGAAAGTGATCTGTAACGAATTCATATTAATGTTAGACAGATTTAGGACAAAATGTTGGATCTTAATCATGCTTTGGCCACCACCTTATTTGTGGGGTGCACAGAGTATTAACTATGTCTGGAATCTCCTTACAATCTTTCTCTTCAGGCACAACTGTTACCTCGGGTCCATAGAGCAAGAGCATAAAACAGCTTGGACAACATTTATCTTAGAACACATCTGGGGGGATGGGCCTATATACAGCAGGAATAGTACGAATAAACGACTATATTCGTACTTACGTTTGGTGATTGCTAGGTTCGCAAGACAAAACCGAGTTCGAGCCTAACTGATTCTTATACTGTTCGGAGTTCAAGCGCCCCCCCCCAAAACACTATTCGCTAATTTAGAGGACGACCATTAATTCTGCAGTTGATTTGTCTTCAAGCATAAAAAGTACCAAAATGTTTTACATATACGCAAGATCAAAAGTAGACTTTTTTGCTGTTGGCATGGTTTATACATTGCTGCATCGACCTCAGACTTCAGTTAGGAACAATAATAAACTTAAACAATGAATCCTTAAGGCAGGCAATGAACAGAAGGTTGGGAAAAACGACATAAATTCTGGACCAGTAATATTACAAACAAAAAAAAACACCCGGATTAAGTCATCAATCTAAGGTCCAAAGCCCCAGACTGTTGAAGACGTGGACTTTTGTTCGCGATGACCATGATATAAAAGACAGCACTTGTTGTGGATTAATGGATTAGGATTACTTGGTCTTTATCGTACTAAATATTAACCGACTATTAAGAGAATAATGCCATAGTGCTCGGCCATAACAAGCCAACTACTTTGCTTGACGGTAGACAAAAATCCAGCTAACGATACTCCCTAATATACGGTAAGAGTCTATAGCTTTACAGCTATTTTTTTAATAAACTCGCAAGATGATCAAGTTGTTTTTTTACCCCTGATTTATCAGGTGATGGCGATGGAGGCACTGAACTTTGCCTCCATACACCGCCTGTAATAGCCAATCACCAGTGTACTTATTGACAAATCCTAAGGTGTTTATAACGCTTGCTAATGTGACTCCCTGCTCTTAAAAGTGTTTTAATGTTACCTGCTAGCGTCGTGTCTTCATATAAATTCTTGGATGTTTCTCTTATTTGATCACTTGAGTTCGGTAATTGTTCTCGGTTAGTAGACAAACGCTTTAGTCTTGATGCGTCTTTCTCTTTAAAGTTCATGTAGTCTTTGTTCTCTTCTTTCTTTAACATCTCTCCCCTAAGTTGTTGGCGTTTATTAGCCTCAGCGAGTTTTTTTTCTTCTTTTTCTATATGCTTATCTAGTCAGTCAGTTTTGACTGAATTGTTTAATAATTTCCTCTGATGGTTCTTAAGCACGATCAAGAGCTTTAATTCTCTTATAGGCGTGTATTTCTTGCGTGGGCAGCGGTGGAATCGTGTATAGTTTTTAATGTGTTTTTCTTCTTCAGTGAGTTCTGCTCTCTATTGTATTTTTTTCTGTCTGCTGTTGGAATTAAATCTTTAAGTTCTAAGTTTGCATTGGTTATTGTTGGGGTTCTTGTAGCGTGTTTAGATGTTTAGCAACTTTCTGTGATTTTATTTTGGTTTGTAAAGCACAGGCGTTTCCGCTCGCTTGCAGTGAAGCCTTTGATTTAATGTACTCATGCCTCACCAATACTTGGATGAGTTCGTTTATCTGTAACGCGGAACACGTTCTCTTTGTCGTTCTATAATACAAATGGTTATCTTTTAGCTTCAAAATCATCAGGCGTAATATAGTTTCGGGAGATAACGATTTTTGTTGTAAACTTTGGTAAAATGATTGACTCTACTTTCTGTTAATTCGCGCTTTTGCTGCCCTTCTTCTAATTCATACCGCAATGAGGGTCCTAATTGATGGCCGCTCAAGGTGGATCCCTCCATGTCGGTCAGTTTCCAAGATCAGGAATATCATAATCTCCTTCAATGCCTGCCATCGTTTTTAAATAATTATCTTTTTATTTTGTTTATAAAAATGTCAGACAGTTTATGGCTCGATTCCTTAACCCGCATAGATAACTGAAAGGAGCCCCTTGCCGCGCAGGGAAGGAAATAAAACGGTATATTACTGTTCCAAATAATCCATATACTATTTGATGCGGATCAAATTATTACTGTCAAATTTCCAGACCTAGGAGCGGATGATTTGATTGTGCCAGGCTCTGCGCGACTTACTTTCAAAATAGACCACGCTTCACAACAGACCCATCAGAACTGTTTGTCCAGATTTGGGCGGGCAATCGTTAAGAAAATTTCTGTAAAACTTGAGGGGCAAGAAGTATTTTCTTTATACAATGCAGAATATTTTTAGCTATCTGATGAGGCTAACCGAGAATGAAAGGGCGATCTGGTTTTCAAGGGAATATGAAAATGTAGAAGCACCTAAAACTGAGGAATAGGCGCGAACTCGCCCCAGAGATGCTATACGCAGCAAAAAGGCTTTAGCTGTAAGTTCTGCGTATGGTAATCGCTTTTCCAATTCCTTAGATTTTGAGTTGTTAAATGCGCATGCGCTTACTTCAAAGAGCATAAAAGACAGATTGTCATATGAACTAACTTTTAATGAATACAAAGCGTTATTAGATCCTCCGAAAAGCAGCAAATACAGATTTTGTCAATCTCGTTAGAGTTTGATGTTGTTAGAACTCTGATTTAGCTGGGCTGATTGAGCAACAATTTCAGTCAAAATTAGCAATATATTACGAAGAGCTGCATCAGCATTCTACATATATTCCTAAAGAGGGCAGACGCTATATGGAATTTTAGTTCTAGTGGCAGCAGAATCGCCTTAAAGGTATTTTATTGGCTGTGCGAAGATGAAGAACCTCAAAAAAGACAACTGACAAAGTTTATTAATCCTAAAAATAACGAAAGTACAATGTTCGATTGATGGTAGTCCTAACCAAATCTACGTAGGCGGGCTTAAAACCTTATCACATTTTGACGAAATAAGAAAAATTGTTTGGGGGTGGGGGTGGGGTGTTTAGAAATCCAATAAGTTGACCTTGTGGTATAAAAAGATCTACACCTTCACAATGTTAGACTCGATGATATTTAACAACGAAATACGGTTTATGGATTGACCTAAGGTCAACAGAGGCATATAAGTTACAGGAAGTGGGAGAGATAGGTTAAGAAACGTAATAAACATTCAATTGAGAAGAAAAAGAGGAGTATAAACCACTTATTGCGCATTTGTTTTTAATCTATGATGCGCAGTGTCTATTCGCGAAAGCAGATAAAAAGTAACCTTATACTAAATTATTTTTTCAAAAACCCCCGCATGTCTGTTCAAGTTTAATCCAAATATGCCTACAGCGCCAGAGTCGCCAAGATGAAGAGATAGTAGAAGCCCCCAGCATAAAAACCCTTTAGATTAACAACATTTACACAATAATGCCATGGGGGATACAAAAACTTAGAGCAGGCACCTTTCAAAATACAGCAAAACCAAACTCGAAGGTATTCTGCTGCCTTTATGCTGTTACTATGTTAAACTGGAGCTTCAAACTATACGTGCTCTATCAGCAGGGACAAGTGGTTGGTCTCTTAGCAAAAGGTGTTGAGATGCACCCGCAGCTTTACCTCTAGGCGCTTCTTGTCTTTAGCTCTTGGCCTATGTTCATTAGCACGTAGGTGCTGCTAGCAAAAAAATAAAACTAAATCCAAAGCACACAGCTATAGTTCAATAATGAACAGCTAAACTTAGTTACTTTAGTGAATTTATAAAATAAAAGCACTGGCTGACTCAAAAACATTCAACGGCTGAGAATTTAATCGTTTACAGCGATTTGATGACTACAAAAGACAAAAGTCTTGAGTTTGTTCTTCAAAGTAAGGCGAGGACAAGTTTTTCTCAACAGCCAGACCCGAGCAGTAAAAAGGATGCTTAAATAAGTAAACGAAAATTAACCTCTGTTCTAAACAGCTCACATTAACAAACGCAAAGGTGTTTATTACTTTAGTTATGAGTCTAAGCACCAAAAGACTACCGATATTGATTAATTATTTTTTGATTTTTTAAAATAAATATTTTGAGTTAGAAAGAAACTCTGCATGGATAAAATATATGAAGGTCCAGACGAATTGTTTGAGCAATGCAAGAGAATTTATTAAGTGCACTGGAATGATATTGATTTAGAGTATTTAATCCAACAAACGTACAGGCAAGCGGATAGTTGTTCATGCTATTCTCAGTTCCAAGTAAACTGACAATAGACGCCCTGTTAAAGTAATGTTAGCTGTTTATCGACTATATAACAATAATTGAAGAATACCGAGAAGTCTGAGGTCTCAACTAAACAGCAGACTATTCGTTCTTAATGACTTAACATCGGTTGGGCAGACCAACTGCTTACACAGTTGATGTGGCCGCTGAAGAAAGCCAATATGAGAGGCATGGTTGGTCATAGGGCGAAGGCTAGAGATTCAAGATTAAAACAGTCTTATTAAGTTGCGTTGTTGGTAGGCTTATCATTCCACTACCTCAGCATTAGTTGCAAAAAAAGCAGTTCTAAACATAAAGATTACAGACAACAAATGTTTCATGTGGTGTGTTTCGCAGGCTGCATTCGTCCGCAAAAACGCAGAAAGAGTGTCTAACTATCACACTTACATCAAATGATCTTAAACTTTAGCGGAATACCCTTTCCCGTTAGCGTGGATTCATTGATCAGTTTGAAGAACAAAACAAACCAATAACTGTTAATGTATACACATGGGATGAGGGAAACAATCTACAACGATTAAAGTGTCTAGAACAGGTCCATCGATGCGAACCAGGACAAATTTCATGTTGACTTCTACTTGATGTTTTCACAGACAGGGCTACCGCATTACGCATTGATACGCACAATGAGTAGATTATTGGGCGCATACTACAAATAAAAATTATGGACAAAACAAGAATTCTGCAGAAAAATGTTTAACAAGATTTCATCTGCTCAAGCCGCGAGCGAACATAAAAAACATTGTTAGCCAGTTGACTGTAATAAGAACTAACTACGCCCCACCAGGATCTTAAGTTAGTTTTTAAGAACTGGAAAAAAACTGCAAATTCTCCATATGTTGTTGACGCAGACTTCGAATCAATCATTGTTCCTTATAAGGGGCCAACCTCAAGAAAACTTCCAAAAACAAGCCCTTTGTGAGTAATATCAGATTTGTTCATTTGCTTTCATTGATTGTCAGGTCGGATGGGGCGCTCATTCAACGCAGAATTATACAGAAGGACCAATGCGGCTGAAGATTTTTACAGCGCATGCAGCAAGTGCGTAATGAATGTTCTATAATTGAATTTATCTGAATTCATGTGACGCCTGAAAGACCAACTACTGTATGACTCAGCCACACTTTGTTGGATTTGCGGTTTAGGCCTTCATCAGAACGCAGCCAATCCAAAAGTAAAGAGACCATGAGTACATTAGGGAAAGTTCTGAGGAGCAGCACACAGTAAAGCAATCTTCACCCTAAGTTTGATCCTTAGCCATGGAAGCTGCCTGTATTCTTTAAACTTGCGAGGTTACGACTTCACTTATATTGCAAGCAGTAACCAGCGCCTGCAGTGTAGCATGCATTGCACAGTCATCGAAAAGTACATGTGTTTCACTTTAATAACATGTCTTTTTTTGACGCTATGAACAATGATGGGTTCATTAGAGTAGTGGCTAATGTCTTAAAGTTCTGCCCAATAACGGAAGAATATTTTGGACCAAACTCTTGTTAGAAAGGGCGTTTACCTTATGAGTCATGAACAGTTGGGAAGAAAAGGTTTGATGAAGACACACTTCCCCCTAAGAGGCGCGTTCTTTTCTAGTCTCAGGGAAAGGAGACTTCAGTGATTCTGTCACCAGCATGCTCAAGATGCGTGGCAGAGTTAGAGTGTTAAAAACGATGGGAGGACTTTCAGTCTCCGATTAATGGCCGAGGTAGGTTTGTTGGCGGACGTCTTTGAAAATTATTGGAAGACCTGACATGAAACATATAGCATGGATCCGCGCATTAACATTTCTGCGGCCGGGATGTGTTTGGGACGCTGTCTTTAAGTTTACTGGAAGTACAGATTGATTTATTGTCTGTCCTACCATATGTTTAAGATGATTGAAATCGGATTGCGCGAGGAATTAGTATGGCGTCACATCATTACAGTAAAGCAAACAACAAAATACCCTTGGACGACTATGTTCCATGTAAAAGGTCTAACTATCTTATGTATTTAAGATGCTAAACAATCTGTATGGGATTGGGCAATGGAGCAAATCGCTTCCAATTACGCATAACGTTCAAAAATGTACAAGGTACGAATAATAGTACAAAAGGAATCTAAAGGGTGGGGCGTTGACGCCGGGGTCTAACAGCGTGGTTTCTTCTAGTAGTTGACGTAGAATATCCTCATGAACCCATGACCTGAATAATGACTATCCATTAGCTGCAGAAAGCCTAAAGATGGCAAAAACAGAACCGAATAAACTTGTGCTAATCTTCGAGGCAAAAAAAATTATGTCTGTCATTACAGACTTCTACAATTTTATTTAAGACATGGTTTGAAAGTTGGCAGCAGTTCATCGTTTAATTGCTTTTGGATCATGAAACAGTTCATGAAACCATACACTCATGAAGACACCACTGATCTCAGAACTAAATCCACAGATGCTTCAGAAAAGGACTTATTCAAGCTGATGAACAACAGCTGTTTCAGGAAAGACTATGGAGAATACGCACAAGTGTAAAGTGTCAGATTAGGCCACAAAGAGAACAAGCAATTTAAGCTGACTTCAAACCAAATTATCAGGACTTCAAAAGATTTATGTTCTGCTTTTGGCATAATGATGAAAAAAAAAGAAAGTCAAATTGGTACAAGCCGTTTTATCGAGGTTTACTGTTTTAGAATTATCTAAGCTTTTATTGTTTGAAATTCTTTATGACTATTTAAGCCCTTGTATCCAGAGTCCAGAGTACTTTACACAGATACAGATTGTTTTGTTATAGATATCCCTACTGAAAGACATCTATAAAGACTGGAAATAGAAGTAGCTAAAGGGCTAGCAGGTGGTACGACACTTTCTGATTATCCTAAAGATTCGCCTTTGCATTTCAATTACTAATAAGAAGGTTTTAGGAAAGATTGAAGGTTGAATTATTGGAAGGTGATCAAGGAAGTTTATTGGTTTAAGGTCGAAAATGTACAAGTATTTAGAGCCAGGAAGAAAAACCATTAAGAAAGCAAAGGATATATCTCGGGCCAGTGTTGTGCAGTCAAACATATCTCATGACACAAATACAAAGAAGCATTGTTTGATAATAAGACTTTTCATCTTGACATCGTAAAACTGCGTTCTAATCTACTTGTAGGATCAACAAAACGGTTGTACATGATGTCTTAGTTAGAACAAACACAAACGTGTGTTTGTTAATACCAAGTGTTTTCTATGAATATGGACATTTGGAGAACTGCATAATTATATATATTCTTCGGGTTCATATTCGGGCCCATATTTTTTCATCACCTTTATCTATAATTCAATCATATCATCCTCCTATTCAGACAAATTTTTTCTCATGTTTGCTTGATGCGCTCGAATTTTTTTATTATTATGATATTCTTTCCCCAAGTTTGATAATCAAAATTTGGATATTGGGTTGTAGGTGATCTGGATGCTTTGCCATGTTCTGATGAATCCTCGCAAATGTTGAATAATAGAAGATATCTCAAATCAATGATTCTTTTATTTGTTCGATGGTCTTTCAATTTATCCATTCTTGTTATCATTCCTGCGCTTACTTCTGAGCTTCCATTTTTAAACTCAAATATATTTACGTATATAAATTAAAGCGGAACTGTGTCCGGTGGGATTATCTGCAGTTCTTCCTTCTCAAAAGATCTTTGAGGAGCAGGTTGTTTTGTCGTGTTCAGTTTATCGTATATATATACAAGGGCGGATTCTCTTTACATTCTTTTTATTTTCATATGGAATCAACGCTCAAACTGATCAGTTGCCATGAAGCGAGTTCCCTTCTGCTTCCCACGGGCAAATATAGGTACTACTTTTAAACCAAAACCGGACAATAGTGTGCCAGATGAAGACTCTCCTTTCAAAAAACTTATATTGTTTGTTTTTGATTGCTTGTATGGTTTTATCCCCTTTAATTTCTTCATTATTCATTGCGCGTAGAACTAAGGGCAGTATTCTAACCACATTCTGTGTTGCGAGTATTGGCATAAGCTCTCTGTGATACTGGTAAGAAAATAAGTCTTTCGGCTAAAATGTTTGTTAAAGTTTTCCAACTAAAGCATGTGATCCTGTGAACTCCGGGAAAGCCTCTTTAATGGTAACTCTATGTTTTAACAATAATTGTTCACTCGGCCTTTAAATTCTTTTCCATCTTCGACTTGAATCATGCGAGGGATTAGTGAGGGGGCCTCGTTGGTTTTTTCAGTTGTATGGCAACAGCAACAGCAGAAGCACTCTTTTGTGTTTAATGGTCTGCATATTTGTATCTTGATGCTTTGTCAATGTCTGTAAGTGCCATTCTTAATTCTTTTTCTGTCTAATAGTATCTTGGGGTAAATTTTTAGAAGATCATTTGTTGGGTGTCGTTCGGTATTGTATTCACATTGTGCGGTCTCGGTATTCGTCTTGGCGAAGGTAAATTTATTTGCATATCGCTTGTTTAGTTCAAACTTTTACTGGGCTGTTTGTTCACTGACGCATGCGGCATGGCTTTGCTTTGTTTTTGCAGTGGTTCCATTCCAATATCCTGTTGGGCGGATTATATTGTTTTGGTTCATTTTTTATTCAGCGATATTATGCGCAACACAAAAATACACTATCTGTCATTCTAACGTCAATAATACGACGTTTGATTGCTGATGTTGTTTGCGGTTGGGTTGATTTTAGGACGCTGAATTTGGTGGGGGCCAATGTCTCGATTGTTTGCCTTGTACAAGATAATATTCTTTTATTGCTTGATCAACATCTTTAATGTGAAGATGAATGTACATGTTTTTTCAGTGTGTTATTAATAAAAATCTAACTGCTAAATTCTCTGCTTTTCATAGTTATCTTGTGCAGCTGCTAGTTGTCCATAGCCTTTGTTATGTCTTTTTTCTCGCCGTCATACCGTAGTTTACTAAATGCGTAATACTTCCGCTAAAGCAAGCGCATTAACCACAGCGTCGCATATCATCATTACGAGTGAGATACATTTTTTTATAAATGTATTTATTTTTACATATTATTACTGTCTGGATTTATTCCTTGCTTAAATAGAAATCTTTCGTAGCGAACGAAGCTGCAACTCCCCCCGCAATCAGCTTTGCTGGAATCCTCAAAGACTAGATTGACAAGATTGCTGGTTTAATTTTGTACAAGCTTTTACCTAAGCATAGTGTTTCCTACACTTTGACCTCCAATAACAGCAGAATGGTATACAAGGTTTGGTAATAGTTTTTTCGGTGTCATTTTAAAAAATAAAAATATTTATAATTATTAAAAAACATGAACAGCGATGATATGCTAGAGCTAAAGAGCGGACTAAACGTATTGGATTACAAATGAAGAAGTTGATGACCAAGCTGTTATGCCCACAAATGGAGAGGTTTGTATTATTTGGCAGCATGTGAAAAATCAAAACAGTTATCTCGGAAATGAAATTAAGCATAGATACAGATTACTGATGTCGCCGCAGACATTATTAAAGTATCATACAGGTATGAAGCGCAGCTGGGTCGTGATGTGGTGAAAAGGTCGGGCAAACGGTTCTTAGTTTGTACACTAAACTAGTCTGTAGATTTGCTCCATTGATTCTGAAAATGACTTTATGTATGATCTTAACGCAGGATCCAGTTTAACAAAGTCAGTAGAGTCTCTTAGCTGTATGATATATATTACCAGATTTGGAACTTATTATCGCCCACTAAACTCATGGGATTAAATTATCTTTTATTTTAGATTTTATTTCCCTTCAAAATGGCCGAGCCAGGAAAAATCAGCAGAAATCAGGGAAACACTGTATCAGGTGGAGAAAGTAACCAAAGCCAGTAATTAGAAAAACACTGAATTAAGGTGGAGGCCAGTGATAAGCATCCTGGGCGTGTTAAAGCAGGATGGATAATTAGCAGAGTGGATCAGACAAAAAAAATTTTGTTACAAAATATAACTCGATAATGAAAACATAACACCGCCAGCGCCAGGAAAAACAAGTTGATTATGCCAGCTATAAATACTCCATGTGATTCAAGACCTACAGCACCAAAGTCTGCATGGGAATATTGAACTTAAAACTGTTGCCATTTTTGGCGCACTTGCTGCTGTTTTTTTCTGGGGGCGGTTATTACCTTTTTTATAAAATTTATAAACGTTGGCAACAAGATCCTAAAAGCAGTCAAAACAAACTAGGAACCACTAAATACAGGAATACATGCCAAAACCGCCAACAAAATAAAGATCGTTTTGATCCATTTGAATATGTAATAAATTTTAAAGAACTTAATTTAAATTTTTTTTGATAGAAAATAGATCTTGAGAGTCAGTATAAAATGATGGCGAGTCAATAAATAAAGTATTGGGGTCTTTAAAAGATATTTCCATAGGACCAGAATTGTAATACAATGCGGTTTCTTAGGATGTAAGAACTTCATTAAGAATTCATATGCTGCCCCAATCTAGCGCAGAGAACGCTGAGCCAGACATCCTCCTGCAGATGTAAGCGTTTTTTTGAGGCCGTGTGTGAACTTTTTAGACTTCTACTATTTAAGTAAAAACATAGATTGTTTTTTTTTTTTAATTATAAGATAACTTGAATAAGAACTTGGTTGACTTAAAGGATGTCTTAGTATGTATTAGGCTTACTTGAGTAAGAACTTAAGGCGATTTGATCATGAACTTATTAAGAACTTGATAGTTACATTAAATATGAACTTTATTAAGATCCTAATAAGTACTTAATTAAGAACTTAATTAGAACTAATTAAGAACTTATTTTAAGAACTTAATTAAGAACTGGGGTGACTTGATTAAAAACTTGAGGATGGGGTAGGGGGTGTGCATGCGTGGGGTTGGGGGTGGGCTGGGTGGGGTGGGGCTGGGGGTGGTCGTGCGTGCGTGGGGTGTTTTAGGTTGTTTGTCCTGTTTTGCCACTCAGTTATTTAATATTTGTTTCTTTTGGGGAGTTGGGGACGTGCGTGCGTAGGGTGGAGGTGCGCATGAGTTACCCCCCTTTTCTCAACCAGGCTTGGCAACTGTCTTTGGCAGAGTTACAGCAGTTATTGCTGTAGCCAGCTTTTATGGCGGCTCTAATCGTTCAGTAGCAGCCATATTAAAGCACATAGAGTCAAGTACAGACTAAGACACGAGTTCGTTCTCGCTACCGCGTATGCCACGCTTTGAGAATGTGCGATCTTATGTCGCCCTAGATAAACCAGTACAGGAGAGATTTTTCACCGTATCTCTCCCAAGTCGCGACTCCGAACCGTCTCTTGTCACAGCTCATACAGTCTGAAACCGCAGGTGACGTACAAGATCTATTTTTAGAAAACCTTCGGAACCGAATGGTTTTACCAAAATAGCGAAGCAGCACGTTGAGGCAGGTGAGGTAAGAACTTTTTTAGAAAACCGTTCGGATCCGACCGGTTTTGACAGTAACGGCCAAGCTTGAAGCAATCAGACTTCAGTTTGCCAGAATATAACTTTTCTGAAATTCTTCTTTCTTCAGTCATGTAGGTTAGAATTGTATGGCGTTTGTTCCGTATCATCAAAAACTCATTCCATGTTTTGAAACTTAGGGAAGTGGTAAAAGGCGTTTGACAGGCAGAATCATACATTCTTGCTTATGAATCATGAATATAAGTCATTTTTCTATTAAACAAAGGTGACCTCGACTGCTTCTTTGTTTTGATTTTTGAAACGCTTGTTGTTTCTTTTCCAAGCTGATAACCCAAAAATCAGTGAATTGGGTGCTTGGGTTTTCGTTGATTACATTCCACAACATTCAGCTTTCTTTCACAAAAGGATGCATGTCATGAACGCTTTTACATATATTAAATTTCTCATAATCAACTGTTCGCTTTCCATTTTGAAAGATATTAGATATTAACACGCAACAGCAAAAATATGTCCACACACTACAGTTGGTCGACCATTCCAAATCACAAAGTTTTTTAATGTCAATCACTTTTCTCAAACACAGTGGTCACACCGGAGACACAGTCAAAAAATCACCCTTCTTGTGCGGACCAGTCCGGGGGAAAGAATGGCGATAACCGGGTTCTTGCTGACGTCGCGAGTGTCGTCGTGGCAGTCGAGAATGTTCAAAGGAAACTTTTGCTGATGCAACTAATGTTGCAAGTTAACGAGAGTCCGGTCGCAAGGCGTGTTTTATTCGATTTTTTGGTTATCAACATGGGTGAGCACGTTGGGTATGTTTGTCGCCATTGATCATACTAATTGACTGTGCGCTGTGTTCTATGTGAACGAAGCCCTCTTGTTCTGTGCTTGGCCGTAAATTTAAGTTGATCAGGTTTCAGCCTAATGGTGGGGTCTCGTTACTCCCACCGCCTCGTGTCTGCCTGTCTGTTATACAAGTTTTGTCAGGTAGATTTTTGTAAGAATAAGTGTGCGGGATTATATTGTCAAAAATATACTTTGTTTTAAAAAGGACAAGCAAAGTTTAGTTGAGAACGGAGAAATGGTGTGTTTATGGCCGGACCATCATCCGCTCGAAATGTAGTTGAGAGCGATGATGAGCAGGAACACAACATTTTCCATTCTATTGCTACCATTGGTGTGTTAGTTGCTGCCATAGGTTTGATAATTATGCTCAAAGGTAGGCTGGCAAGCCCCCATTTGTTTTGTAGTATGCTGCCATAGGTCATGATAGTATGCTACCATAGGTTTGTTGTTTGCTGCCATAGTTTGCTTTTATGCTGCTATAGGTTCGTGCTGTATGCTGACATAGTTTGCTAGTATACAGCAATAGGTTTGCGCTAGTATGCTGCCTTAGGTTTGATAGTATGTGCCTTAGGTTTCTTGCTAGTATGCTGCCATAGGTTTGCTAGTATGCAGCCATAGGTTTGCTGCTAGTATGCTGCCATAGTTTGTTAGTATGCTGCCATATGTTTGTTAGTATGCTGCCATAGGTTTGCTCTAGTATGCTGCCATAGGATTGCTGGTACGCCCCATACGTTTGCTAGTATGCTGCTATAGGTTTGCTAGTATGCTGCCATAGTTTTGCTGCTAGTATGCTGCCATGGGTTTGCTATTTTGCTGTCATAGGTTTGTTAGCATGCTGCCATAGGTTTGCTAGTATGCTACCATAGTTTGTAGTATGCTGCCATAGGTATGCTAGTATGCTGCCATAGGTTTGCTAGTATGCTGCCATAGGTTTGCCAATATGGTCTCAGAGATTCGCTGATATGCTCGTGCAAGTTTAATGAGCACATGTAAACAATTCCAGAATTCTTCGGATTTGTTTTCAAGCGCTGTTGTTCACTGCTCGTTTTCGAAGGAAATATCCATTTATATTTATAACCAATCACCACCACTACCACCTCTACCACCACCGCTACCACCACCACCCACCTTCATCTCCCACCCTCTTCATGTTGGTACGATGAGCATGAGCAAACATTTCCAGCACGTTGGTGTTTTGTTTCTTTAAAATAATCTGCGGTTTTGTTGCAGGTTTTAAAAAAAAACAGGAAATGCCCAATTGTATTTATAGCCTTATTGTTTGCAGCGTTTCCCCACCTTCTCCGTACCCCTTACTCTGTTCTGCTTGGCAAGAATTGTGTCAGCGTTTTTGTTTGCTAATATGTTTTGTGTTCCTCCCCACACCCTTAGAATTGATACTATTTATAACCAGTCCTTTTTCTCTACCCCCACCCCCCTGTTCCAATAACCAAAAATAATAAGCCCCATGGAGAGCTCCAGTACGCTGCCACAGTATGCTGCCATAGGTTTGTTAGTATGCTGCCATAGGTTTGCTAGTATGCTGCCATATGTTTTTTATAGTATGCTGCCATAGGTTTGTTAGTATGCTGCCATAGGTTTGCTAGTATGCAGCCATAGGTTTGCTGCTAATATGCTGCAATAGATTTGCTAGTATGCTACCATAGGTTTGTTAGTATGGTGCTATAGGTTTGCTAGTATGCTGCCAGAGGTTTGCTAGCATGCTGCCAGAGGTTTGTTAGTATGCTCCTATAGGTTTGCTAGTATGCTGCCGGAAGTTTGCTAGTATGATGCTATAGGCTTGCTAGCATGTTCCTATAGGTTTGCTAGCATGCTCCCATAGTTTGCTAGTATGCTGCCGGAAGTTTGCTAGTATGCTGCCATAGGTTTGCTAGTATGCCGACATATTTGTGCTGATATGGTCCCATAGGTTTGCTTTAACTGCTCGCTATCTACTAACCAACCAGGCCACCTTCACTGACTGCGAGTCGTGCAACAGAACTCATTGTGTCCATACGCAACAATACCTCCTTGTTGGCTGAACGTGAACCCGGACTTCCTGTGAGGAAACAGATTTGCCCTTGCTCTTCTTGCGTTCCAAAACTGCAGTCAGAAAAGCTTCGAGTCATTCTAAACTCAACTCTCACCACTTGCTTGTCTTACTTGTCAAGGTACAGATCTCGAGGGAAAATCACAGGGGTTTGATCCAACAAATAATTCAGCCACACAATAGAAAACTTCCCAAGCTTGTCACTGCTATGAAAAGGGAAAGTTGTAAAATTCAATGTTAGAAATTTAAATGTAAAAGACCTAAGAGCATGATTCAGTCTTCATCGGAGAACTTTAGAGCGAGGAAGGCAAAGTTGAGTGTTCTCTTTTATATGTCCGTTTTCAACAGCTCTGCTACACTCGCCAATGGCTTGACCCTCAGGTCTGGCATCATACCGTGAAACAGGCTGAACCCTGAGGTATGGTACTATACTGTGATACAGGCTGAAACCTGAGGTCTGGCATTATACTGTGATACAGATGAACCCTGAGGTCTGGCATTATACTGTGACACAGACTGGACCCTGAGGTCTGGCATTATACTGTGATACAGAATGAACCTGAGGTCTGGCATTATACTGTGATACAGAATGAACCCTGAGGTCTGGCATTACACTGTGATACAGGCTGAACCCTGAGGTCTGACATTATACTGTGATTCAGGCTGAACCCTGAGGTCTGGCATTATACTGTGATACAGGTTGGACCCTGAGGTCTGGCGTTATACTGTGATTCAGGCTGAACCCTGAGGTCTGGCATTATACTGTGATGCAGGCTGAACCCTGAGGTCTGGCATTATACTGTGATACAGGTTGGACCCTGAGGCATGACATTATACTGTGATACAGGCTGAACGTTAAGGTCTGGCAATATACTGTAATACAGGTTGGACCCTGAGGTCTGGCATTATACTGTGATACAGTCTGAACTTTAAGGTCTGGCACTATACTGTGATACAGGCTGACACTGAGGTCTGGCATTATACTGTGATAAAGAATGGACCCTGAGGTCTGGCATTATACTGTGATACAGCCTGAACCCTGAGGTCTGGCATTATACTGTGATACAGGTTGGACCCTGAGGTCTGGCATTATACTGTGATAAAGAATGGACCCTGAGGTCTAGCATTATACTGTGATACAGAATGAACCCTGAGGTCTGGCATTATACTGTGATACAGGTGGACCCTGAGGTCTGGCATTATACTGTGATACAGGCTGAACCCTGAGGTCTGGCATTATCTGTGACACAGCTGGACCCTGAGGTCTGGCATTATACTGTGACACAGGCTGAACCCTGAGGTCTGGCATTATACTGTGATACAGGCTGAACCCAGAGGTCTGGCATTATACTGTGATACAGGCTGGACCCTGAGGTCTGGCATTATACTGTGATACAGAATGGACCCTGAGGTCTGGCATTATACTGTGATATAGGTTGGACCCTGAGGTCTGGCATTATACTGTGTTACAGGCTGGACCCTGGGGTCTGGCATTATACTGTGATACATTTTGGACCCTGAAGTCTGACTTATACTGTGATACAGGCTGGACCCTGAGGTCTGGCATTATACTGTGATACAGGTTGGACCCTGAGGTCTGGCATTATACTGTGATACAGGCTGGACCCTGGGTCTGGCATTATACTGCGATACAGGCTAAACCCTGAGGTCTGGCATCATACTGTGATACAGGCTCGACCCTGAGGTCTGCATTATACTGTGATACAGAATGGACCCTGAGGTCTGGCATTATACTGTGATACAGGTTGAACCCTGAGGTCTGGCATTATACTGTGATACAGCTGAACCCTGAGGTCTGGCATTATACTGTGATACAGGCTGGACCCTGAGGTCTGGCATTATACTGTGATACAGGTTGGACCCTGAAGTCTGACATTATACTGTGATACAGGCTGGACCCTGAGGTCTGGCATTATACTGTGATACAGGTTGGACCCTGAGGTCTGGCATTATACTGTGATACAGGCTGGACCCTGGGTCTGCCATTATACTGTGATACAGGCTGAACCCTGAGGTCTGGCATTATACTGTGATACAGGCTGGACCCTGAGGTCTGGCATTATACTGTGATACAGAATGGACCCTGAGGTCTGGCATTATACTGTGATACAGGTTGGACCCTGAGGTCTGGCATTATACTGTGATACAGGCTGGACCCTGAGGTCTGGCATTATACTGTGATACAGACTGGACCCTGAGGTCTGGCATTATACTGTGATACAGACTGGACCTTGAGTTCTGGCATTATACTGTGATACAGGTGGACCCTGAGGTCTGACATTATACTGTGATACAGAATGAACCCTGAGGTCTGGCATTATACTGTGATTCAGGCTGAACCCTGAGCCTGGCATTATACTGTGATTCAGCCTGAACCCTGAGGTTCTGGCATTATACTGTGATACAGGCTGAACCCTGAGGTCTGGCATTATACTGTGATTCAGGCTGAACCCTGAGGTCTGGCATTATACTGTGATACAGATGAACCCTGAGGTCTGGCATTATACTGTGATTCAGGCTGGACCCTGAGGTCTGGCATTATACTGTGATTCAGGCTGAACCCTGAGGTCTGGCATTATACTGTGATACAGACTGGACCCTGAGGTCTGGCATTATACTGTGATTCAGGCTGCACTCTGAGGTCTGGCATTATACTGTGATACAGCTGAACCCCGAGGTTGGAATTATCCTGTGATAAAGAATGAACCCTGAGGTCTGGCATTATACTGTGATACAGGCTGAACCCTGAGGTCTGGCGTTATACTGTGATACAGGTGAACTTTAAGGTCTGGCAAAATACTGTGATACAGGCTGAACTTAAGGTCTGGCAATATACTGTGAAACAGTTGGACCCTGAGGTCTAGCGTTATACTGTGATACAGACTGAACTTTGAGGTCTGGCACTATACTGTGAAACAGCCTGGAGATGAGGTCTGGCATTATACTGTGATACAGGTTGGACCCTGAGGTCTGGCATTATACTGTGATACAGGTTGGACCCTGAGGTCTGGCATTATACTGTGATACAGGCTGAACCCTGAGGTCTGGCATTATACTGTGATACAGACTGGACCCTGAGGTCTGGCATTATACTGTGATACAGACTGGACCTGAGGTCTGGCATTATACTGTGATACAGGTTGGACCCTGAGGTCTGGCATTATACTGTGATACAGCCTGAACCCTGAGGTCTGGCATTATACTGTGATACAGGCTGAACCCTGAGGTCTGGCATTATACTGTGATACAGGTTGGACCCTGAGGTCTGGCATTATACTGTGATACAGGCTGAACTTTAAGGTCTGGCAATATACTGTGATACAGGTTGGACCCTGAGGTCTTGCATTATACTGTGATACAGGCTGAACTTTAAGGTCTGGCACTATACTGTGATACAGGCTGACACTGAGGTCTGGCATTATACTGTGATACAGAATGGACCCTGAGGTCTGGCATTATACTGTGATACAGGTTGGGCCCTGAGGTCTGGCATTATACTGTGATACAGGCTGAACCCTGAGGTCTGGCATTATACTGTGATACAGAATGGACCCTGAGGTCTGGCATCATACTGTGATACAGGATGGACCCTGAGGTCTGGCATTATACTGTGATACAGGTTGGACCCTGAGGTCTGGCATTATACTGTGATACAGGTTGGACCCTGAGGTCTGGCATTATACTGTGATACAGGCTGAACACTGAGGTCTGGCATTATACTGTGATACAGGCTGAACACTGAGGTCTGGCATTATACTGTGACACAGGCTGGACCCTGAGGTCTGGCATTATTCTGTGATACAGGCTGAACCCTGATGTCTGGCATTATACTGTGATACAGGTTGGACCCTGAGGTCTGGCATTATACTGTGATACAGGCTGAACACTGAGGTCTGGCATTATCTGTGACACAGGCTGGACCCTGAGGTCTGGCATTATACTGTGGCACCGGCTGGACCCTGAGGTCTGGCATTATTCTGTGATAAAGAATGAACCCTGAGGTCTGGCATTATAATGTGATACAGGCTGGACCCTGAGGTCTGGCATTATACTGTGATACAGAATGACCCTGAGGTCTGGCATCATACTGTGATACAGGCTGGACCCTGAGGTCTGGCATTATACTGTGATACAGAATGATCCAGAGGTCTGGCATTATACTGTGACACAGGCTGGACCCTGAGGTCTGGCATTATACTGTGATACAGGCTGGACCCTGAGGTCTGGCATTATACTGTGATACAGGCTGGACCCTGAGGTCTGGCAGTATATTGTGATACAGGCTAGACCCTGAGGTCTGGCATTATACTGTTATACAGGCTGGACCCTGAAGTCTGACATTATACTGTGATACAGGCTGACCCTGAGGTCTGGCATTATACTGTTATACAGGCTGAACCCTGAGGTCTGGCATTATACTGTGATACAGAATGGACCCTGAGGTCTGGCATTTATACTGTGATACAGCCTGGACCCTGAGGTCTAGCATTATACTGTGATACAGGTTTGACCTTCAGGTCTGGAATTATACTGTGCTGTGAAACACATGGAACTAGACTGGCCCAGTGGTCGCACCAGTGTTCTCTTTATTCAAAAGCACAAGGTTCAATCCCCACTGGGGACCTTCAGGTTAGAGGGGATTTTCTCTTCAGGATCAACACCAGTCTATGGGCCCCTCTCCCAGTCCCTTTGATGATCCTTGAAGCCAAGGTTCCACGTGTCTAAGCATGCATTGACAATATACAGCAGCAACAACTTGCATGAACGTTAAATCCCTACCATCTTCCGCAGAAGTGAGATAGATGACATACAGACTGACTCACTAAAGAAGAAAATACAAAGGCCAACACACTGCTGTTGTGTCGGATATCAACCCCGATGACAGAATGTGGCTGCCTTCATGGCGGGATTGAATCCTTACGGGTTGACGTCACTTGTGGTGAGTCTCACAGTTCTAGTCACGAAACGTCAGCTGATGAAGGAAGAAGTGATTTTTTGGGTGACGTGGGCGAGGAGTTGGAGAGGGAAGGGCGGCGTGGGACGAGGAGAAGGGGGGTGGGGGTGGAAGGAGGGGCTCACGGGGATGTTTTACAGAAGAAATCAGACCGCAGTCCTTGCCGATTGCAAGGAAACTGACAGAATTCAGCGAACAGCGTAACCCGATGTTATAGTGACGTTCATGATAAGATTAGACACAGAGATGTTGAAATATAGACGAGGTTAAGACGATCGAGTTGCTAAGTCAGCTTATTTCTATTTCAGTTTGCCTCCTCTTTGATACAAATGAAAAGCGTGATGTCTTCAAGAACATGGGGTCAATCAGGATATAAAGTCTAATGAATTATTCTTATTATGTTCCGACATTCCACCCCACCCTCCCCCCCTCCCCCGCGTTTAACATACAGAAATAGTAAAGTTCTCAGTGTGTAGCGAAAGCCGTGAAAATTTTTACTCTATTGATATTTTTGGTCTCCCCCCCCCCCCCCCCCCCACCACCACCCCCTACTTCTCATTTAAAATACTCAAAGGGGAGCTCTGTCTACAAGGTGAGGCGACTCAACATGGCCAGTCATGCTCGTATGCATGCACGCACGCGCGCGCGCGCGCACACTCACATATACACACACGCGCGCACATTCACGTATGCATGCACGCACCCACACACATGAGAGAGAGAGAGAAAAGGGGGGGGGGGGGGGGGGGTTAGAAGGAAAATCTGCACCTCTATCCTTAAGAGTGATCAGGAAAGCGAGTGAGATTGCCCACACACACACACACACACACACACACACACACACACACACACACACACACACACACACACACACACACACACACACACACACACGCGCGCGCGCATACACACACGCACGCACGCACGCACGCACGCACGCACCCACCCGCACGAACGTACGCGCACACACACACACACACACACACACACACACACACACACACACACACACACACACACACACACACACACACACACACACAAACACACACACACACACACACACACACACACACACACAGACAACACACACACAAACACATACACACACACACACACACACACACACACACACACACACACACACACACACACACACACACACACACACACACACACACAGAGGGAGGGGGGGGGGTTGTGCAGGGAAAATGCACTGCTATCGTTGGGAGTGACCATTTGCGAATTGTTTCAACACAAAATGATCAGTCGATTCCAATATTCAGTTCAGGTTGTTTATAGCTCAGCTGACCGTGAGGGACCATGTCAGGGCATTACAGACAAAGCTGTCTGTCCATGCCAGGGCATTACAGACAAAGCTGTCTGTCCATGTCAGGGCATTACAGACAAAACTGTCTGTCCATGTCAGGACATTACAGACAAAGCTGTCTGTCCATGTCAGGGCATTACAGACAAAGCTGTCTGTCCGTGTCAGGGCATTACAGTCAAAGCTGTCTGTCCATGTCAGGGCATTACAGACAAAGCTGTCTGTCCGTGTCAGGGCATTACAGACAAAGCTGTCTGTCCATGTCAGGGCATTACAGACAAAGCTATCTGTCCATGTCAGGGCATTACAGACAAAGCTGTCTGTCCGTGTCAGGGCATTACAGACAAAGCTGTCTGTCCATGTCAGGGCATTACAGACAAAGCTGTCTGTCCATGTCAGGGCATTACAGACAAAGCTGTCTGTCCATGTCAGAGCATTACAGACAAAGCTGTCTGTCCGTGTCAGGGCATTACAGACAAAAAGCTATCTGTCCATGTCAGGGCATTACAGACAAAGCTGTCTTTCCATGATAGGATTCTAATCGTGCACACTGGAACACACTGGAAATCATCTGAAGTTAGCAAAAAGACAGATATTAAAGATGATCACATTTTTCCCCCTGTGTGCGCACGCTGATACCTCTGCAGACACTCCCTGTATAGACAGGCAAGAATTAATCCCATCTATCCAACAAAGGGAGCGAAGTTTTGTGTGTGTGACCGTTTTTTATCCCGCCATTAAGGCAGCCACACTCCAGCTTCGGGGAAGGTGCAAGCTATGTGTAACGTGTCATCAATACCAACGGCCAAACTGGCCTTCTCTTCCGAAAGTTGGTGATATGATTTTACGTGTGTGCAAGATGTTATGCGTGCGTTCACAAACGGAACCTCGGTTTATAGTCTCCTTCGAAGGACTGTATGGGAAATGGAGTCAGAACCAATGTTAACTCCGAGAGAAAACTCCCTCTGTACCTAAACGGCCCAGCGGAGATTTGAAAGCTCAACCTCAGGATCACCAAGATTAAGAGTCCGGCGCTCTACCACTGAGCTATTCCAGTCCCAAAGATGATCACACTGATGCAAAGTGTTTCTATCAAATTCAGAGAAACAAATGTTCAAATACTTTTTTTCCGCTCTAAGCACCTGAAAATGTGTTCGCCATACAGAAGCAGAATGGAGCAACCCCACATTTATCTACAAGACTGAGAAGGATGACAGTTTAACCAGTAGGTTGAGCGAATTTGTCTCACAAACCAAAGCCCTCGCCATAGAGGTTGGAGGCATAGAGGTTGGAGGCATAGAGGTTGGAGGCATTCAGGTTGGAGGCATAGAGGTTGGAGGCATAGAGGATGGAGCCATAGAGGTTGGAGCCATAGAGGTTGGAGCCATACAGGTTGGAGGCATAGAGGTTGGAGCCATACAGGTTGGAGCCATACAGGTTGGAGCCAGTTATAGAGGTTGGAGCCATAGAGGTTGGAGCCATAGAGGTTGGAGCCATAGAGGTTATAGAGGTTGGAGCCATAGAGGTTGGAGCCATAGAGGTTATAGAGGTTGGAGCCATAGCGGTTGGAGCCATACAGGTTGGAGCCATACAGGTTGGAGCCATACAGGTTATAGAGGTTGGAGCCATAGAGGTTGGAGCCATAGAGGTTGGAGCCATAGAGGTTATAGAGGTTGGAGCCATAGAGGTTGGAGCCATAGAGGTTGGAGCCATAGAGGTTGGAGCCAGGGGGTTTGTAGACTCATCAGCCTGTAATCTCACGAAACAGTTCAGAATGTCCTGGTAAGAAGAGGACCAGAACACTGAAGGCAACGGCAGGGGCAGCTGAAAACAGTTCGGAATTTCCTGGTAAGAAGAGGACCAGAACACTGAATGGCAGGGGCAGCTGAAAAGAATTCCAGTGGCAGAAGGGCATCTGGGAGTCATGACCTGGATGCAGCCCGACCGAAACATTTGTCTGAGGGAGAGGTCTTCTCTGGAAACCTGCTGTCGTGCTCTCCCAGGAGTTTCTAGAGTTTCTTCCTACTTTTTTGTTGTTGTCATTTTATTTATTCTTGTTGATGTAATCGTTGCATTTCTTGTGTAAGATCGAATGAAATGGTTAGAGAGTATTAAAAAGGACGAATAGTCAGGAACCGTGTACAATATCAAGATTCACTTGGTTCAAACGTATTGGTTAAAGAAGAAAAGAAGAAAAGTAAAAAAAAAGACAAAAAGACAGAAAGACAGAAAGACAGAAAGAAAGAAAGAAAGAAAGAAAGAAACAAACAAAAGAAAGAAAGCAGGAAGGAAGGAAAGTAGGAAAGAAAGAAGGAAGGAAGGAAGGTAAGAAAGAAAGAAAGAAAGAAAGAGGAAGGAAGGAAGAAGGAGGGAAAGAAAGAACAGAAAGAAAGGAAGGAAGGAAGAAAGGCAGAAAGAAAGAAAGAGAGGGAAAGAACGCAAAAAGAAAAAAAAAGTAGGAAAGAAAGATAGACAGACAGACAAGAAGAGAGAAAGAAGGAAGGAAGGAAAGAAAAAGGAAAGAAAGATAGAAGAAAGAAAGAAGGGAGGAAGGGATGAAACATAGAGAGAAAGAATGAAAAAAGGAAGGAAGGAAGGAAAGAAGGAAGAAGGAAGGAAAGAAAGAAAGAAAGAAAGAAAGAAAGAAAGGAAGGAAGGAGGGAAAGAAAGAAAGAAGAAAGGAAGGAAGGAGGGAAAGAAAGAAAGAAGGAAGGAAGGAAGGAAGGAAGGAAGGAAGGAAAGAAAGAAAGAAGGAAGGAAGGAAGGAAGGAAAGTAGGAAAGAAAGAAAGAAAAAAAGAAAGAAAGAAAGAAAGAAAGGAAGGAAGGAGGGAAAGAAAGAAAGAAGAAAGGAAGGAAGGAGGGAAAGAAAGAAAGAAGGAAGGAAGGAAGGAAGGAAGGAAGGAAGGAAGGAAGGAAAGAAAGAAAGAAGGAAGGAAGGAAGGAAGGAAGGAAGGAAGGAAGGAAGGAAGGAAGGAAGGAAAGAAAGAAGGAAGGGAGGAAGGAAGGAAGGAAGGAAGGAAGGAAGGAAGGAAGGAAGGAGGGAAAGAAAGAAAGAAGGAAGGAAGGAAGGAAGGAAGGAAGGAAGGAAGGAAGGAAGGAAAGAAAGAAAGAAATAGCAAACAATAACATTGTCTGCCCCCTCCTCCTCCCCCACCCCCACCCTTACATCCTTCCCGCCCTTCCCCTGGCTGATGTGATGTCTGTATACTCTATACTCACATGGCACTCGCAGAGTCAGGGTGGCATTGATCTTCGCGTTCGGGGCTCGACACGCGACACGTCCACTGTGTTCGCACTTTGCGTGCTGGATGACGTAATCCATATGACGTAGATGCTCACCACCACGATTTGAGGCAGCATGCCTCTCAATCGCGTTCAGGTCAAGGCCCTTCAGTGTCAGCTGGGCATCTCTGGCAGGAAGTCCTTCCAGCCAGGAACAGGAGATGGTGACTGTCGAGTTCACGTGCACCTCTATGGCACCAGCCTCGGCAGTAGTATCAGAAGTAGTAGCAGCAGTAGTATCTGAAGTAGTAGCAGCAGCAGTAGTGTCAACAGAAGCGTCAGCAGCAGCAGTGTGGGTGATGGCAGCCCGGGGGATGGACGAGGGGTTCTGCTGCACTGGGGGGATGGTAGTGGCGGTGGTGGCGGGGGTCACATCGTCTTTAGAGCTGACGGTCAACTGCGTGATTTGTGGACGCCTCGCTCTGATTTCTTGATAAAAACAAACAAACAAAAGGTTATCCCATACGCCAAAATACAGTGGAAACTGAATTTGTGTAATCTTGCTCATATATACGCCACATATAAAACATGTACATTGGGACACGCAGTCCTAATGCACGGGCGAAAGCATGCGCTGGCACCACTGAACATGCGCACGCACACGCGGGCAGTCGCATATGCACACTAACATACACGCCCATCACCACCACCACCACCACCCCAGCTCTTCACACTACCTTATCCAATGCACATGTAGAGAGGAAGGAGTTGGGGGTGGATTTCAAACGGCCTGGGGTGTGGCTGTGTGTGTGTCTGGGGAGTAGGATGAAGGTATAATGGAAGGGGTCATTTCTTTCTTTCTTTTTTATGTTTGGTTGTTGATCCACGTGGTATACCATTTGGAGAGCAACTCCTATACATAAAAAATAAATAAATAAATAAATAAAATAACAAAACAAAACCAAAAAAAAACTCTACTATCGTGTGCATTTATCAAACTTAACAAACAGAAACTCTGAACGAAGCAATTGCAAACTACTCACATGGGGAGATTGATACACTGTTATCAAACACATTTTCAAATTTTGATTTTGTTGTAACCATTCGGCGTCGGGTTTTTTCCTATATTGTTCATTGGTGGTCTCAAAGTCTATCTGGAAATTATTGGTGGTCTCAAAGTCTATCTGGAAATTTTATGTGCCATAGAAGAATGTTTGTCGGTGTCTAACTCCTCTCCATCCCAACATATTTGTGGGAATTGAAGAGATGTTTGCTGGTGTTCTCCATTTTCAGTGGGCAATGGAGGGATGTGTGTCGGTGTCTCCTCTCCATCCTGACATTTCAGTAGGCAGTGGAAAGACGTTTTTTTCAGCGTTTATCTCTTCTTTATCTTGACATTTCAGTGGGCAATGGAGGGGTGTTTGTCAGTGTCTATCTCCTCTCCATCCTGACATTTCAGTGGGCAATGGAGGGGTGTTTGTCAGTGTCTATCTCCTCTCCATCCTGACATTTCAGTGGGCAATGGAGGGGTGTTTGTCAGTGTCTATCTCCTCTCCATCCTGACATTTCAGTGGGCAATGGAGGGGTGTTTGTCAGTGTCTATCTCCTCTCCATCCTGACATTTCAGTGGGCAATGGAGTGGTGTTTGTCAGTGTCTATCTCCTCTCCATCCTGACATTTCAGTGGGCAATGGAGGGGTGTTTGTCAGTGTCTATCTCCTCTCCATCCTGACATTTCAGTGGGCAATGGAGGAATGTTTGTCAGTGTCTATATCCTTTCCATCCTGACATTTCAGTAGGCTATGGAGAACCGTTTGTCAGTATTATCTCCTCCCCGTCTTGACATTGCAGTGGGTGATGGAGGAATGTTTGCAGATGTCTGTCTCTTCCTCCAGTATTCACAACAGGACGAGGCAGCAAAACTTCGTTCTGCACGTGGTTCGACCGTTGAATGTGGAATTTGTGTGCCTCTATCTTGTTGTGCGTGACATGACAGACGGCCATGGAGGACTATCCCCAAGTATCCAGTACAGTATCCTACCTTCTATTGTCACAAACCAAGTATAATGATGGAGATCTATGACTATCCCCAAGTATCCAGTACAGTATCCTACCTTCTATTGTCACAAACCAAGTATAATGATGGAGATCTATGACTATCCCCAAGTATCCAGTACAGTAACCTACCTTCTTTTGTCATATACCAATTATAATAATGGAGAGAGACCAGGTCTTCTGTTGGAATATCCAAGCCACAGCATACACTGTATGATGATGATACTGGTCAGTAATTTCCAGTACTATACTCTGAATATCCCAGCCACGGCACACACTGTATGATGATGATACTGGTCAGTAATGTCCAGTTCTATACTCTGAATATCCAGGGCACAACATACACTGTATGATGATGATACTGGTCAGTAATGTCCAGTACTATGCTCTGAATATCTAAGGCACAGCATACACTGTATGATGATGATGCTGTCAGTAATGTCCAGTACTAGACTCTGAATATCCAGCACAACATACACTGTATGATGATGATACTGGTCAGTTATGTCCAGTACTATACTCTGAATATCCAGGGCACAACATACAGCATAAGACAATTATAATGATTTGGAGTTTTCAGTTTGCTCTCTGAAGTCAAAGTCTTATTGTGCACGGTTTTAAGAGATGAACAACTTCAAGGACATTTGGAGCACGTTGGACATTGATTTCAGTCAGATCGTTCAGTTATTTGTCATTCTCTCGATGGACACTGGTTGTGAACTGAAAGTGGCTTATCTTTGTCTCCCTTCCATCCTCACATCCATTTGGTTGTTTGGTTTTACTTCTTTTCCCTTTTAAAACTGCTATTCTAAATCAAAATTCTGAAAAGGCGTTGAACAACAGATTCATTCATGTGCTAATTAATTAATTGAGTAACTGGCTTACTGACTGACTGATTGATTGTTTGATTAATTGATTGATCAATTATTCCATCCATTCATTCATTATTCCATTCATTCAATATGAACATTGTGAACAGACGTTGAATAACAGTTTCCTTCCTTCCTTCCTTTCTTCCTTCCTTCCTTCCTTCCTTCCTTCCTTCCTTCCTTCCTTCCTTCCTTCCTTCCTTCATCCATCCATCCATCCATTCCTCTCACCGGTGATGCGGAATTTCTCTTTATCCTCGTTGTTCAGTACAGCGTTCACATGCCATCCTTCGCCAAGAACACCTTTCACGCTACACGTGTCATTTGCTGTGAAGCACACACAGTTCTCTTTGTAGCCTCTTTCCTCCCACCTTTCAGTCTCATCGTCAAAATGAAACATACAAAGGGTGGTTTTAGATGATTCGTAGTCGAAGTCGACGACCTTGAATGAATTCTTTGACGCGGAACAGTGATCAGAAGGCCGCAGAGCAAAGGTCAGATTCACCTTTCCCTCAGCAACAGCCTTGCTGCTCAGGATGTCCAGGTCCAGGCCTGCAACACGCAGGATCAGACAGACAGTCTCCAACGTATCAGAAACAAAAGCAGTAGTCCTCCAAAGGGAAGAAAACTACACAAAATCACTGTTCCACTCTTCATACTTCAAATTTTCGGCCACGTGGCTTTTTATCAAGAGAGAGAGAGACAGAGAGAGAGAGAGAGAGAGAGAGAGAGAGAGAGAGAGAGAGAGAGCGAGAGAGAGAGAGAGAGAGAGAGAGAGAGAGAGAGAGAGAGAGAGAGAGAGAGAGAGAGAGAAAAAAAACAAGATGCAGAGCATATAAACGTACTCCCAGTTTATCCTGAATACGCGTGATATATTCCATAAAGAGTAAAAACCGTCTTGGGCTGGTGTAACCGTCAGTAATGGCTATTCTGGTAAACATCGGCCATCATATGTGACCTATAATGAACATGCTTACAAATTTTCAGAAATATCGGCCAAGAACTTTCTGAGATTTTCCATCAAGAAGAAAACCATTAGTAACGGCTATAACGGCAAGCTTAAACATCGGGCATCTCTGTGACCCATAATGAACATACCTACAAATTTTCAGAAAGATCGGCCGCTTACTTTCTGAGATATTCCATAAAAAAAATAAAAAACCGTTATGGGTCGTCATAGCCGTTAGTAACGGCCATAACGGTAAATAAACGTCGGACATGATCCGTGACCCATAATGAACATAACTACAAATTTTCAGAAAGATCGGCGAAGTACTCTCTGAGACATTCCATAAAAAAGAAAAGCTATTACGGGCCGTTACAGCCATCAGTAACGCTACAGCGGTAAACTAAAACGTCGGGCATCATCCGTCGCCCATAATGGACATACCTACAAATATTCAGACAGTTCGGCCAAGTACTTTCTGAGATATTCGATAAAGAAGAAAAACCATTATGAGCCAATATAACCGTTAGTAATGGCTACAACGATAAACTAAAACATCGGGCATCATCTGTAAGCCATAGTGAACATACCTGCTAATTTTCACAAAGATCGGCCAAGTACTTTCCAAGATATTCCATGAAGAAGAAAAACCGTTACGGGCCGTTACAGCCGTTAGTAGCGACTATAACGGGGTAAACAAAAACATCGGGCATCATCCGTGACCCATAATGACCATACCTGCTAATTTTCATAAAGATCGGCCGAGTTCTTTCTGAGATATTCCATAAAGAAGAAAAACCGTTACACGCCATTACAGCCGTTAGTAACGGCTAACGGCTAACAGGCCGTTATCCCCCACCCCCACCCCCCACCACCCCCTGAGGTCACTGAGGTTGTTGGAACACGACCAACACCAAGCAACACGTAAATAATTAATCCCCAGTGACAGACATGGTCAGGTGATGGAACCCAACAAGACGTTGTTCTTCCAGTGGAAAGCCAAGAACAGTGAAACATACTGATGAACACTCAGAAAGAAAAAAAAGGAAAAAAGAAAAGAAAAGAAAAAGGGGAAAAAAGAAAAGAAAAAAGGAAAAAAGAAAAAAGGGGAAAAAAAAGAAAAGAAAAGAAAAAAAAGGGGGGGGGGGGGGGGGGCGAAGAAGAAAAAGAAAAAAGACTTGCTCCCTTCTAGCGCTTTTGGAAATGCCTTTCTGTCCTCATTGAGACTAAGGTCACTTCTAAACGAAAACTTCTCAGTGCTTACAGATCTTCTTGTCTCGGTGGATACTAAATTTACCTCTCAACAAAAAATGAATCCCTTTCTTTCACGGCTTTACAAAAAACAAACAAACAAACAAAAACAACTGGTGTTTATTGATGCTAGATTTCACTTCTACCAAATACTCCTTCTAAGAGCTTTTACAACGACGATCCTATCTTTCGTGATATCTATACAAACCCCACAGCAAAAACGCCCGCCGTTTTCAGGGCTTTTTGATAATGATAATAATGATGAAAATAACAGTAACGACAATATATTAGAATTATGATATTTATAATAATGATGATGATGATAATAATAATAATAATAATAATAATAATAATAATAATAATAATAATAATAATAATAATAGTAATAATAATAATAATAATAATAATAATAATAATAATAATAATAATAATAACAGAGAATTTGTAAAGTGCTTTGCCAAGGTTCTAGGCGCTGACAATCCACACTCACGTGTACGCAACGGGCTTGCCTACCTGGGTAGTGCCGACTGAAGAGCTGCCTGCTTGCGCTTCATTCAGTCGTTTTCCGTGTCATCCAGTCAATATTGTTCACTCAGTTCTTTTACTTACTTCATTCTTTCCATTTCTCACGCCGGGTACATGCTATGTGTAGCATGACATCCATACCAACAGCCAAACTGGCCTTCTCTTCCGAAAGTTAGTGATGGGACTTTAACGTGTGTGCAAGATGTTATGTGTACGTTCACACACAGAACCTCGGTTTATAGTCTCTTTCGAAGGACTGTTTTGAAAATGGAGGGAAAAATCCCCCTGTACCGAAACGGCCCAGCGGAGATTCGAACCCGCAACCCAAGGATCACCAAGATCACGAGTCCGGGCTCTACCACTGAGCTATTCCGGCGATACATCATTGTCCCTATTGATATTACATTCACACCCTCACAAAGATTTCTGCCATTTTAGGGCGTTTGGCTTGGTTTTATTGACACTAAATTCACCTCCCGCCAAAAACATTGCCATTTTAGGGCGTTTGGCTCGGGATTATTGACACTAAATTCACCTCCCGCCAAAAACACTGCCATTTTAAGGCGTTTGGCTTGGTTTTATTGACACTAAATTCATCTCCCGCCAAAAACATTGCCATTTTAGGGCGTTTGGCTTGGTTTTATTGACATTAAATTCACCTCCCGCCCAAAACACTGCTATTTTAAGGGCGTTTTCAGATACATAATCGTCTTTAACGATACTACACTCACCTCCCAAAGAATACTGCCACTATTCTAACGGCGTTTTGAAATACATAATTGTCTTTAACTGACACCATATTCACCACCCATTGAATATTCCCGCTATTTTGGGGCCTTGTTAAATACAATATTGTCTTTATTGATGCTACATCCACCTCCCAGGGAACACTTCCGCAAGTTTCAGCGCTTCTGAGAATACAATCTTGCCTTTATCGCTGCTCAGTTAAATTTCCAGTGAATATCCACGCTAGCAAGGACTTAAAAAATTATTGTTTTTATTGATGCTAAATTCATTTGCCAGCGAATACTCCTATCATTTTTTTAGAGCTTTTGAAAAATGCATTTTCGTAAGATATCCACTGAAAATATAAACAAGGAAACAAATAATAAACGTCTCAGCATGTCTTGGTGTGAGCGCACCCACACTCATAAAGAAAAAACCTTGCGTGCTCTATACCTCGTGGGTGTAGGCCCACGCCCCTTGTTTCAGGGAGACAGGCTGTCTTCTGTGTGCGTGCTTAGCGTGATGGGGGCTGCTTAGTTCTCATTGGTTTTGGGTCAGAAGCTCATTCCTTTCCACGACCGGAGTACCATAGTTCCGACTGTCATATTTTTTTCCTTTCTTTCTTTCTCTTCTTTTTTCTTTTCATCCTATTCTTCTTCTGACCATCTTGACCTTTGAAGATTTTGTCTTCATCTTTGTGCTACCTCAAAAGTTCTTTTGCGCACAAACATTGCAACCCAAGTTTAAACACTTTTGGAGATATCTGCAACAGGAGACTGACGAGCACACTAGTACAAATTTTCACAGAGGAAATACAGACGAAACATGTCCATAAATCTTGCACGACAACATCCCTAATATAAAGTTCAGTGGACGACATCAGTAGTCGAAGATCGGAGAGAAGTGACAGACTCAGAGCTCATCATGAAAAAGGCCCAGCCTGCCTTAGTTCATTCCTTCATTCCGCCTTCCACACATTCCACCATGAGAAACAACTCTTTCAACGACAAAGCACTGATTCTGGAAGTGCGTGCGTGCAGACATGCGTGCAAGCGAAATTGTGAGGGTGTGCACACGTGTCTGTGTATGTATGGGTGGGTGTGTAAACGTGTCTGTGTATGTATGGGTGGGTGTGCACACGTGTCTGTATATGTAAGGGTGGGTGTGTAAACGTGTCTGTGTATGTATGGGTGGGTGTGCACACGTGTCTGTGTATGTAAGGGTGGGTGTGCACACGTGTCTGTGTATGTATGGGTGGGTGTGCACACGTGTCTGTATATGTAAGGGTGGGTGTGCACACGTGTCTGTGTATGTATGGGTGGGTGTGCACACGTGTCTGTGTATGTATGGGTGGGTGTGCACACGTGTCTGTGTATGTATGGGTGGGTGTGCACACGTGTCTGTGTATGTATGGGTGGGTGTGCACACGTGTCTGTGTATGTATGGGTGGGTGTGCACACGTGTCTGTGTATGTATGAGTGGGTGTGCACACGTGTCTGTGTATGTATGGGTGGGTGTGCACACGTGTCTGTGTATGTATGGGTGGGTGTGAAAACGTGTCTGTGTATGTAAGGGTGGGTGTGCACACGTGTCTGTGTATGTATGGGTGGGTGTGCACACGTGTCTATGTATGTATGGGTGGGTGTGCACACGTGTCTGTGTATGTATGGGCAGGTGTGTAAAGGTGGGTGGAAGTGGGGATGGATCAGAGTGGAGGATTAATTGGCTGTGTATGTATGTGCGTCAGTGCGCACGCACGCGCGCGCGCGCACGCGCGCGCGTGTGTGTGTGTGTGTGTGTGTGTGTGTGTGTGTGTGTGTGTGTGTGTGTGTGTGTGTGTGTGTGTAGTAGTAGTAGTAGTAGTTGAAGTAGTAGTAGTAGTAGTAGTAGTAGCAGTACTTCAGTTTTACGTCTTTTCACATATGTGATTTTAGACGAAGAGAGAGAGAGAGAGAGAGAGAGAGAGAGGAGAGAGAGAGAGAGAGAGAGAGAGAGAGAGAGAGAGAGAGAGAGAGAGATGTATAAATGTCTGTGACGATGTAAGTGCATGCATAATGTGGTTATCTAAGTGCATATATATGTCCCTCAAAGCTTCCCTAAAACAGACCTACAAATAATTTAAAGTAAATGCTTAACTGGACTCCAAAATAAAGAGAAAACAACATTGAAGGCAAGCTTTAAATCTGAAAAGACATCACACAAAGACATGCCTGATAATGGTGGTAAATGAGCCTGAAGAGGTAAACAGTCAAACAGCATATGTTTGCTGGTTATTCTTCGTTCTCCACAAATACATTTGCTTCGTTTGTATATTAAGTTTTTAAGGCATCAAGTTTTAATTTATAAAATATGGAAATGAAATTTCTGTATTGGTAAATATTTTTTCACTTGTAAATGAGAAATGCTCTTTATATGTTCATAATTAATTAAATGAGTGGATTTTTTTATCAGCCACACCAAGCAACCTATTTTTGTAGTTCTTTCTGAATCGGCACCAGACGGTTTGCTTTAATGATTGATTGACTTCAGGTAAAGAAAAGGATATATTCAATTCCGTGGCGCATTTTTCATTTCTGGCTCCTCTCTTTGCACATACATCAGCTAGCTCATTACCCCAAATACCACAATGCGATGGAATCCAACAGAAGGTGACATCAGTTCCTTTACATATCAAGACATGAATAAGATTACATGTTTCATTTATAAAAAAGTTGTTCGAAACGGTATTTGGAAATGTTATCGTTTGCAGAACAGACATTGAATCCATACAAACAACTACTTTAAATAGTGATTGTGGCAAGTCAATTAAATGTGACAATGCCAATAATATCTCTCTCTCTCTCTCTCTCTCTCTCTCTCTCTCTCTCTCTCTCTCTCTCTCTCTCTCTCTCTCTCGTGCGTGTGTAAGGAAGGAATTCTGTTTTACGTCTCGTCGCACACATAGGTGATTGCAGACGTCTAAATAACATAGTGTTTACAATTTTAAACTATTATCATAAAAGAAGAGAAGAGGACGAAGTGGTTGCATAGAACAAAAATAAAGGATAGATGAATTATAGGACAGTAACTATGAAAAACTAGAGAAAAATAGCTAAAGTAATCTAACTTACGATTATGATTATAAAATGTTCCTTAACGGACTTTCCAAAAGGTTACTCGTTAATTTAACAAGAGAAACAACTGGCAACGAATCTAAAAAGTCAAACACATTAACATGCCCATTGTCAGCACTTGGTATAGCACCATTCAAAAAAGGTTTCATTAGTTCACAATCAAAAATCACATGTTGAACTGAAAGATCATCACGACATACACACTTAACAGTCTGGCAATACTTGGTTCGTAGGGAATTACATAAAAGTCTAAAAGTCAGGCTTGAAACCGGTCGGCTAATCGACACAAAGTTTGACAGAGTTTGCTGACGAGGTTTTGATGAGGAACTGTATTGACTCAAGAAATCCCTCTCGATTATATGAGTAATTTCCTTGTATGACAAAGGACAATCAACCTTAATACTACCTACTATTCTTTGCTCCCCTATTTGCTGGTCTATCTGCTTGATCGTTAAAAACGAAGGAGGTGTGCGATGAAACCCAAGAAAATACAACATTAGTACCTTTCGTGTAGAGACAGTGCAACATGTACATAATCTCAAATAATAAGTCCTCTCTCTGTGTATTTTCAAAACGATGGAAACTTTTTAATACTGACTGTGTGAATCAACACAAAACAGGATATTAAATGTTGAGACTGGCAAGGAAATTAAATAATTTAATGCCATCAGG
>CM031628.1:5650037-5670037 GCA_018398815.1 Conus ventricosus | reverse complement strand
TACACATTAATTTATCATGACACTGTGTTCATTACACATTAACTTATCATGACACTGTGTTCATTACACATTAACTTATCATGACACTGTGTTCATTACACATTAACTTATCGTGACAGTGTGCTTATTATACATTAACTTATCATGACACTGTGCTCATTACACATTAACTTATCGTGACACTGTGCTCAATATACATTTACTTCTCGTGACATGTGCTCATTACACATTAACTTATCGTGACAGTGTGCTCATTACACATTAACTTATCATGACACTGTGTTCATTACACATTAACTTATCATGACACTGTGCTCATTATACATTAACTCTCATGACACTGTGTTCATTACACATTAACTTATCATGACACTGTGCTTATTACACATTAACTTATCATGACACGGTGTTCATTACACATTAACTTATCATGACACTGTGTTCATTACACATTAACTTATCACGACACTGTGCTCATTACACATTAACTCATCATGACACTGTGCTCATTACACATTAACTCTCATGACACTGGGCTTATTACACATTAACTCTCATGACACTGGGCTTATTGCACATGAATTTATCATGACACTGTGCCTATTTCACATGAATTTATCATGACACTGTGCTTATTGCACATGCATTTATCATAACACTGTGATCATTACACATTAACTTATCATGGCACTGTGTTCATTGTACATTAACTTATGATGAAACTGTGCTCATTACACATTAACTTATCATGACACTGTGCTCATTACACATTAACTTATCATGACACGGTGTTCATTACACATTAACTTATCATGACACTGTGTTCATTACACATTAACTTATCACGACACTCTGCTCATTACACATTAACTCATCATGACACTGTGCTCATTACACATTAACTCTCATGACACTGGGCTTATTACACATTAACTCTCATGACACTGGGCTTATTGCACATGAATTTATCATGACACTGTGCCTATTGCACATGAATTTATCATGACACTGTGCTTATTGCACATGCATTTATCATGACACTGTGATCATTACACATTAACTTATCATGGCACTGTGTTCATTGTACATTAACTTATGATGAAACTGTGCTCATTACACATTAACTTATCATGATACTGTGCTCATTACACATTAACTCTTTCTCTCTCTCTCTCTCTCTCTCTCTCTCTCTCTCTCTCTCTCTCTCTCTCTCTCTCTCTCTGCCACTCTCTCTGTCTCTCTCTCTCTCTTTCTCTCTGACTGTCTGTCTGTCTGTCTGTTGGATTCTTTGTCAATGCTATTTGTCTCTCTGCTATCTGTCAGTCCCCCCCCCTTTCTCTCTCTCTCTCTCTCTCTCTCTCTGTGTCTCTCTTTCTCTCTGACTGTCTGTCTATTGGATTCTTTATCAATGCTATCTGTCTCTCTGCTATCTGTCAGCCCCCCCCCTCCTCTCTCTCTCTCTCTCTCTCTCTCTCTCTCTCTCTCGCTCTCTCCCTCTCTCTCTCTCTCTCTCAAATGTCTTTATTGCCATGTTTGACATGTTGTCATTGTCCGTCACAATATTGATTAATGGTTGTTAATTGTTTCATTGTTTTCATTACATTGTATATTTCTGATTTATACGTATGTATTGCTTCGCGTTTCTGGTTTTTCACTTATTGTGATTGATATTTATGCTTTTTGTGAGGGCAGGATGAAAAAAAAACTGCAAAGCTTATTCTTTTAACCCTCAATAAAGATAATTTTGACTTGACTTGACTTGACTTGACTTAACTTATCATGACAGAAAGCTTGTTCTAGAGCACGTACAATTACAATATTGATGCTTCTGTTTGCGCCCAACCTTCAAATTCTGACACGATTTGAAAAAAAGACGATCAAATTACATCGTTTTAATTAACGTTTTTCTCGTCCATTATAACATACTTTGACGTCGTTACCAATACCCTGATACAACTGAATTGAAAATGCAACCGAACGACACAACGCCCATTTGTTGCAATGACTTGGGAAGAAAAAAGGAGCATCACTCAACTAACACATCTTGCGGAGAAAAAAAATGAAACAAAGGAGGGCACAGTCCAGACACGCACTGCCCAGCAATGTGCCAGTGATCAACACTGTTTGTAGGCCTGTTTTCACTTTCTTGAATTCACTACCTCTGTGGTAAATCGTAGGGCCACTAACTGCTGTAGAAGTTTCGACAACGTTATTTAGCCGACGTTAAAAAAAACAGGCTGCATAGACATCTCTTTGTGTGTTGGGGAAGTTGAAAGTCGTGAAAGACAAACGTGAGAAGGAAATATATCCGTTAATAGTCTACCACCTTCCTGTTTAAAGGGAGGCCAATATTGCTGAATGCTTCATTTGTTTCAAAGCAGTAATACAGAAACAAAACAAACAAACGACAAACAAACAAACTGTGATTTGTTCTTGAATAGCCATGTGATGACTGAAGCTCGATGTAGTGTCACATACATCAGTCTTTTGCACTGTCTCCATCTTTAACCCGTGACGACAACAGTCACCGTGAAGAAGTAATGATGAAGTATGATGATGATGATGATGATGATGATGATGATGATGATGATGATGCTGATGATGCTGCTGCTGCTGCTGACGATGATGATGACGACGACTACGACGACAATGATGATAATGTGATGATTATGATGATGACGACGACGATGACGACGGCGAGATGATGATAATAATTAGGATTACAAGTAATGATGATGATGATGATGATGATGATGGTGATGATGATGATGATGATGATGATGATGTGATGATGATGAGATGATGATGATGATGGACACCGACGACAGTAACGAGGACGATATCGATGACGACGGCGACGATGATGATGATGACGACGACGACAACGACGACGACGCGACGACGACGACGACGACGATGATGATGATGATGATGATGATATGATGATGATGATGATGATGATGATGATGATGATGATGGTGATGGTGACCAGCACCTGATTTAGAAAGACACAGTAGAAAACCAGCAGTATTCCTCTATCTGTCCATCAGTGCAGCTTGCTCGTATATATCAGTTGACAGGTTTGGATACTGGGAAAGTCAGTTTGTTATGGTTTGTATATTGTCAGCATCAGAACACTGCATAATTGTACTTTACCCTCATGATGTCTAGTTTTTTCACATGATGATAAAAAGTACGACTCAAAACTGATATCTTCTGAATCAGTTAATATTACACAGTCTCGTGAGATCACCTGTTATAGCATTTGCTTTTTAATGAGTGTAAATTCAGCCATCTTAATCTGTCATGATAGTTTTAATACCTTTTCATTCTTGGCTCTTCCCTGTTCTAGCCATATAGTGTAACATAAACAAATCATTGAATAAACAAGAGCAGAACATTAGGTGAGTGTCATCTATAAGACAAAAAAGACAAAGGCAAACAGAGATTAAAAACAAGATTAAAGATTTATCAGTTTCCCTGAATTTTATCAAACAGACACTATTCCAAACTCTTGAAACAAATGAAGCAAGTGATAAAAATGGTTTATAGATCAATTAACACAGAATTTCATAGGTTCACAGATTTTTAAAATCCGGAAATCTATTTTTCCTAGCATAAAATCAGTTTTCTTCTTACGAATCAAATTCAAGAGCAGTAAATCCCTGTGAATGGTAGATGACGAATACCATGCTAGGTCTAGGGTTGATAGATGCAAGGGACTGAATTACAATAAACTAATAAAATCCAAGGATAAGTAACCGAGCACCATTCCAGCAATTTACAGAGCAGCTTGCACACCAGCCTTTTTCTGGGATAGCGTTCTGCTTAAAAACCAAAAAGGCAGAGGAGTCAAGTTAGCACTTTCTGAGGTCACTGAGGAGAAACAATCGGGTTTCGAAATACCGGTATCTGACCAGAAGTTATGATAAGTTGGTGAGTTTTCCTCCCCTTTGGAGATGGTCTTCCCCTTGTAGACTTTCCGCTTGCTGAAGGCTCATTTTGAGAAGCATTTATAATTCCCCATTCACCCACTCAAGCACATACTGTTAGTTAGGCAGAATCATCTACCACTGCAGATATGAATGCTTATCTCCCCATATTTCTTCAATCTAAGACATAAGAGCAAACTTTGTTTATAACTGAATATTTCTTGCAGTCATTGCAACACCAAGCTGCTCTGTAAATTGCTAGAATGGTGCTCAGTGACTTATCCTTGAAATCTTATTGTAATTCAATCCATTGTGGATTCATTCCAAGAACTGACCCTCAGTACTTGGTCTTAAGAGGTTATCTGTTTATGTTTTTACTATTCACAAGAAACATGTAGGTTGTTTTGCTGTTTCATGATTTTCTTTGCTTCTCAGGTGGCACCATTGGTTGGTTTTTTGAAAATCCACAAACATACTATGGTATTGCACATCAGCCTTTATTCTGGGATAGCATTCTGATTAAAACCAAAAAGGCAGAGGAGTCAAGTTAGCACTTTCGAGGTCACTGAGGAGAAACAGTCGGTTTCAAATACCGGGTGTCTGACCAGGAGTTATATGTTAGTGAGTTTCCTCCCATTGGAGATTGTCTACCCCTTGGAGACTATAAGCTTGCGGGAGGGTCATTTTGAGAAGCATTTATTATTACCCCCATTCACCCACTCAAGCACATATGTTAGGCAGAATTATCTACCACTGCAGATATGAATGCTTATGTCCCCTATTTCTTCAATCTAAGGCATAAGAGCAAGTTTTGTTTGAAATTGAATTATAATATATTATATATAATATATATATTTATATATATAATATTATATATAGATCAAAGTGATTAAAATACCCAAAATGATATATATATTCAAGTGGGGGGACAAGTGTAGTCTAACGATACTTCTGTCATTATAGTAATGACCTGACAAAGATTTTTTTAAAAAGTGGGGTGGTGAGTGGGGGGGGGGGGGGGGGGTTGAAGATGAGGAAAACTGGAACATGAAATTAAGAAAATATATTCTATATATGAAAATCCTTCACCAGCTGCTTGAGGAAACCATCGTAATCCTTCTCGACGAGAGATCTATTTGTCTTGTCTGTCGAGTAGTTAGTGCCGCAACACACTTTGCCAGTTTCGGCCACAAAAGCAGGCAACCCTGCTAGCAGCACAGCATATGGTCCCTTGCAGCATTCAGATCATGATTGGCCAAGCCTGAGCGGCCGCAGATCTCATTGCTTTCAGTCCCTTCATCTTGGCCATCTGCTGCTGACGCTGAACAATGTCTGGAACCAGTCTGACCGACTGGAACTTGACCCTGCACTGTCCATGGAGTTTGTTGACTTCATGTATCTCTCCCTCACTGTGGAGTTTGTTGACTGTCTTCAGACTTGGTTAAACAGACAGTAGTAGATGTCCATGGAGTGTGTTGACTGTCTTCAGACTTGGTTAAACACAGTGTAGTAGATGTCCATGGAGTGTGTTGACTGTCTCAGACTTGGTTAAACACAGAGTAGTAGATGTCCATGGAGTGTGTTTGACTGTCTTCAGACTTGGTTTAAACACAGTGTAGTAGATGCCCATGGAGTTTGTTTGACTATCTTCAGACTTGGTTAAACATAGAGTAGTAGATGTCCATGGAGTTTGTTGATTGTCTTCAGACTTGGTTAAACACAGAGTAGTAGATGTCCATGGAGTGTGTTGACTGTCTTCAGACTTGGTTAAACATAGAGTAGTAGATGTCCATGGAGTGTGTTGACCGTCTTCAGACTTGGTTAAACACGGAGTTAGTAGATGTCCATGGAGTTTGTTGACTATCTTCAGACTTGGTTAAACAGAGAGCTGTTAGATGTCCATGGAGTGTGTTGACTGTTTCAGACTTGGTTTAAACACAGAGTAGTAGATGTCCATGGAGTGTGTTGACTGTCTTCAGACTTGGTTAAACACGAGTAGTAGATGTCCATGGAGTGTGTTGACTGTCTTCAGACTTGGTTAAACACAGAGTAGTAGATGTCCAGAGTTCATGTATCTCTCCCTCAGTGTTGTACATGGTTTGAGGCAAACGATATTGGTTTGGGGGCTGGCTCACTTCTTTCCATGATACTATTTCATCATAATATTGCAAAAAAAATTATGTATGCCCCTTTTCCCCACTTCCGCCCCCCCACACCCCCCCTCCTTTTTTCTCCTGCCCTTCGTCCCCTCCCCCCCCCCCCTCTTCCGCTCTTCTTCTTACTTGTCTTCTCCACAGCTTTCCACACTTTTCCCTCACTCTTCCCACCTCCCATATATATATATATATATATATATATATATATATATATTATATATATATATATTGAATTATAAACAAAGCTTGCTCTTATGTCTTAGATTGAAGAAGTAGGGGGAGATACGCATCATATCTGCAGTGGTAGATGATTCTGCCTAACTAACAGTATGTGCTTGAGTGGGTGAATGGGGAAAATAAAATAAATGCTTCTCAAAATGAGCCTTCAGCAAGCTTATATTTCCAAGAGGGAGACATCCTCCAATAGGGAGGGAAACTCACTAACATATAACTCCTGGTCATATACCGATATTTCGAAACTTGGTGGTTTCTCCTCAGTGACCGCGGAAAGTGGTAATTTGACTCCTCTGCCTTTTCAGTTTTAAGAAGAATGCAATCCAGAAAAGGTGGTGTGCAATACCGTAGTATGTTTGTTGAGTTTTCAAAAAACCAACCAAAGGTTGCCATCTAAGAAGCAAAAGAAAATCATAAAAGAGCAAAACAAACTACATTTTCTTGTGAAAAATAGAAATATAAAACGATATCCTCTAAGACACAAGCGCTGAGGGCTAGTTCTTGGAATGAATCCGCAAGGGACTAAAATACAACAAACTAATAAATTCCAAGGATAAGTACCGCACCGTTCCAGCAACTTACAGAGCAGCTTGGTGTTGCAATGACTGCAAGAAATATGAATTATAAACAAAGCTTGCTCTTATGTCTTAGATTGAAGAAGTAGGGGGAGATACGCATTCATATCTGCAGTGGTAGATGATTCTGCCTAACTAACAGTATGTGCATGAGTGGGTGAATGGGGAAAAATAAAATAAATGCTTCTCAAAATGAGCCTTCAGCAAGCTTATATTCTCCAAGAGGGAGACATCCTCCAATAGGGAGGGAAACTCACTAACATATACTCCTGGTCATATACCGATATTTCGAAACTTGGTGGTTTCTCCTCAGTGACCGCGGAAAGTGGTAATTTGACTCCTCTGCCTTTTCAGTTTTAAGAAGAATGCAATCCCAGAAAAGGTTGGTGTGCAATACCGTAGTATGTTTGTTGAGTTTTCAAAAAACCAACCAAAGGTGCCATCTAAGAAGCAAAAAAATCATAAAAGAGCAAAACAAACTACATTTTCTTGTGAAAAAATAGAAAATATAAAACGATATCCTCTAAGACACAAGCGCTGAGGGCTAGTTCTTGGAATGAATCCGCAAGGGACTAAATACAACAAACTAATAAATTCCAAGGATAAGTACCGCACCGTTCCAGCAACTTACAGAGCAGCTTGGTGTTGCAATGACTGCAAGAAATATTGAATTATAAACAAAGCTTGCTCTTATGTCTTAGATTGAAGAAGTAGGGGGAGATACGCATTCATATCTGCAGTGGTAGATGATTTGCCTAACTAACAGTATGTGCATGAGTGGGTGAATGGGGAAAAATAAAATAAATGCTTCTCAAAATGAGCCTTCAGCAAGCTTATATTCTCCAAGAGGGAGAACTCCTCCAATAGGGAGGGAAACTCACTAACATATAACTCCTGGTCATATACCGATATTTCGAAACTTGGTGGTTTCTCTCAGTGACCGCGGAAAGTGGTAATTTGACTCCTCTGCCTTTTCAGTTTTAAGAAGAATGCAATCCCAAAAGGTTGGTGTGCAATACCGTAGTATGTTTGTTGAGTTTTCAAAAAACCAACCAAAGGTGCCATCTAAGAAGCAAAAGAAAATCATAAAAGAGCAAAACAAACTACATTTTCTTGTGAAAAATAGAAAATATAAAACGATATCCTCTAAGACACAAGCGCTGAGGCTAGTTCTTGGAATGAATCCGCAAGGGACTAAAATACAACAAACTAATAAATTCCAAGGATAAGTACCGCACCGTTCCAGCAACTTACAGAGCAGCTTGGTGTTGCAATGACTGCAAGAAATATTGAATTATAATCAAAGCTTGCTCTTATGTCTTAGATTGAAGAAGTAGGGGGAGATACGCATTCATATCTGCAGTGGTAGATGATTCTGCCTAACTAACAGTATGTGCATGAGTGGGTGAATGGGGAAAAATAAAATAAATGCTTCTCAAATGAGCCTTCAGCAAGCTTATATTCTCCAAGAGGGAGACATCCTCCAATAGGGAGGGAAACTCACTAACATATAACTCCTGGTCATATACCGATATTTCGAAACTTGGTGGTTTCTCCTCAGTGACCGCGGAAAGTGGTAATTTGACTCCTCTGCCTTTTCAGTTTTAAGAAGAATGCAATCCCAGAAAGGTTGGTGTGCAATACCGTAGTATGTTTGTTGAGTTTTCAAAAAACCAACCAAAGGTGCAATCTAAGAAGCAAAAGAAAATCATAAAAGAGCAAAACAAACTACATTTTCTTGTGAAAAATAGAAAATATAAAACGATATCCTCTAAGACACATGATTTTCTTTGCTTCTTAGATGGCACCTTTGGTTTGGTTTTTTGAAAACTCAACAAACATACTACGGTATTGCACACCAACCTTTTCTGGGATTGCATTCTTCTTAAACTGAAAAGGCAGAGGAGTCAAATTACCACTTTCCGCGGTCACTGAGGAGAAACCACCAGTTTCGAAATATCGGTATATGACCAGGAGTTATATGTTAGTGAGTTTCCCTCCTATTGGAGGATGTCTCCCTCTGGAGAATATAAGCTTGCTGAAGGCTCATTTTGAGAAGCATTTATTTTATTTTTCCCCATTCACCCACTCATGCACATACTGTTAGTTAGGCAGAATCATCTACCACTGCAGATATGAATGCGTATCTCCCCCTACTTCTTCAATCTAAGACATAAGAGCAAGCTTTGTTTATAATTCAATATTTCTTGCAGTCATTGCAACACAAGCTGCTCTGTAAGTTGCTGGAACGGTGCGGTACTTATCCTTGGAATTTATTAGTTTGTTGTTATATATATATATATATATATATATATATATATATATATATATATATATATATATATATATATATATATATATATATTATATATTATATATATAACAAACTAATAAATTCCAAGGGTAAGTACCGAGCACCGTTCCAGCAACTTACAGAGCAGCTTGGTGTTGCAATGACTGCAAGAAATATTGAATTATAAAACAAAGCTTGCTCTCATATCTTAGATTGAAGAAATAGGGGGAGATACGCATTCATACCTGCAGTGGCAGATGATTCTGCCTAACTAACAGTATGTGCTTGAGTGGGTGGATGAGAAAATAAAATAAATGCTTCTCAAAATGAGCCTTCAGCAAGCTTATAGTCTCCAAGGGGGAGACATCCTCCAATAGGGAGGGAAACTCACTAACATATAACTCCTGGTCATATACCGATATTTCGAAACTTGGTGGTTTCTCGTCAGTGACCGCGGAAAGTGGTAATTGACTCCTCTGCCTTTTCAGTTTTAAGAAGAATGCAATCCCAGAAAAGGCTGGTGTGCAATACTGTAGTATGTTTGTTGAGTGCCATCTAAGAAGCAAAAGAAAATCATGAAAGAGCAAAAACAAGCTACATTTTCTTGTGAAAAGTAGAAAATATAAAAAGATATCCTCTAAGACACAAGTGCTGAGGGCCAGTTCTTGGAATGAATCCGCAAGGGACTAAAATACAACAAACTAATAAATTCCAAGGATAGGTACCGAGCACCGTTCCAGCAACTTACAGAGCAGCTTGGTGTTGCAATGACTGCAAGAAATATATGAATTATTATATATATATATTATTTATATATATATATATTTATATATATATATATATATATATATATATATATATATTTATATATATTGTATATATATATATATATAAAATCAGAGTTAAAAAGCCACTCAGAAAGTAAAAAGTGCTCAACCATGTAGGGAGCGACATACCAGTTTAAAATAAAATTTTAAAATGAAGAGATTAAAACCTACAAGCTTGTTTCAAGCTAAAAACGCTCTCCTCAGGGTATACTACCTGAGGAGAGCGTTTTTTAGCTTGAAACAAGCTTGTAGATTTTAATCTCTTCATTTTAAAATTTTATTTTAAACTGGTGTATATATAATATATATATATATATATTTATATATATTATATAATATATATATATATTATATATAATATATATATATATATATATATATATATATATATGTGACACTGCACGCGAAAATCATGGATAAGGGTCAAAATTCAGAAATGAGATTAAAATTTAATCTAAAAGAAGAGATCATTCTGAACAAGACACAAAAAACAGATTTCAATTATCTTTATTACTTTCTGAGATACACGCGTTTGAGTCTCCAGGTGATCGGTGGACCCGTTTTGAGAAAAATTCATTTAAGTTTGGTAAAATTCAAATAGTCCTAACTAATTTTCCCAAGATGAGACTGGTACTATAATATCAAGAATGACCCATAGAACTTAGTTAACAAACTCAATTCCACAATTAATTGCTGTTTTGATTAAAATTTCATTTGAAAATATTGGTTACTGGGCTTAATGATGGGCGACACGTTGCATTCAAACTTTCACCAAAAAAATTGTAAAAAAAAAAACTACAAGTCAGAATCACTTCAAATTTTCAGCAAACATCTATGGGTACCTGTGCTTTAATCTGCATAAGTTAGTTTAAAAAAAAACCATGTTATATCTGTGAGCCACCTCTGTGATGAGTCAGTTCAATGTTATTTTGAGGATAGTTAAGTACATCACAAACCATCACCATAATAGCACTGTCACCAAATGACACTTTCACAATAATCAATCACACACTTTCAACCTTGGGAAATTATTGTCTTTGTTTCAGAATCAGTCTTACACTGCCAGCACCCAACCCCCTCCAAGCCTAGCGCACCCCCCCCCTCCCCCACCCGCTGCAACAATCAATTACAGCAATGGCACAATCCCATTTGAGCTGCACAAATGGCCTTTTGAATCATTTGTTTGCCGAGTGGAGCAGCGTACACACAGATTTTGGCGTTGTTCGTCATAAGCAGAGAATAACAGCCATCACAGGACTGCTTAAGCAGTGATTAAAAAAAATTGCACGCACATCAATCGATAACTTTCTCTTCTTCATAGGCACGCTAAATTTCGCAAAGTATTTTGAACGATAAGTTAGGTGTGTTTTTTTCTTTTCAATGCATACATAAAACAAAATATGTCATTCAAAGAATGATATCAGGTTTGTGATGATCAAAGGATAGAAACAATTAAACTATGTCATATTACGTAATATTTCAATAATGTTAATAATCAGTCATTTAGCAGTGATTACATGAGATGGTGAACCTCCCTTTAGAACGGTTTTATTAGAGTTTCAATTCAGCACTTTTCTGTGTATGCAGATCAGCCAAAACTGACCAGGCAGTCAACTGGTAAGGGTTGACATGGTTTCAGCAGACTGCTGAATATCAACAGCTTGTTACCCAGCCAGTGACGCCAGACAATGACATCGGTTTTGGCGACCAGCTGGTTTCAATCCCTGTCAGACTGTGTGCTCTACCTCAAAACATCTGCATCAAGTGTCCATGATTTAGCACAGGCTCCCTGTACTGTGTGGAATAACCAGCATTGAAACACAACGTGGTTGTTTGCTCACAGTTATGATTTACGTCTCAAAGCACTACAATAGGCTGTCTGTGTTATTCAGTTTCATTTGCTTTAGTTGACGAGTTCGTTTCAATAATTCTGATATTCATTTATTTAGCTATCTATCTGTGTATTTATTTATTTATTTATTTATTTATTTATTTATTCAGTTACTTATTTAGTATTCTAATTATTCAGTTACTTATTTAGTATTCTAATTATTCAGTTACTTATTTAGTATTCTAATTATTCAGTTACTTATTTAGTATTCTATTTATTCAGTTAATTATTTAGTATTCTATTTATTCAGTGTCTTTAGTGACCACCAGAGGAGGCACTGCACTGCCACCAAATCACTGTAGTGATGTTCAGAGGTGCCTGTTCAGATCCAGTGTATACAGAGTGACTTTTTCCTTCTTTTCTCTCTCTCTCTCTCTCTCTCTCTCTCTCTCTCTCTCTCTCTCTTCTCTCTCTCTCTCTCTCTCAGTAGATTATCTTCTCATATCACACCCAGGCTACATTCGTAATTTGCTCATATTATGGGCCTTAAGCTTGAAACCAATGATCATAAGTTCGAGCCTCTCATGGGGTCAGATGTGGATGGCTTGAAAACCCTCTCTGCCCACGTAGCAGTAAACGGTTCCTTGTTCACGTCAGGGAAGCTCACGGTACCGGAAGGAGGGGGACTGACTCCCTCCAACTGTGGTGCTCCAGACATGGTTAACTTCTAGTAGTGTACTGCGCCTTCCGCCATTCAGGTCCTGGAGCTTTACCTTTTCCCCTGTAATCTTCAACACTGTGTGTGGCAGGGAAACCAAACCAGGTTCTGGAACTTTACCTTTTCCCCTGTAATCTTCAACACTGTGTGTGGCAGGGAAACCAAACCAGGTCCTGGAACTTTAACCTTTTCCCTGTAATCTTCAACACTGTGTGTGGCAGGGAAACCAAACCAGGTTCTGGAACTTTACCTTTTCCCCTGTAATCTTCAACACTGTGTGTGGCAGGGAAACCAAACCAGGCTCTGGAACTTTACCTTTTCCCCTGTAATCTTCAACACTGTGTGTGGCAGGGAAACCAAACCAGACAGGGGGGAAGCCACTGGTGCTACACCGTCAGGACTGTGGAAGAGTGGAAGAAGTCACGTGCATGATCAGCTGATGGAAGAGCTGCACAAGGAGATGAAGGCACAGCCAGAATAAACTGTACAGTGAGCCTGCTGAAGGGAAGATCCGCGTTTGGTGAGCGTCAGAACAGACCGACATAATCTTCTTCTTCTTCCTAAAATACTGGTTCACTCAAAAACGAGTAGGTCACCAGCGCGCAATGAGTGACGGAAGTGCTACACATGTTGCTCATACTGTTTTCAGTTACCGTTTTCATGTATTGCTACAGTTTTGCTTAATCAAACTCTCTCTCTCTCTCTCTCTCTCTCTCTCTCTCTCTCTCTCTCTCTCTCTTCTCTCTCTCTCTCTCTCTCTCTCTCTCTCTCTCTCTCTCCTCTCTCTCTCTGTGTCTCGGGCGACCAGTTACGATTCACATATTAACCCAGGCTCGGTGGAAAAAAAAACAAAAACCCTGCGGTCGTTTTGAACTTTCGACGCCCAAACAACGCTTTAACCGTAACAAAAAAAAAAAAAAAAAAAAAGGAAGTGAAAACATTGTCCAGCAGGGGTAATAACTGTTCGTTTTAAAATGGGAACGGCTGAAGTGAAAATTGAAAATGGATGACGTCCCTTTATGTGACACTGTTGCCTTGTTGGTTTGTACGAGTCCCATTGTGTACAGTGGTAATAACCTCCCTTTAGAGGGAATGGTTGAAGTGCACATGAATGAAGTCCCTTACGTCACATGCTGTCCTTGTTGATTTGTTATTTGTGTACAGTGGGACACTCTCAATAAAGGCTTCCTCCCTTTGTTTCACATTGTTTACATCGTTCATTTATTGTAAATTGTGTACTTCCTCCCTTTGTTTCACATTGTTTACATCGTTCATTTATTGTAAATTGTGTACTTCCTCCTTTGTTTTACATTGTTTACATCGTTCATTTATTGTAAATTGTGTACTTCCTCTCTTTGTTTCACATTGTTTGCATCGTTAATTTACTGTCAATTGCAACCTTCCTTTGTTTCACATTGTTTACATCGTTGATTTATGTCAATTGTGTCCTTACTACATTTGTTTCACATTGTTTACATCATTGATTTATTGTAAATTGTGTACTTCCTCTTTGTTTCACAGTGTTTACATCGTCGATTTATTGTCAGTTGTGTACTTCCTCCATTTCTTTCACATTGTTTACATCGTTGATATATTGTAGACTGTGTACGTACTTCCTCTCTTTGTTTAACATTGGTTACATCATTGATTTATTGTAAACTGTGTACTTCCTCCCTTTCTTTCACATTGTTTACATCATTGATTTAATGTAAATTGTGTACTCCCTCCCTTTGATTCACATTGTTTACATCGTTGATTTATTGTCAGTTGTGTACTTCCTCCCTTTGTTTCACATTGTTTACATCGTTGATTTATTGTCAGTTTGTGTACTTCTTACCTTTGTTCCACATTGTTTACATAGTTGGTTTATTGTAAATAGTGTACTTCCTTCTTTTGTTTGATATTGTTTACGTCTTTGATTTATTGTAAATTGTGTCCTTCCTCCTTTGTTTCACATTGTTTACATCATTGATTTATTGTAAATTGTGTACTTCCTTCCTTTGTTTCACATTGTTTACATCGTTGATTTTTGTAAATTGTGTACTTCCTCCCTTTGTTTCACATTGTTTACATCGTTGATTTATTGTAAATTGTGTACTTCCTCCCTTGTTTCACATTGCTTACATCGTTGGTTTATCGTGAATTGTGTACTTCCTCCCTTTGTTTCACATTGTTTACATCGTTGATTTGTTGTAAATTGTGTACTTCCTCCCTTTGTTTCACATTGTTTACATCGTTGATTTATTGTAAATTATGTACTTCCTTTTTTTCACATTGCTTACATCATTGATTTAATATAAACTATGTACTTCCTCCCTTTGTTCCACATTGTTTACATTGTTTACATCGTTGATTTATTGTAAATTGTGTACTTCCTCATTTCTTTCACATTGTTTACATCGTTGATTTATTGTAAATTGTGTACTTCCTCCCTTTGTTTCACTTGTTTACATCGTTGATTTATTGTAAATTGTGTACTTCCTCCCTTTGTTTCACATTGTTTACATTGTTGGTTTATTGTAAATTGTGTACTTCCTCCCTTTGTTTCACATTGTTTACATTATTGATTTAATATAAACTATGTACTTTATCCTTTTGTTTCACGCTATTTACATCGTGATTTATTGCAAATTGCGTACTTCCTCCCTTTGTTCTACATTGTTTACATCATTGATTTATTGCAAATTGCGTACTTCCTCCCTTTGTTCTACATTGTTTACATCGTTGATTTATTGAAAATTGTGTACTTCCTCCCTTTGTTCCACATTGTTTACATTGTTGATTTATTGCAAATTCCGTAGTTCCTCCCTTTGTACCACATTGTTGACATCGGTTATTTGTTGTAAATTATGTACTTCCTCCCTTTGTTTCACGTTGTTTCCATCGCTGATTGATTGTAAATTGTGTATGGTGGGACAGTCTTCATAAAGACTTTATCCCTTTGTTTGAAATTGTTTACATCATTAATTTATTGTAAATTGTGTACCTGCTCCTTTCTTTGACATTGTTTACATCGTTGATTTATTGTCAATTCTGTACTTCCTCCTTTCTTTCACATTGTTTACATCGTTGATTTATTGTCAATTGTGTGCTTCCTCCTTTGTTCCACATTTTTACATCATTGATTTATTGTACATTGTGTACATCCTCCCTTTGTTTCACATTGTTTATATGGTTGATTTATTGTAAATTGTGTACTTTCTCTGTTTGTTTCACATTGTTTACATCGTTGATTTGTTGTAAATTGTGTACTTCCTCCTTTGTTTCACATTGTTTACATCGTTGATTTGTTGTAAATTGTGTACTTTCTCCTTTTGTTTCAAATTGTTTACATAATTGATTTATTGTAAATTGTGTACTTCCTCCTTTGTTTAACATTGTTTACGTCGTTGATTTGTTGTAAATGGTGTACTTTCTCCCTTTGTTTCACATTGTTTACATCGTTGATTTATTGTATATTGTGTACTTTCTCGATTTGTTTCACATTGGTTACATAGTTGATTTTTTTTTCTTTTAAATTGTGTATGGTGGGACAGTCATTATAAAGACTTCCTCCCTTTCTTGGATATTGTTTACATAGTTGATTTATTGTGAATTGTGTAGTTTCTCCCTTTGTTTCACGTTGTTTACATTGTTAATTTATTGTGAATTGTATACTTCCTCCCTTTTGATGTTGTTTACATTGTTGATTTACTGTAAACTGTGTACTTTCTCCCTTTGTTTCACATTGTTTACATCGCTGATTTGTTGTAAAAAAAAAAAACAAACAAAAAGAAACACCCGAAGGTGCTGGGGAGGACCCAGAGAAAACACTGTCTTCACCTGCCTTTAGAGCAGTCCTGTACCACCCTTGGAGGCCTGCGCTGTGTTGACGATGGGTACAGGCCTTAACACAGTGCAGGCCTCCAAGGATGGTACAGGACTGATCACAATTGTTTACATCGTTGATTTATTGTAAACTGTGTACTTCCTCCCTTTGTTTCACGTTGGTTACATCATTGATTTATTGTAAACTATGTACTTTCTCCCTTTGTTTCACATTGTTTACATCATTGATTTACTGTAAACTGTGTACTTCCTCCCTTTGTTTCTTGTTGTTTACATCATTGATTTATTGTAAACTATGTACTTTCTCCTTGATTTATTGTAGACTATGTACTTCCTCCTTTGTTTCACGTTGTTTACATCATTGGATTTATTGTAAAATGTGTACTTACTCCCTTTCTTTCACATTGTTTACATCGTTGATTTATTGTAAACTGTGTACTTCCTCCTTTGTTTCACATTGTTTACATCGTTGATTTATTGTAAATTATGTACTTCCTCCCTTTGTTTCACATTGTTTACATCGTTGATTTATTGTACATTGTGTACTTCCCCCCCTTTGTTTCACATTGTTTACATTGTTGATTTATTGTAAACTGTGTACTTCCTCCCTTTGTTTCACATTGTTTACATTGTTGATTTATTGTAAATTATGTACTTCCTCCCTTTGTTTCACATTGTTTACATCGTTGATTTATTGCAAATTGTGCACTTGCTCACTTGCTCCTTTGTTTCACATTGTTTACATCGTTGATTTATTGTAAATTGTGTACTTCCTCCCTTTGCTTCACATTGTTTACGACGTTGATTTCTTGTAAATTGTGTACTTCTTTGCTTTGTTTTATATTGTTTACATCATTGATTTATTGTAAATTGTGTAGTGGGACACTCTTAATAAAGACTTCTCCCTTTATATCATACCGTTTACTTTGCTGAGTTACTGTAGTTTGTGTACAGTGGCACACTGTAGTGGTGAGTGGTACTACTCACAATGAAACTTTTTTTTTTTAGAGTGTTGGGACTTGCATGATCTACAACAAACATTTCACAACAGTCTCCATGAAAACCTTGTTCAGAGATGTTGCACCTGATGAAATCTTTGAATTTCTGAAAGTCATTGTCACAATGGCCGTGCCTTGCACACGCACACAATCGCATACACCTGCACACGAGACTTGACCTCTCTGGGCACAACCACAGTCTGACTCCAATCACACCAAATATCACTATAAAGATTTCATGAAAATTTCTCCCCCTGGCCAACAACCTCGGCGGGGTTTTTATTTCTTTCTTTTTTTCTCTCTCCAAAGTATATTAACCCCTCACATCAAGCTTGCACGTCATTTCGGCCAATACATATTCTTTTACTTCCATTTTTCTTACCACACTATTGTTAATTACATAAATTCATGACATTGGTTGGTGCATATGGGGACTCGTATCCGAAAGATTCAAAATTATGTATTTTTTCGTCCTCTCCCGGATACTCAGAGTTCCACTCGGAACTCCTTCCCAGTGCAGCGGGATACTAAATAAAGTCCTCCGGACATAGGGGTAACAAATAAATTCCTCCTGGTACAGCGGGGTAAAAATAAATTCGTCCTCATACGGCGGGATAATAAAATCTTCCCAGGCTACTGGTCCATCCGACTCCGTCAGTGTTCCCTGAATTGGGCGACTGGCTGCTCTCTGACTTGTTTTGGGACTCCAAAATCCCACAATATACGGTCCTGTAATGCAGATGACTAATAAATTGAAATTATATGATAAGGTACTCGCCGATTTTCATCGAACTCTCGAACAACCTACCTACCAGATATGTGGATCAGGGGTTTCAATTTCGATCTCAAAACAAAGAATGCCGAACTGTACAATTAATCAAAACTGGATCCACATATCCACTTACCCTAAGTGTACTTGGGTCTGGCCTCCAGCCCAATACCGCAGCCTACATATCCAGCTTGGGGCTTGATCCCTTCTAGGTCAAGCCTAGTTACAATTACATAAAATTGCTGTCTTCTTTCCTGACAGCTCGACCAGTGCAGCAACGAATGAAGATTTTTCATCCAGTCGCCTCAGCAGGTGAATACTCCCGAGTTCCACTCTCTTTTTCCTAACCCAGGGACCGTATTCACTCTCAGTTAACCCCACTCACTGTCTACCCAAAACTCTAAAAATGGCCATTTCATTTCATCTTTACAGGCAAACAATCACAACAACAAAAAATCACAATAACCAAACCATGGCCTACACTGGGGCCATGACACCACCCTCCCGAGGGCAAGAATTACCCAAAGGGAAATTCATCCAAATATAGGGGCAAATCATCGGCAATCAGAATATAACATATAAATTGAATTATGAAAGCAGGTCCTCTGAAACATAAAGCTGAGCAAGCATAGCTAAACATCCACAAGCTATTGCATAGGTACGTCTGTGTCCGGATCAATGCAAAGAGCATAGAACACACGTTCCACAATCAGCCATAAAGTGCATATATGACCTTTGAATATTGTCACTATACACAAAACCCAGAAATGAAACAACAGGATTACCAATAGCCTTGCCCCAACACAGGAACAAGCGCAATGCAAAATACTGCATACAAGCATGTGGATGAACGAATCGTTATATGCCAATATTATCATAAGTAAATGTACAGTATTTCCATACAATATGAACATGTTTATGCGAAAGAAAAAAAAAAAGAAGTAATCTTTGTGTACTGAACACCACCTCACTAGTAACTAACCATGAACTATTTACAGTTAGTATCAATATTGACGAGCCTAATCACCAATGGTTTTAAATACTATCGGCATAATTTGCCAAATCAGGCTCAAAACCCTGTTAGATTACAGATCTCCATCTGGGCCTACAAATAGGCAAAATGGGAAAGTCAGTCACCAAGGTCCTCAGTCTGGAATGCAAGACCGAAGATGGTGTGGTATTTATGCCCCGAGGGCAGGTCAGTTTCTACTGAAGGCTCATCCTTGGGACAGCAAGTCCGCAAAAACTTTGGCAGTACCAGGAATGGGTTCGACCCTAAAATCAAACGCCTGGATGGACAGAGCCCAACGCAGAAGGTGGTTATTTTTCATCTTTGAAGCTCTCAAAAATGTGAGTGGCTGATGATCAGTTTGTCATATTAACTGCCTTCCTGAAAGAAACCGGAGAACTTCTCTAACATAGCCCATACAATAGCGAGACACTCTTGCTCAATAGTGGAGTTATCTTTGTTGGGGTCGAGAGAACGTTTTACTGGCATACTGTACAGGGTGGAGTAAGCCATTTCTCTCCTGCATGAGTCAAGCCCCCATGCCAGTATGCTCGCATTTGTGCGCAAGACAAAATCCCAAAGATGATCTGGGAGGAGGAGAACTGCCAATCTATTCAAAATGCTCTGCACCGTCTCTAGGCACGTTTGACAATTATCCGTGCACTGAATTTGTCTGCGTTTCTCACTCTTAGTGCGATCAGTCAGAGGGGCAGTAATACTAGCAAAATGCGGTACACGTATCGACGATAATACGAAAGTAGACCCAAAAGCGATATAATTTGTTTCTTGGAAGAGGGTCGATTGACCGACAAAATCTTGTCAACCATTTT
>CM031628.1:5611763-5646763 GCA_018398815.1 Conus ventricosus | reverse complement strand
CTGGAATGTTAACATTTCAAACTATATCAAAAGGTAGTCTGAATGCAGTTTGATTTGTCTAGGATATGTGTGTATTTGAGTGTGTAAACATGAATCTGCTTGTAGTCTGAATGCAGTTTGATTTGTCTAGGATATGTGTGTATTTGAGTGTATAAACATGAATCTGCTTGTAGTCTGAATGCAGTTTGATTTGTCTAGGATATGTGTGTATTTGAGTGTAAACATGAATCTGCTTGAGAACCTAGCAGACACGAATTGTTTTACTAAGCGTTAATTGCCTCCCTCTCTCTCTCATTCTCCCCCCCCCCCCACCCCCACTGCTTATTTCAGTTGCTTCCATTCCTTTTCATTCACCTGAAGTGTCTGGTGTGGGGAAGTGCTTGACCATGATGCCTCGACGTGTGGCACTGGCGTTGACTGGGAGGGGACACCTCAAGACAGCCTCGCCCTTGTCCCGCTTCACCTCAGTGCCGATACACACAGCCCCGGCAAGGGAAGACGTCGCCACAGTGAGGGCCATCATGATCCACACAGCTGCTGCTGAACCTGTCAACACACGTCATCCACTGCTGTGAGCTGGATGGACCACTTCATTTAGGACTTCAGCAATTCATGTTGCACAGCTGAGAACCTTTGAAAGAATGTTTAGTTATCTGTGGGGATCAAGGGGGAGGGTGATGACCGACTCCTTGGGTGAAAGTTCTGAACTCATTGCACCTTTTCATTTCTGGGAAATGGCCCTGTACACATGTGCACTGGGTACTGTGCTCACATTAGTACATGTGCACTGGATTCTGTGCTCACATTAGTACATGTGGACTGGATACTGTGCTCACATTAGTACATGTGGACTAGAGAACAGTAAAACGCGGATTCAAGCTCACCCGCTCTCAACCGGTCTTAACCGGTTTCGCCGTGTTTTCCTGTTCTCTGACTAGTAAACCTACAAACAAACATACTGTGTTGGAATATTCGTTTTCAATACTAATTTACTAAACTTTTCAGATTTCAGTTTTTGCTTAATCCTGTGTTTTCTTGATCATTTTCAATAAAAAAAAAAAAGCAAAACTCTTCGCATCTAGCCACATTACTGATCACCCATGGGTCTAACTTGAGACCCTATGGCGCCCTAGGGCCCCAAGCCAGATCCAGAGGATCACAGATAATGTGGCCAGATGTGAAGGGTTTTGAGAATATGCCTTCAACAGTAGTATACTTTCATACTTGGTTGCCTGCTCGCTATTTTTCTAATTTGGGGCAGTCCCCTCACCCCCTTTTTAGTGACTCTTCCAGATTTGGATTTGCTGGCATTCATAACCACGTCAGCGACCAAAGACACAAACGTGACATTGGTTTACGGGCGTTTATAGCCACGCCAGTGACCACACGAAAGGGAAGAGATCACTGAGGGCAGGGAATAGGGCCAAATTTAGACTTTTGCAGTACCATGACAAACAAGAATATAAAACTACCACAGGCATATTCTCAACGTTATTTATTTTGAGATTTATATATAATACCCGACACACGGTTTTTCATGTGAGACATTTGTCCAATGAAAAATGAGGATTGCTCTGCGCGAGAATCCACTTGGATCACTGGCACGCGTCGCTGCCCTGGCTAGGTAATTTTGTGTAATTTGACACGGGCTGATTTGTGTTGGCTGGTCGCCTACAAGTAAAGCGACAAATGCAACGCCCCCGGCTCTGCAATTTTGTAAGCCAATAATTGAAGGGTTTGCACAAAGGAAAGCAACCCTTTAGAATAATAGAAGAGGAGTTGTCTCCCCAAGGAAAAAAGAATGTAACAATGGATTGTGTTTTTTATTTTACGTTTTATCATGTTGCTATAGTCTAAGACTAGAAAAGAACGCGTCTTTAGGCGGAAGTGTATCTTCGTCAAACCTTTCCCAACTGTTCATGTACTCATAAGGGTAAACGCCCTTTCTAACAAGAGTTGGGTCAAAATATTCTTCTGTTATTGGGCAGGACTTTAAGGACATAGCCAGTGACTCTAATGATCCCATCAGGTGTTGCATAGAGTCAGAAAAAGACATGTTATTTAAAGTGAAACACATGTACTTTTCTGATGACTGTGCAATGCATGTTATCCTGGAGTCGCTGGTTACTGCTTGAAATATAAGATGAGAGTCGTAACCTCGCAAGTTGTGAAAGAAGATGGGCAGCTTCCATGTCTTAGGATTAAAGTTTAGTTGAAGATTGCATTTACTGTGTGCTGCACCTCTGAACTTTCCGCTAATGTGATCATGGTCTCTTACTGTTGGATTGGCGTCTTCACTGTTAGACATTAGTTCTAAACCACAAATCCAACAATGTGTGGCTGAGACATACTGTTGTTGGTCTTTAGGCGTCATCTTGATTTCATATAAGTTTAGATTATTAGAACAGGCGTTACGCACTTGCTGCATGCGTTCTAAGTATTTTGCAGCATTAGGCCCTCTATATAATTCTGGCTTTGAATGAACGCCATCCGACCTAACAATAATGAAGGCAAATGAACAAATCTGATGATTACTCACAAAGGCTGTTTTAGGAAGTTTCTGTGGCGTTGGGCCTTCATAAGGAACAATAAGCGACTCGAAGTCTGCGTAAACAATGTATGGAGAATTTTGCATCCGTTCCCAGTTCTTAAAACTAACTTTAGATCCGGGTGGGGGCGTAATTAGTTCTGTATTACAGTCAACTGGGCCGATACAATGTTTCTTATGTTCACTCACAGCTTGAACAGATGGAATTCTTGTTAAACATTTTCTACAGAATTCTTGTTTATTTTTGTGTTTTGAAGTATGCCGCATTAGTCTACTCATTGCTCGTATCAATGTGTAATGTGGTAGCCCTGTTGGCGAAAACATCAGTAGTAAGTCAACATGGCTTTTGTCTGGTTCGCCAATCGATGGACTGTTTTTTGGATACTCTGATGGGTTGCAGATTTGTTTCCTCATCCCATGTGTAGATATTAACAGTTATTGGTTTGTTTTGTTCTTCAAACTGATCAATGGAATCCACGCTAACAGGAAAGGATATTCCACTAAAGTTAAGATCATTGACGCAAGGTTCATAGTTAGATACTCTCTCTGCGTTTTTACGGGCGTAATGCAGCCTTGCAAGAACACACCACATAAAACATTTGTTGTCTGAATAATTCTTTATGTTTAGAACTGCTCTTTTTGCGACTAATGCTGGAGGTAGTGGAATGTAAGACTTGCCTACAATCGGCTCATACTTAGCCTGTTTTAATCTGATCTCTAAGACTTCGCCCTCTGACCAACCAGAGCCTCTCATTTTGGCTTCTTCAGCGGCCACATCAAACTGTGCAAGCAGTTGGTCTGCCCAACCAGGCGTTAAGTCATTATGAGAAAGAATAACCTGTTTGTTTAGTTGAGACCCAGACTTCTAGATTTTCTTCATTTATTGTTATATAGTCGATTAAAACAGCTAACATTACTTTAACTGGCGGGTCTATTGTTAGTTTACCTGGAACTTGAGAAATAGCATGCACAACACTTGCCTGTACGTTTGTTGGATCAATGACTTCTAGATCAATATCATTTAAAGCTTTTGACAAACGCTCTCCCTTAAGCATTCCTTCAAACAATTCGCCTGTCCTTCATATATCTTATCCATGTTGAGTTTCTTTCTAACTCAAAATATTTATTTAAATTAAAAAAAATAATTAAACAAACAAAATGAAAACTGACAACAAAACCCCCACTCACAATAATAAAATTCTAGGAATCCCATCACCCCCCACCCACCACCTGAAAGTAATATAAAAAAAAAAGGAAATTTACTCTTAAAAAAAATCCAAGCAATAAAAAATTGGAAAATTTTCCACACCTGATATACATTAAATTACTCCCACCCCACCAAAAATATCAACTATAAGTATAATTAGCCCCCCCCCAATCCCTCTCCCCCCCCCCTCCCCCCATCAACTTTTCTAATTTGATTCTAATTACTTTAGCAAAGAATACTAAAATGTTAACTCGCCTTCATGTTTTTCTTATGCTCTGGGTGATCAGCATGGCTTCGAAGTTTCTTTTTTCCGTTCGCTCCGTAACTGATCGTTTTTGAACAAACGATACAGAAACATGTGCCGGCCACATTTATTTTCTTGCACCACTTGCAATATTCATTGCCGTCGTCATCAGTTTCGTTTAGCCATTGTCATCTCCATTTGTTTTTAATTTGGCCCTCGACGCATGCTACTTGATCTCCTTCTTTCAAAAAAGCCATGACTACTTAATTTCTGGAGCACCGGGCAAACTTTCGTTGTCAGTCAGACGCGCCAATGTTAGCCTGTGAAGATGCCGGAAACAGCTACTTCCGGTATGAGATGGAAAACTTGGATCGAACACAAAATCGGAACCGATAAATCGGGTGGTTTTTTTTTTTTTTTTTTTTTAAATTGACGGAAGTTCCGTCAAGACTGAAAGTCATTTTGACGGATTTCCGTCCATAGACGGAAAAGTTTCACCCATGCATTCAAACGTGACAAAAACCTCAAAGACCTCCTCGTGCGATCCAGTTTGAACAGAACCACAGCTACACCACCAGGTACTCACCCCTGCTCCAAACCCAACTGCAAAATCTGCCCCCTCACCAAACCAGACACCATCTTACAGGGCCCCAAAAACTCCTTCACAGTCAAACGCACATTCTCATGTCAGAGCCGCAACATTATATATGCCATCCACTGCCAGCTGTGTGGCAAGATCTACATAGGGGAAACGTCACGCACACTTGAAACACGCATCGCTGAACACCTGGCTGATATCCGCCACCACCGACCCAAACCCGTCGCCCTACACTTCAACCACACCCAACACAACATCGACCATGTCAAAGTTATGGCACTCTGGCAGTCACAGAGTGACAGCTTTGAACGCACAACTCAGGAATCCCATCTCATTTCCAAACTGGGCACACTACACCCCCAAGGCATCAATATCCAACAATAACCAAACACACATACCCACCTCTTCCACATCAGTTGGCTATATCCCCTACCAACACACACACATACACACACACTTACATACACCACCACCACATCCCCTTCACTCACTTCATACAGTAGTTACAGCAACCCTCCATCTATCTAATCTTAATTTTGTCTTGATCCTTCCCCTTAAATCCCACACACACACACACACACACCTTTTTTTTTTTTTTTCATTATTATCTATCCACCATTACCACAACCATCACAAAGATATCATACCATCCTAATAAACTAGACACACAACCCTATCATATCACACACACACACCTCCCTGACGCAACCCCCCTCCCCACCCCCCCTCTGTTTCCTCTCCATAATCCCCCTGGCCTCATGTCATTTCCGTCTTCATGGACACTTAACGGATGAGTCCTTTTTCATTCTTTTTTTGTTTTTCGTAGTTTGTACTGTCCATATGTTAAATGTGATTTATTCTTTCACCTGATGAAGACCCAAGTGGTTGAAATGCATCGTGTTCTTGTCTTGTGCTTTGTTTGTCAATGTCATTGGCGGTATTGTTCTAAAAACTCTATTCCTAATCTTGCTTCATTCGCCGCCTTCAGTCACTCCATTTTGAAATTCAAGATTTAAGTCAAACATCAGGCGAAATAATAAATGTAATAGAAGCAGAAACCAGTTCTTCAGAAGAAACAGTACCAAAAAAAATTGATGCTTCTTCATTGCCTTTGAGAGAATTATATGCCCTTAATCGTATTTTAACAACCTTCAGAGGCAAATTAACAAACAATTCAGCAAAACTGACTGAACTAAAAGAGGATATAAAAAAAGAAGAAGAAAAACTCGCTGATGCTGATGACGCCACTTAGGGCATGATATTAAAGAAAGAATAACCCAAAGACTAAAAGATCTTGAACAAGAAAGATCAGCAAGACTAGAAATGATGTCTACTAACCGAGAAGAATTACGAACTCAAGTGAGCAGAATAAGAGAAACTATCGAAAGAATTTTATATGAAGACACAACGCTAGCAGAACGAATACGAACACTGTTTAGAGAGCAGGGAGTCACATTAGCAAGCGTTATAACAGCCTTAGGATTTGCAATAAGTACACTGGTGATGGCTATTACGGGTGGTGGCGGTGCTGGGCTAGTGCCTCCGCCACCATCGCCTCCATCACTGCCTGATAAATCATGGGTAAAAAAAACAGCTTGATCATCTTGCGGGTTTATTAAAAAAATTAGCCGGTAAGCCGTGGACGCTTTACCTGGAATATTAGGAAGTGTCGTTAGCTTGGCTTTTGTCTACTGCAGGCAAAGTAGTTGGCTTTATGGCCGAGCACTTATGGACATTAGTTCTCTTAATAGTTGGGTTAATTTTTAGTAAGATAAAGACAAGTAATCCTAGGCCAGTTAATCCAAAAACAAGTGCTGTCTTTTCATATTCATGGTCATTATTTTTTTTGACTTCAACGTCTTTAGCTTTGGACCTTGGGGATTGGATGACTTATTCTTGGGGGGTCATCTTGTTTGTTTACTGCTTGCAATATTACTGGCTCAGAATTTATTTCGTTTTTTCCCCGACTTTCTGTTCATTGCCTGCCACAAGGATTTCGTTATTGTAGTTTATTAATTGTTCCTATCGGAGTCTGAGGTCAGAAGGCAGCATGTATAAACCAGTGCCAACAGCAAAGTCTACTTTCGATCTTGCGTATTGTAAAACATTTTGGTACCTTTTATACTTGAAGGTAAATCAACTGTAGAATTAATGGCGTCCTCTAAATTTGCTAAGTATTGTTTTTGTGCATCAAAACCAGTAGAAGGATCAGTTATGCTCGACCTCTTTGTGCTTGCGAACCTAGCAAACACCAAACGTAAGTACGAACAGAGTCGTTATTCGTTCTATTCCTGCTTTAGGTTAGGCCCTTAGAAGTGTCTAAGATAAATGTTGTCCATGCTGTTTTAATGCTCTTGCTCTATGGACCCTAGGTGAACACCTGTGCCTGAAGAGAAAGATGTGTAAGGAGGATGCCAGTCATAGTTATACTTTCTGTGCACGCCCCAAAAATAAGGGGTGCCTAAGCCATGATTAAGATCCAACTTTTGTCTAAAGTCTTCCTTAACATTAATATTGAATTCGTTACAGATCCTTTCAAAAGCCTTCATGTCTATTCTGTTGCTGAATGGATTAAACGGTTTGTCATTTGGCAATGGCGCTTGCAGTTCAGTCAAAATACGCCTGAAGGTGTAATAGAAATGAAATCTGTACACTGACCTCACCAAAGGATCAGAATGATTTAAGTGATCAGCATACGACACTCCACACCCAGTTGATGCACAAAACACAGCAAAGTTTAACTGGTTCTGGTAAAACTGCATCGGATGACTAAACCACACTTTCGCGATGTAGTCTTTTTTAATAGGAGGGTTAAGATAGCTCTTCAATGGAGTACTAACCTTTACTTGAAAGGCGTCAGACTGAGTCACAGAAATGTCAAGAGTATCAGTTGTTATGTTTTTAAGATTGTAGTGCGGCCCAACAGAATATTTTGCATCAGTATATTTGAATGCAATCATTTTTTATTTTGTTTAAAAAAATGTTTGTAACAATAACAACCCAGGAACATGCTATTAATAACGATTGCGGAACCAGAACGGTTGCACTCCATGAAATTTTTTACAAAGTCGTATGGTTTAATATAACTGAATCCAGGAGAATAATAAGATTAAAAAATATAATAATGCAGGAACTTAGTTAGCCAGTTAACCATACCTGATGGTTATTACGGTTTTGCTCACTAAAAGAAGCAATGAGTAACTTTGACATTACTCCAAACTTAACAATGCGAATCCAAAAACAATAAACATTCAAGCCTGAAGAAGAAGTAGGTTACTATTTTGATAGAGAGCTAGCTAAAATGTTAGGCTTTACAACTGACAATCGACCCACTCATAGTTTTAGAGTTGCGCCAGACAAAACTACTTATGAGGGGGAAAGCCCGCTCGATCTTGCATTACATTCATTACTCTATGTTCATTTGGATGAGCTGAGCTGAGCTGAGCACTGATGAAAACTTATATGATGGAAGGCCCTCAACTGTTTTAAGAGCTCTTCCGTCAGGGAAAGCTGCATATTGCGATTATGAAATTATACAATTCCCTAATTTACAGTTTAAAAGATTAGTTTGTGGGAGGGTCGGATCATTTAATATAAAAATCGCAGACAAATCAGGAAAAGTTGTGAAATGTGATAACCTACACATTGTTTTAGAAATAAAATAATACGTTACTAAAAAAATAATGTCGCGTGGGCCAGAAGAATCAGGAGTTACATTAGCGCCTGTGAGGTGTATAACTTTAGAATTAAAAGACCTTGCAGACGTTGCGGACTTTGAACAGAACGGTGAGATAGGCGCTTTGTATGGTTTTGAGTACACTAAAGATGGTGATTATAAACGTAAAGAGGTTGGCGACAACAAAAGGTTTCCTAAACTAGAACAACTACGCAATGTAGAAGCAAATAATGCTGGCCAGTATGAATATAAAATAGTTCGAAAACCTGACAGCAAATGGCACTTAGAACCATATTTAGAATGGGACATAAAATTTGAATTCATAAGCCCATTTACATTTTTAGCCGTCAAAAAAGTTTCAGAAAAGCATTCAACTCTGGCCCTTTACATGTAAGTCTTATGCCAGAGACAATAGTCGAAAAGAGATTGAAATAACACCGTATGGGAAAAAACAGTACATCCTCCACAGAAAAGAAACGGTTTTAAAGGAAGCTTCTACAAAATTACAGTTCTTTCCAAGCAGAAAATTAGGAGACACGTTCACAATGATATTTGAAATTTCTGTCTTAAAAGATGTGGAGAGGGATGGGGTTGTGGGCGTTAGTGACGTCCTTATAAAAGGAATTAATATTAGCTGGCAAAACTTAGACGTTAAACGTCTTAAAGTTACGTCGTCATTCTTCACAACGGTGAGGATATTAAGGTCATAACAACAAGCAACAAAATCAATGTTGACTTAAATAGAAACAATCTACAGAACTGAATTGGATAATCTTACACATTTAGGCCTTATAGGGTTTTATTATACTGAACAAGTTTTGACAGAGAGTATGATAAATATAATAACAGATTAAATTAAATTCTGTTATAAAACTATGGAGGCAGTTAAACTTTATGACAAAAGAGCTCATTGTTCGTTGATTTGTGGACAAACTGGCTGTGGAAAAACAATATTTGTCCTAGACCTATTACAAACAGTTTATCGCTATAATTTTGATTATGCTGTGATTTTCTGTCCAACTCTTAAACGGAACAAAGCATATCATATAGAAGGTTTATATGGACAGATGATGACATATATAGTGATGCGCTCCCACAAAAGGTACATTGAGTGTCATTTTGAAGTTTTTGAGATTTTGGCACAGTCAGAAACTAGAGAAATTAAGCTTCACAATGATATGCTTGGTTTTGTTTTAGGTTTATTAAAACCAAAGTTATAGTAGTTTATATCCAGCTAGTAGCAAGGCAGCCATTTTGAGAAAATGCCTGTTAAAGTTGACAGAGCAATCTTGATGAAAAACCCTTAGCAACAGGGGTTATTTTTTAACAGAAATCAATGAAACTTGGAGCAAACAATCTTTACTCCTTCCTGCATCAATCAACGAGACATTTATCACTAATTCGTCCTCTTTTTCTTTTTTTCAAGTGATTTCCTTTAGAAAAAAAATGAGCATGAAACTGCAGATCACAGAAAGTGTCTCGCTCATTTGGATTTCATTTACAAACAGTTTTGCTGATTTTGTGGATGCCCCATCATCTTGTGAAGATTTGAGATCACATCTTTTAAAAGTTTTATTCCCAAACTGCAACAGTTGCATAACTATTTCTAAATCTCATTAATTTTTAACAGCCAAAATTTTTCTGATCTGAGAGCGCGCATTTTTCTTTCTTTTTCTGTTCAATGGGTTACTTGGTATCTGGTGAAAGGCAGCTCTTTGAAGCATAAAGCTGGAAGAACATGTTAAAAAAAAAAGAGTAAATTGCCTCTTTCTACCTTATACCCCCCCCCCCCCCCCATCCCCTCGAGAAAAAAAAATAGAAAAAAAGAAAATAAAAAAGACCACCTTCATTAGTCACAAGATGCATGCAATAATAAAAGCAAAATTTGCTGCCCGTCGTGTGCCTGATGCATTCTATTGTCCGCACAATCTCCCATTTCTCCGTGGCCAAAAGTGTCATCAACGTGGACAAGTGGTGCGTCTTCTTTGTCATCGCACTCTGACAGATCCACTTCAGTTTGCAAGTCGGATTCTTCGTCAGCTGGTGCGTTGAGTTGTGGCAGCAAAGGTTCCACATGTGTCAGTTCGTTCACATCTTGCTCATCTTCACTTGCAACATTGTCGCTGTTGTCGTCACTGTCGATCGTAGTTTCCGCGTCACCAAGAAAATAATCATTAATCAGATCTGTGATTTCTTCCATTTCGGGCATGCCAGCTGCCAAACTTTGACTTAGAAGATCGGCGAGGCGTTTCTCTTTTCGCTTCTCCATGATCGACGTTCGACATTCGCCCATCCCGACCGGTGTAAACAACTTGCACAGTTATTGCCCTTGAGATGAAATTGACCAATCGGAGGGTTGTTGCTACAGGGGTTCATGAGTCCCTCGTTCTCATTGGCTAAACTGCTAGCGTTTGTTTACTATATTTGGAAGCAAATTACGCACACATCTTAAAATATCCACTGTAGTGAATGAGCGAGCCGTTTGCGCGGGACTTTGCTGAGTCAAACGATAGGTCATATGCGTGGGTTGCCTGTATGGTTGTGTAGTAACAAAGCCGCGAAGTCGACCAAAATTTCGATGCTTTTGTGTTGATTTTTCGTCAACACACCTTACAAAAGGGTAAAATAAGTAACTTTATAGGTCGAATTGAGCTATAAGACTTCACAATATGAATTTTAAGGGTTTAAAGTTGCCAAAAATGCGAAAAACACAAAATCCATAAAAATAGATCAAACCACCTTTTCAAGCCCGTAGGCCAAATCGCTCTCAGCGACTTAGTGTACCCTTCGTGGGAGCGCGTCACATATTTAGTTGATCCTAGCAATAAATTGAGCGAGTGTTTAGAATACTTTTATAGAGCGTTTGAAGGAACACAGACTCTATTTATTATAGATGACTGTGCAGCAGAAAAAGACATAGTTAAAAAGAGAAACGCTTTGTCAAAACTAGCTTTCAGCGGAAGACATGCTGGGATAAGTGTGTGGATTTTATGTCAAACATATAACTCAGTTTTAAAAGACTTTAGAAGACAGTTAAAGACTGTAGTTTTATTTTACATGAAAGAAAGAGACGAATTTGATGCATGTTTGCGCGAAAATAATGTTATTAAAAACAAACAAGAAAAACAAAGGATTGAGCAAAAACTACAATCTGAAAAGTTTAGTAAATTAGTATTGAAAACGGATATTCCAACACAGTATGTTTGTTTGTAGGTTTACTAGTCAGAACTATAAAAACACACACACACACACACACACACACACACTCACACACGCATGCACGCACGCGTACATTGAGACACACACAGACACAGACACACGCCAAGCCGACAACATTCCATTTGTCACTTTACTGGTAGGCGCCCAGCCAACACAAATCAGCCCGTGTCAAATTACACAAAATTACCTAGCCAGGGCAGCGACGCGCGCCAGTGATCCAAGTGGATTCTCGCGCAGAGCAATCCTCATTTTTCATTGGACAAATGTCTCACGTGAAAAACCGTGTGTCAGGTATATATATAAATCTCAAAATAAATAACGTTGAGAATATGCCTGTGGTAGTTTTATATTCTTGTTTGTCATGGTACTGCAAAAGTCTAAATTTGGCCCTATTCCCTGCCCTCAGTGATCTCTTCCCCTTTCGTGTGGTCACTGGCGTGGCTATAAACGCCCGTAAACCAATGTCACGTTTGTGTCTTTGGTCGCTGACGTGGTTATGAATGCCAGCAAATCCAAATCTGGAAGAGTCACTAAAAAGGGGGTGAGGGGACTGCCCCAAATTAGAAACATAGCGAGCAGGCAACCAAGTATGAAAGTATACTACTGTTGAAGGCATATTCTCAAAACCCTTCACATCTGGCCACATTATCTGTGATCCTCTGGATCTGGCTTGGGGCCCTAGGGCGCCATAGGGTCTCAAGTTTGACCCATGGGTGATCAGTAATGTGGCTAGATGCGAAGAGTTTTGCATTTTTTTTTATTGAAAATGATCAAGAAAACACAAGATTAAGCAAAAACTGAAATCTGAAAAGTTTAGTAAATTAGTATTGAAAACGAACATTCCAACACAGTATGTTTGTTTGTAGGTTTACTAGTCAGAGAACAGGAAAACACGGCGAAACCGGTTAAGACCGGTTGAGAGCGGGTGAGCTTGAATCCGCGTTTTACTGTTCTCTGGACTGGATACTGTGCTCACATTAGTACAAGTGGACTGGATACTGTGCTCACATTAGTACATGTGGACTGGATACTGTGCTAACATTAGTACATGTGAAACTGTAAAATAGCATCAGTTTTGTTTCTGTTCTTTCCTGCTCACACCATTCCCCTCCCCCCACCCCTCACCCCCACCATGACCAACCACACTGGGGTTTTTTCTTTGTTAATAGCTAGTAAAATACTGGAAAAAATGGTAATTTCTTTCTGAGAATTAACATTGCAGAAAAAAGTATTTAAATCAGTAATACTTGGCAGTAATGACACTGTTTTTTGTCCAGTTCATATCAGGGATACCAGATGTAGTCTTACTCTTCCAGGTCACACGGTTCACAAAGATCACCACGTCAAAACTGACCATGCAGGTCAGTTTACAGTTGTAGGAATCAGTCAGTTTCACTCTTCCTGGTCAGACTGGGCACAAAGACCACCACATCAAAACTGACCCCACAATCAAGTCATGCATGATCAGTCACAGGCATTGAAACTCAGCAATGAAAATCATTATGCAAATGTGAATCAGTAATCAGTTAAAAAACATTTTGGTGGATAGTTTTAATCCTTGTTAAGACTTAGCGTTGGATAAGGGGGTGTGTGTGTGTGATGGCGGGTGGGGGTGTGAGGGGGAAGGAGGGAGGCACTGGTTTCATGAGCATCCCCCAGTCCCCTCCCCCAGCTGAAATTTTTAAAAAGTTTCAATGCTGAATATCATTCCACACTACTTGATATGACAATGAAGTATCACCAGATGGCACAAATTTGTACCATTTACAACAACAACAACAACAACAACAATAGTCTGGTGCAGGATGCAGGGGTGGAGGTGAAGGTGTGCCCTGCCCTCTCCCCCCCAAACATTTCACGCCCTTTGCAACCTTGATTTCCTTTCTAAACTTCTACCTGAACCCTTCCCCCCTCTCCCCCCAAACATTTAAGCACTTTGCAACCTTGATTTCCTTTCTATATTCCTACTGCACCCATCCCCTTCTCCTTACAAACTACTTGATCTGTTCCTGACTACAAAGACAAAGATTTGAATAAAACACACACACACACACACACACACACACAGATGGAGTTACCAACAGTAACAGAGGTGGAGGCAAAGGCAGAGACAGAAGCATTAACTGCAATGACAACCATGAAGGGGTTTACACAGTGCAACTCCTCACTCTGTGAGACACTGGGAATCAATCGAAAGTAAACACACAAAAGTAAAACAGCATGAAGATCTTAAACGATACATCACCAAAGATAACACGACACTGACAAGCTCTATCACAAATGGTATATCAATACAATAACAAACTGATAATGCAATATAACATACAACCTCTAGCATACTTACAAGTCCCGAACACGTTGCAAGCGTACTCAGGTGCCGACTTTCTTCTCTTTATCTTTGACTCTCTGGTCCTTGGCTGATCAGGAAAGTCACTGTCGTCTTTACGGTGTGCTGTGGGCCGCTCCCTTCCCATCCATGATGCAACTGACGATTCAATCAATAGCAAAATGCAATTTTGTCGAGCACAATACAACTGTTGAATTGTTTCTGATCTGACTGTAATGTGAATGAATTGTATAAGATTGTAGCTAATCTGTTTAACCTTCTAGCGACGTGCCGTGCGATAGTGACGGCAACTCAGTTGACCCGTCCACGAGGAGTCGTGCCCTGGTGACGGCAGCACTGCACTGCCTGGACGTGCCGTGCATCCATGACGGCACAACTACTAGTAGCGCGTCACAGTGGCCTTCGCCTTCCCGGTTACGCCGTCAGCTGTTTGACCCTCTGAGGAAAGCTGCAAGCTCGGCTTGGACAGAGCGCGTCACAGTTACCCATTTATTCCCATTGTCACCCCCCCCCCCCCCGCCCCCCCAATGTGTGCACTTATTGGCGTGTATATGTGTGCGTGCGTGTTTGTTCATGCGCACGCGCACACTTGTGTGTGTGTGTGTCTGTGTGTGTGTGTGTGTGTGTGTGTGTGTGGTTTGCCCACGGCAAGTGCTTTTTTTCCTTTTTTTTCCGTGTGGGGGGGGGGGGGGGGGGTGAGCCTTGCAGCTCTTAGCTGCGTCTGGCTAGTGGGTTTTTTCTCGGGGTTCTCCCGTTTTCCCTCTCACCCCTTGGTGCTTGGGTAGGGCAACCTACCCTTGGGTCAGACTTGGGTCGGATGCTTTAGGCGGCTGACCCCCTCTCTCTCCCCCCCCCCCCCCCCTTGTCATTTAAAATGCTTTTTCGAGTATATTGTATCTTACTTATTGTGCTTTCTCTTGTTCATTTCATTCATATGCAACACACCCACTACATACCATCACACCCTCCCCCTCCACTCACTCTCCTTCTCTCCCCCCCCCCCCCCCCCCTTATCATTTAAAATGCTTTTTCGAGTGTATTGTATCTTACTTATTGTGCTTTCTCTTGTTCATTTCATTCATATGCAACACACCCACTACATACCATCACACCCTCCCCCTCCACTCACTCTCCTTCCCCTCCTCTTCTCTCTCTCATTCTCCACCCTTCCTCTACTTCCATTCCTCTCTCTGTCTCTCCCCTCTCTTTCCCCCATCCCCCCCCCCTCTCTCTCTCTCTCTCTCCCTCCCTCTCCTTTTCCTCCTCCTCACTTTACTCTACCCTCTTTCCTCGTGCCCTATTCCTCGAACTCTACTCACTCTCTCTTCCACTGTCCCTCTGTCTACTTCATTCACCACTTCGGCTTCACAAGGGAGTATTGTGCATGTTTATGTCTGTACCTTTTTTTTTGTTTGTCGCTGAGGAAGGCATTTTGCCGAAAATTTCTTGTCCTGTTTTGTGTCGTGCATTAAACCGTCGTTACTTCACACTTTGTTTTGTGTGCTCTTCTGCTTTTTTGTCGTGTTTCAGTAACGCCGCAGTTTGTTTCATTTGCCTATTATTATTATTATTATTATTATTATTATTATTATTATTATTGTACAATGTCTTAATTGTGAACGCAATGCGATTTCTTTCAGTATTGGATATCTCGAGGCTTTGTGTTTTTTCAATGTGCATGTCTTTTATAATTCCTATTTTTACCATTTGCTCTTTTTTTAATCGTAAAGCGCTGCTGAGCATTTTTATGGAATATGCACTATAGAAATAAACATAATTATTATTATCATCATTATTATTACTATCATTATTATTACTATTATTATTATTATCATTATTATTATTATCAATTGGCCGGTTTGTTATGACTCATTTCATCCTTTTGAAAAGGATGTAATGTATTTTACACCTGGGCATATTCAAGTGTCTAGTGTATAATCATTCATTGTGATCTTTGCTTTCTGTATCTACCAAATTTGTTATTGCTTCACAACCGTAAAAGCTAAAGAAATGTATAAGAACATTTCATTTATATTCCAATTGTTCATAAGAAATGAACTGGTCACTTCCAAGCACCAAGTATACTTCACAATATACTTTTTCCTATATATCCATACTTCCCCCCCAAATATCCTGTTTCCCAACCTATATTCTGCGATTGTAAAACGCTGCTTACACATGTATTAAAAGAGAGAACCTCCAGCATACTTACAAGTCTTGGGCTGAAGGGGCCGTCTCCCCAAGCTGAAGATTCAGTTCTCCTTGTCTCTGACCCGCGCTGATCAGCGGTGTCATTGTTGATGTCATCAGCTGCTGGGGACAGATTTTCTCCCATGAGCAGTGGAATTGGAGATTGCAGTGCATGTGGCTTTTTTGATGCAGAGCTGCGCTCACATTAGCAGACATGCCTACCCCAAAATCTTACTATCAGGAACAGATGTTATAAAAATCAGGAACAAATTGAAATTTTCAAAAATTTTCAGGAACACTCAACCTTCCTTTTGTGGACACAACCGCGCGTGTGTAGGTTCACACACACACACATTCACACACACAAACACCATAACAATTCTGCAAAACCCCTCTCTTTCAGGCAGAAAAAACAACTTACCTTTATTTAGGCTACACTATGTACATTGCATGTCATGCATGGTTTTCACTGTGCAGACTTCAGAGACCTGTAGTAGGCACTCTTCAGGTCTGCATAGTCCGAGGTCTTCTATTGTTTTCGCCGCTATTTCTTTTATAATGGCTGTCCCCTTACTCCTGCCACACTGAAACTTCTTTGCCACATCAGAGTCTTTAAACATCAGTTTGAACGCTTTTGTAAAAGTATCCAAAACGGTGAAAGGCAGATTCAGTTCAGCAACAAGGTCGACGAGCATAACTTCGGCACGAATCACTTCATCTGTTGATTCTGCTTTGCTGGTCGACGAACTGGTGAAAAATCCAGAAATCTTGCGAGTGTGACCACAAGATATCTCAAAGTCCTTGTGTTTTTTGGATTCGACATGTCGACGACAGTCATCTTGGCCGCCATGCGCGATGGAGAACTCGCACTGGCAAACCGTGCACCAGCAAAAGTTTTCCCCTTTCCGTCCTTCTTGTAAACATGACCACCTCTCACTGTATTGTTTACGAAAGGTTTGCCGACGGCGATCTTGTTTTTTTCGCGGCTGCCGCTGGGGTCCATTTTGAGGTTCATCATCATCTGTCTCGCACACTCGCTTCGCAGTCTTCATGCTAGTCATGTTTGATAGTCGAGCGCGCTTTGTCTGAATCTCGGCTCCGTTCGGTACGTTTCGTCGACGGATATGGCAGTGTGAGCATGCGCACTGCGCTTCAATTCAATCGTCCTAACCGTCATCCGGTTTGTCCCTCTGTGAAAAATTGTCCACTCGTTTGATTTCGTTTTTTGTTTTTTTGTTTTTTTTTTTCCCCGGAACACGCGATCCCTGACCGTAACGTCCGGAACAAACCTCGATTTTTATGTTTTTCCGTAACAAATACGGCTATTCCGGTACGGTAGGCATGTCTGCTAGTCTATAATCATTCATTGTGATCTTTGCTTTCTGTATCTACCAAATTTGTTATTGCTTTACAACCATAAAAGCAAAAGAAATGTATAAGAACATTTCATTTATATTCCGATTGTTCATAAGAAATGAACTGGCCACTCCCAAGCACCAAGTATACGTCACAATATACTTTTTCCTATATGTCCATGCTTTCCCCCCAAACAGCCCATTTCCCAACTTATATTCTGCGATTGTAAAACGCTGCTTACACAAAGTGTTAAAAAGGATTCTTACAAAGTTAAAGTAGTTAAAAAATATTTTATATAGATATTTCACATCTTTCTATGAAATGCATTTGATTTAGAAAAAAAGGTACAAAACATTTCTGATCCATATTTTGAAATAACGTTTGGAAGTGGTGAAGTGAATGCCGTGATAGTTGTCCATTTCTGATGTGTTGTCCAAATGTTTTCTCACCCAAGCTGATTTTAACCAAAAGCAAACATCTTCAGTTCTGGTTGTCCACAACCACTGTTTGTGACAGTTTTATGTAAAAATAGGTTCTTTTCCTCTCTGTTCTGTCTTGTTGTTCAATGCAAATCTATAGGCCCTAACAGTGACTCTGCTACAGGTAAGAGAATAGTGTGACAGTTTAGGTAATAACACCTATGAGTGAAAAAGAAATGTGTGAAATAAATTATTTTGAAATGTCAGTACAACAAATAAATAGGAGGGGAGGCACTGGTTTCATGAGCATCCCCAGTCCCCTCCCCTAGCTGAAATTTTCAAAAACTTTTAATGCTGAATATCATTCCACACTACTTGAGATGACAATGGAGTATCACCAGATGGCACAAATTGTACCATTTACAAAACAAAAAAAATACATCAACAGCAACAACAGTCTGGTGCAGGATGCAGGGTGGAGGTGAAGGTGTGCCCCGCCCCTCTCCCCCAAACATTTTAAACTTTGCAACCTTATTTCCTTTCTTAACTTCTACCTGAACCCACCCCCCTCCCCCCCCCCCCCCCCCCCCTCCCCCCCCTCTAAGCCCTTTTGCAACCTTCATTTCCTTTCTACATTCCTACTGCACCCATCCCTCTCCTTACACACTAACCGATCTGTTCTTGCTACAAAGACAAGATTTGAATCTCTCTCTCCTCTCTTCTCTCCTCTCTCTCTCTCTCTCTCTCTCCTCTCTCTCTCTCTCTCTCACACACTACACACACACACACACACACACACACACACACACACACACACACACAGATCGAGTTACCAACAGTAACAGAATGAAAGCCTGATAGAAAAGAACAGAGCGAAGGCGGAGGCAAAGGCAGAGACAGAAGCATTAACTGCAATGACAACAACCATGAAGGGATTTACTCTGTGAGTAAGCTCACTTCACTTTACAACAGCATTTGAAACTAGAACCAAATAAGATGACTTGAACATCATACAAACCACACACATTCGCTCACTTTACAGAGAAAACCAGAAACACTGAGAATCAATCAAAAGTAAACACACAAAAATAAAACAGTACTAAAATCTTAAAAGATACATCACTAAAGATAACATGACATTGACAAGCTCTATCAAAAATGGTATATCAATATAATACAAACTGATAATGCACTACAACAGACAACTTCCACCATACTCACTAGTCCCAAGCGGCTTGCAGAGGTACTCAAGCATTGACTTTCTGCTCTCTGGCTCTCTGGTCCTCTGCTGATGAAGCAAGTCACAGTCGCCTTCATGATTTGCTGTGGGCCGCTCTCTTCCCATCAATGATGCCACTGACAATTCAATCAATAGTAACATGTCATTTTGTCCAACACAGTACAAGTGTTGAATTGTTTCTGATCCGACTGTACTGTGAATGAATTGTATATAAGATCGTGGCTAAACATCTGTTTAAACAAACAGATTTTCCATCCATTGCTGTTCAATACATTCCATTCCTTCTGTGCAAAGTTTGTCACACGGTACTGTGCATTTTTCTTCGCTGGAATCATCTCATTTTTGCATAAAACATGTTGTTAAGATTAAAAAAAAATTGTTTCCAATTACTGTAAACATTTGATTTGTATCCTATATCATACAGCATATCTGACAACAGTAATCGTGCGAGCATGCGCGCGTGCGTATGGTGTGTGTAGTGTGTTGTGTGTGTGTGTGTGTGTGTGTAAAGGAAAGGAGTGGTGTGACGGTCAGATATCCTGCCCCTATGCGGTTTTGTTTTCAAACTGGCTTTTACCCTCCTCCTTTCCCCATCCTCAATGTAACCTGTCCTCTTTTTATCTATGTAGTGTGGCGTTTTCTTTTAGCCCGAGAGTTTTTCGTTCTTTCCCCTAGTGGTATAGCTTGTTCAACCTCCTTCCTTCCTCCTGCACGTGGTTCTGGCCTCAGCCATGTTCTGCAGATTTGGAGAGATTCAGGCAGTTCACATGGGCCGGCTTTGAACTTAGTTTACGGGAGGTGTGCCAGCGGCTTGAAACCGGGATGTCTGTGTCGTCGCGTCGAGCGCGAAGGGTGTGACCGACAAGTCTTAATATTTTCTTGTGGTTGCCCTTTTTATTTTTCTTGTTCGCTATTTTTTTTTCTTCCGTTACTATAGTAAATTCATATGGGAGTTGAAAGAATGTTTTTTTTAAGCCACAATTTTGTGCTTAAAAAATAGCAATGTTGTCAGTTTATGCTGTAATATTTCTGAATTTCATAAGTTATAATTTGCAAAGTTTACCGAGGTAAACTAAGGGAAAGTTTTTATGGCCAACCCCTCATTTCAAAAGTGAGAGGATAAGACAAAGGGGGAAAAAGGACAGTCTGGAGTTGAAATGTTATGTCAGTTATAATATGTAATGTGTGTGACGTTACTCTTACTCAGACTGACTTCCCCTCTCTTTTCCACCATCAAGATACTTCCCCGTCCTGGTGACACCTCCCTCTTTCTTTCTGTTCCCATCCTTACCATCCAGGTTTTCTGTATCACTTGCTTGGCTTTACTTTGGTCTTTGTTTTCTGTCTATATTTCTCTCCCCTTCCTGTAATTCTACCTTTTGATGATTTTTTTTTTATTATTGTTCTGCCACCCTTTCATCTCCTACTTGACATGTTATGGAGTCCTATTTGGGTTTTTTTTCTTTTTCTTGACCACTGACCTCTGTATTGCCTCCCCACTGACAGACTGACCACTACAATAAGCGGGCTGAAACATAATTCTAATCGAGGCTTTAGGGCTTGTTTTGTTCTTGGGTTTGCGCGCACGTTGGCCTGCACGCTGGGCGTGTGCGGGTCCTTCCTGTCTCTCCACTGGGAACCGTCTGAGGATCTGGACAGCCGGGACGGATCCAGCAACCAGGCAGACCGTGATACGGAGGACTGCGATCCGTTTGACTCAACCTCTTCAGTGACGTGGTCTTCTGAGGGGCCACCCTTCAGTGACCCAGTCCTGTCAGTGTGTTGGTGACCACTTAAGTGACTGTCAGCCAGTTGTGCGTTCGGGGCTACACTCCAAGACTTCGCCTGGGCATTTCTGGGAACATTGGTGCCGGGCTCCGAAAGATAAGTGGTGGACATATAATGTGTCATGTGAGCGTGAGGGTGCATGTCAGTGTGTCATTTTCTTTTCACTTAAATTGATGTGTAGGGTTGTTGTTTTTTTTTTTGCATTTTTTTAATTATCTGAGATTAGGCCCTGTTCTGTTGATTTATTATTTTGTTCCTTTTCTTCTTTCCTCACCTCGTTTATAGTAGCGGGTTAGGAAAGGGGATTAGCTGGGCAAACCCTGGGAGTTTGGGTTTATTTTCATTTGTTTTGTCCCCAGGATTAGGTAGCCTCTTGTAATCCTGCCTTCTTCTTTACCCCACTTTCTGTTATTCTGTCTTTCTTCCCTCTTCTTGTATTTATCCCAACCCCACTTGGAGTGTGAGTGTGAGTGAAGCGATTGTTTTGTGTAATAAATATTATTTGTGTGTGTACGTCCTGGGTTCTTGTGCTTTCCGGTGAGTGTGGTGCGAGTGCCTGACTCTACTCTCCCTGTGGTTTTGACAGCCGGGACATCCCGTCTTGACAAGTGGTTTTTAGAGGATTTATGAGAGGGAGACTTTCTGTGAAATTTCTTATGTGATTTGTTTTTAAATTATTATTATTATTATTATTATTATTGTACAATGTCTTAATTGTGAACGCAATGCGATTTCTTTCAGTATTGGATATCTCGAGGCTTTGTGTTTTTTCAATGTGCATGTCTTTTATAATTCCTATTTTTACCATTTGCTCTTTTTTTAATCGTAAAGCGCTGTTGAGCATTTTTATGGAATATGCACCATAGAAATAAACATAATTATTATTATCATCATTATTATTACTATCATTATTATTACTATTATTATTATTATCATTATTATTATTATCAATTGGCCGGTTTGTTATGACTCATTTCATCCTTTTGAAAAGGATGTAATGTATTTTACACCTGGGCATATTCAAGTGTCTAGTGTATAATCATTCATTGTGATCTTTGCTTTCTGTATCTACCAAATTTGTTATTGCTTTACAACCGTAAAAGCTAAAGAAATGTATAAGAACATTTCATTTATATTCCAATTGTTCATAAGAAATGAACTGGTCACTTCCAAGCACCAAGTATACTTCACAATATACTTTTTCCTATATATCCATACTTCCCCCCCAAATATCCTGTTTCCCAACCTATATTCTGCGATTGTAAAACGCTGCTTACACATGCATTAAAGGAGAGAACCTCCAGCATACTTACACGTCTTGGGGCTGAAGGGGCCGTCTCCCCAAGCTGAAGATTCAGTTCTCCTTGTCTCTGACCCGCGCTGATCAGCGGTGTCATTGTTGATGTCATCAGCTGCTGGGGACAGATTTTCTCCCATGAGCAGTGGAATTGGAGATTGCAGTGCATGTGGCTTTTTTGATGCAGAGCTGCGCTCACATTAGCAGACATGCCTACCCCAAAATCTTACTATCAGGAACAGATGTTATAAAAATCAGGAACAAATTGAAATTTTCAAAAATTTTCAGGAACACTCAACCTTCCTTTTGTGGACACAACCGCGCGTGTGTAGGTTCACACACACACACATTCACACACACAAACACCATAACAATTCTGCAAAACCCCTCTCTTTCAGGCAGAAAAAACAACTTACCTTTATTTAGGCTACAACTATGTACATTGCATGTCATGCATGGTTTTCACTGTGCAGACTTCAGAGACCTGTAGTAGGCACTCTTCAGGTCTGCATAGTCCGAGGTCTTCTATTGTTTTCGTCGCTATTTCTTTTATAATGGCTGTCCCCTTACTCCTGCCACACTGAAACTTCTTTGCCACATCAGAGTCTTTAAACATCAGTTTGAACGCTTTTGTAAAAGTATCCAAAACGGTGAAAGGCAGATTCAGTTCAGCAACAAGGTCGACGAGCATAACTTCGGCACGAATCACTTCATCTGTTGATTCTGCTTTGCTGGTCGACGAACTGGTGAAAAATCCAGAAATCTTGCGAGTGTGACCACAAGATATCTCAAAGTCCTTGTGTTTTTTGGATTCGACATGTCGACGACAGTCATCTTGGCCGCCATGCGCGATGGAGAACTCGCACTGGCAAACCGTGCACCAGCAAAAGTTTTCCCCTTTCCGTCCTTCTTGTAAACATGACCACCTCTCACTGTATTGTTTACGAAAGGTTTGCCGACGGCGATCTTGTTTTTTTCGCGGCTGCCGCTGGGGTCCATTTTGAGGTTCATCATCATCTGTCTCGCACACTCGCTTCGCAGTCTTCATGCTAGTCATGTTTGATAGTCGAGCGCGCTTTGTCTGAATCTCGGCTCCGTTCGGTACGTTTCGTCGACGGATATGGCAGTGTGAGCATGCGCACTGCGCTTCAATTCAATCGTCCTAACCGTCATCCGGTTTGTCCCTCTGTGAAAAATTGTCCACTCGTTTGATTTCGTTTTTTTTTTTTTTTTTTTTTTTTTTTTCCGGAACACGCGATCCCTGACCGTAACGTCCGGAACAAACCTCGATTTTTATGTTTTTTCCGTAACAAATACGGCTATTCCGGTAACGGTAGGCATGTCTGCTAGTCTATAATCATTCATTGTGATCTTTGCTTTCTGTATCTACCAAATTTGTTATTGCTTTACAACCATAAAAGCAAAAGAAATGTAAAGAACATTTCATTTATATTCCGATTGTTCATAAGAAATAACTGGCCACTCCCAAGCACCAAGTATACTCACAATATACTTTTTCCTATATGTCCAAGCTTTCCCCCCAAACAGCCCATTTCCCAACTTATATTCTGCGATTGTAAAACGCTGCTTACACAAAGTGTTAAAAAAGGATTCTTACAAAGTTAAAGTAGTTAAAAAATATTTTATATAGATATTTCACATCTTTCTATGAAATGCATTTGATTTAGAAAAAAAGGTACAAAACATTTCTGATCCATATTTTGAAATAACGTTTGGAAGTGGTGAAGTGAATGCCGTGATAGTTGTCCATTTCTGATGTGTTGTCCAAATGTTTTCTCACCCAAGCTGATTTTAACCAAAAGCAAACATCTTCAGTTCTGGTTGTCCACAACCACTGTTTGTGACAGTTTTATGTAAAAATAGTTCTTTTCCTCTCTGTTCTGTCTTGTTGTTCAATGCAAATCTATAGGCCCTAACAGTGACTCTGCTACAGGTAAGAGAATAGTGTGACAGTTTAGTAATAACACCTATGAGTGAAAAAAGAAATGTGTGAAATAAATTATTTTGAAATGTCAGTACAACAAATAAATAGGAGGGGAGGCACTGGTTTCATGAGCATCCCCCAGTCCCCTCCCCTAGCTGAAATTTTCAAAAACTTTTAATGCTGAATATCATTCCACACTACTTGAGATGACAATGGAGTATCACCAGATGGCACAAATTTGTACCATTTACAACAACAACAAAAACAACATCAACAGCAACAACAGTCTGGTGCAGGATGCAGGGGTGGAGGTGAAGGTGTGCCCCGCCCCTCCCCCCAAACATTTTAAGCACTTTGCAACCTTGATTCCTTTCTTAACTTCTACCTGAACCCCCCCCCCTCCCCCCCCCCCCCTCCTAAGCCCTTTTGCAACCTTCATTTCCTTTCTACATTCCTACTGCACCCATCCCCTTCTCCTTACACACTAACCGATCTGTTCTTGGCTACAAAGACAAAAATTGAATCTCTCTCTCTCTCTCTCCTCTCACACACACACACACACACCACACACAGATGGAGTTACCAACAGTAACAGAATGAAAGCCTGATAGAAAAGAACAGAGCGAGAGGGGGGGCAAAGGCAGAGACAGAAGCATTAACTGCAATGACAACAACCATGAAGGGATTTACTCTGTAAGTAAGCTCACTGCACTTTACAACAGCATTTGAAACTAGAACCAAATACGATAACTTGAACATCATACAAACCACACACATTCGCTCACTTTACAGAGAAAACCAGAAACACTGAGAATCAATCAAAAGTAAACACACAAAAATAAAACAGTACTAAAATCTTAAAGGATACATCACCCAAGATAACATGACATTGACAAGCTCTATCAAAAATGGCATATCAATGTAATTACAAACTGATAATGCACTACAACAGACAACCTCCACCATACTCACTAGTCCCAAGCGGCTTGCAGAGGTACTCAAGCATTGACATTCTGCTCTCTGGCTCTCTGGTCTCTGCTGATGAAGCAAGTCACAGTCGCCTTCATGATTTGCTGTGGGCCGCTCTCTTCCCATCAATGATGCCACTGACAATTCAATCAATAGTAACATGTCATTTTTGTCCAACACAGTACAAGTGTTGAATTGTTTCTGATCCGACTGTACTGTGAATGAATTGTATATAAGATCGTGGCTAAACATCTGTTTAAACAAACAGATTTTCCATCCATTGCTGTTCAATACATTCCATTCCTTCTGTGCAAAGTTTGTCACACGGTACTGTGCATTTTTCTTCGCTGGAATCATCTCATTTTTGCATAAAACATGTTAAGATTAAAAAAAAATTGTTTCCAATTACTGTAAACATTTGATTTGTATCCTATATCATACAGCATATCTGACAACAGTAATCGTGCGAGCATGCGCGCGTGCGTATGTGTGGTAGTGTGTTTGTGTGTGTGTGTGTGTGTGTGTAAAGGAAAGGAGTGGTGTGACGGTCAGATATCCTGCCCCTATGCGGTTTTTGTTTTCATACTGGCTTTTACCCTCCTCCTTTCCCCATCCTCAATGTAACCTGTCCTCTTTTTATCTATGTAGTGTGGCGTTTTCTTTTAGCCCGAGAGTTTTTCGTTCTTTCCCCTAGTGGTATAGCTTGTTCAACCTCCTTCCTTCCTCCTGCACGTGGTTCTGGCCTCAGCCATGTTCTGCAGATTTGGAGAGATTCAGGCAGTTTACATGGCCGGCTTTGAACTTAGTTTACGGGAGGTGTGCCAGCGCTTGAAACCGGGATGTCTGTGTCGTTGCGTCGAGCGCGAAGGGTGTGACCGACAAGTCTTAATATTTTCTTGTGGTTGCCCTTTTTATTTTCTTGTTCGCTATTTTTTTTTCTTCCGTTCTATAGTAAATTCATATGGGAGTTGAAAGAATGTTTTTTTTAAGCCACAATTTTGTAGTAACTACAAAATTGTGGCTTAAAAAATAGCAATGTTGTCAGTTTATTGCTGTAATATTTCTTAATTTCATAAGTTATAATTTGCAAAGTTTACCGAGGTAAACTAAGGAAAGTTTTTATGGCCAACCCCTCATTTCAAAAGTGAGAGGATAAGACAAAGGGGGAAAAAGGACAGTCTGGAGTTGAAATGTTATGTCAGTTATAATATGTAATGTGTGTGACGTTACTCTTACTCAGACTGACTTCCCCTCTCTTTTCCACCATCAAGATACTTCCCCTTGCTGGTGACACCTCCCTCTTTCTTTCTGTTCCCATCCTTACCGTCCAGGTTTTCTGTTATCACTTGCTTGGCTTTACTTTGGTCTTTGTTTTCTGTCTATATTTCTCTCCCCTTCCTGTAATTCACCTTTTGATGATTTTTTTTTTATTGTTCTGCCACCCTTTCATCTCCTACTTGACATGTTATGGAGTCCTATTTGGTTTTTTTTCTTTTTCTTGACCACTGACCTCTGTACTGCCTCCCCACTGACAGACTGACCACTACAATAAGCGGGCTGAAACATAATTCTAATCGAGCTTTAGGGCTTGTTTTGTTCTTGGGTTTGCGCGCACGTTGGCCTGCACGCTGGGCGTGTGCGGGTCCTTCCTGTCTCTCCACTGGAACCGTCTGAGGATCTGGACAGCCGGACGGATCCAGCAACCAGGCAGACCGCGATACGGAGGACTGCGATCCGTTTGACTCAACCTCTTCGTGCAACCTCTCAGTGACGTGGTCTTCTGTGGGCCACCCTTCAGTGACCCAGTCCTGTCAGTGTGTTGGTGACCACTTAAGTGACTGTCAGCCAGTTGTGCGTTCGGGCTACACTCCAAGACTTCGCCTGGGCATTTCTGGGAACATTGGTGCCGGCTCCGAAAGATAAGTGGTGGACATATAATGTGTCATGTGAGCGTGAGGGTGCATGTCAGTGTGTCATTTTCTTTTCATTTAAATTGATGTGTAGGGTTTTGTTTGGTTTTTTTTTGCATTTTTTTATTATCTGAGATTAGGCCCTGTTCTTTTGATTTATTTCTTTGTTCCTTTTCTTCTTTCCTCACCTCGTTATAGTAGCGGGTTAGGAAAGGAGATTAGCTGGGCGAACCCTGGAGTTTGGGTTTATTTTCATTTGTTTTGTCCTAGGATTAGGTAGCCTCTTTTAATCCAGTCTTCCTCTTTACCCCACTTTCTGTTATTCTGTCTTTCTTCCCTCTTCTTGTATTTATCGAACCCCACTTAGAGTGTGAGCGTGAGTGAAGCGATTGTTTTGTGTAATAAATATTATTTGTGTGTACGTCCTGGGTTCTTGTGCTTTCCGGTGGGTGTGGTGCGAGTGCCTGACTCTACTCTCCCTGTGGTTCGGACAGCCGGGACATCCCGTCTTGACAAGTGGTTTTTAGAGGATTTATGAGAGGGAGACTTTCTGTGAAATTTCTTATGTGATTTGTTTTTTAATATATTATTATTATTATTATATATTATTGTACAATGTCTTAATTGTGAACGCAATGCGATTTCTTTCAGTATTGGATATCTCGAGGCTTTGTGTTTTTTCAATGTGCATGTCTTTTATAATTCCTATTTTACATTTGCTCTTTTTTTAATCGTAAAGCGCTGTTGAGCATTTTATGGAATATGCACCATAGAAATAAACATAATTATTATTATCATCATTATTATTACTATCATTATTATTACTATTATTAATTATTATCATTATTATTATTATCAATTGGCCGTGTTTGTTATGACTCATTTCATCCTTTTGAAAAGGATGTAATGTATTTTACACCTGGGCATATTCAAGTGTCTAGTGTATAATCATTCATTGTGATCTTTGCTTTCTGTATCTACCAAATTTGTTATTGCTTTACAACCGTAAAAGCTAAAGAAATGTATAAGAACATTTCATTTATATTCCAATTGTTCATAAGAAATGAACTGGTCACTTCCAAGCACCAAGTATACTTCACAATATACTTTTCCTATATATCCATACTCCCCCCCCCCAAATATCCTGTTTCCCAACCTATATTCTGCGATTGTAAAACGCTGCTTACACATGCATTAAAGGACAGAACCTCCAGCATACTTACACGTCTTGGGGCTGAAGGGCCGTCTCCCCAAGCTGAAGATTCAGTTCTCCTTGTCTCTGACCTGTGCTGATCAGCGGTGTCATTGTTGATGTCATCAGCTGCTGGTGACAGATTTTCTCCCATGAGCAGTGGAATTGGAGATTGCAGTGCATGTGGCTTTTTTGATGCAGAGCTGCGCTCACATTAGTACATGTGCACTGGATACTCTGCTCACATTAGTACATGTGCACTGGATACTGTGCTCACATCAGTACATGTGCACTGGATACTGTGCTCACAGTAGTACATGTGGAACTGTAAAATAGCATCTGTTTTGTATCCGTTCTTTCCTACTCACACCATCCCCATCCCCCCCCTCCCTCCCACCATGACCAACCACACTGTTGTTTTTTTTCTTTGTTAATAACTAGTAAAATACTGGAAAAAATGTTATATCCAGTTCATATCAGGATATCAGATGTAGTCTTACTCTTCCAGGTCAAACTGTTCACAAAGATCACCACATCAAAACTGACCCCACAATCAAGCCATGCATGATCAGTCGCAGGCATTGAAACTCAGCAATGAAAATTATTATGCAAATGTGAATCAGTAATCAGTTAAAAAACATTTTGGTGGATAGTTTTAATCCTTGTTAAGACTTAACGTTGGATAAGGGTGTGTGTGTGTGTGTGTGTGTGTGTGTGTGTGTGTGTGTGTGTGTGTGTGTGTGTGTGTGTGTGTGTGTGTGATGGGGGGTGGGGTGTGAGGGGAAGGAGGGAAGGCACTGGTTTCATGAGCATCCCCCAGTCCCCCTCCCCCAGCTGAAATTTTTAAAAAGTTTCAATGCTGAATATCATTCCACACTACTTGATATGACAATGGAGTATCACCAGATGGCACAAATTTGTACCATTTACAACAACAACAGTCTGGTGCAGGATGCAGGGGTGGAGGTGAAGGTGTGCCCCACCCCTCACCCCCCAAACATTTCAAGCTCTATGCAACCTTGATTTCCTTTCTAAACTTCTACCTGAACCCTTCCCCCCTCTCCCCCCAAACATTTCAAGCACTTTGCAACCTTCATTTCCTTTCTATATTCCTACTGCACCCACCCCCCTTCTCCTTACAAACTACTTGATCTGTTCCTGACTACAAAGACAAAGATTTGAATAAAACACACACACACAGATGGAGTTACCGACAACAACAGAACAAAAGACTGATAGAAAAGAACAGAGCGAGAGGCGGAGGCAAAGGCAGAGACAGAAGCATGAACTGCAATGACAACAACCATGAAGGGATTTACACAGTGCAACTCCTCACTCTATGAGTAACCTTACAGCACCTATGAGTAACCTTACAGCACCTCTATGACTAACCTTACAGCACCTCCATGGGTAACCTTACAGCACCTCTATGAGTAACCTTACAGCACTTTACAACAGCATTTTAAACTAGAACCAAATAAGATTAACTGGAACATCATATAAACAACACATTAGCTCACTTCACAGTGAAAACTGAAGATAACACTGGGAATCAATCAAAAGTAAACACACAAAAGTAAAACAGCTTGAAGATCTTAAAGGATACATCACCAAAGATAACATGACACTGACAAGCTCTATCACAATTGGCATATCAATATAATAACAAACTCATAATGCAATATAATATACAACCTCTAGCATACTTACAAGTCCCGAACATGTTGCAAGCGTACTCAGGTGCCGACGTTCTTCTCTTTGTCTCTGACTCGCTGGTCCTTGGCTGATCAGGAAAGTCCCTGTCATCTTTACGGTGTTTTGTGGGCCACTCATTTCCCATCCATGACGTAACTGACAATTCAATCGGTAGTAAAATGCAATTTTGTCGAGCACAATACAACTGTCGAATTGTTTCTGATCTGACTGTATTGTGAATGAATTGTATAAGATTGTGGCTAAATATCTGTTTAAACCTTTTTGCGATGTGCCGTGCGATAGTGACAGCAACTCGGTTGACCCGTCGATGACGAGCCGTGCCCTGGTGACAGCAACACTGTACTGCCTGGACGTGCCGTGCATCCATGACGGCACAACTATAAAAAATTCCCATGTTCTCTCGTCTACCGTACAGGGGATGCAGCTGCCATAAAATATTTAGAACAGGGTTCTAGCCACTGGAAGGGTAAGTTTACATGCACCAGCCATGACCTTTGTGACCCCAGAGTAGTCCGAACAAAGAGACCCGTCTGGCACTGGGAAGGCACGTGTGGAATTTCCTGCTTCACCAACAGATTGGGGAGAAGGAGAATGACATGTGGTTTTAGAACTGGTTCAGCAAAGTAGTTCAGAAAATGAGGGGGGTAAAGGTGTACAAGTTTATCGAAAAGAATCTGAGCTTGATTCCATTCCTTCAGTGCAAAGTTTGTCACATGGCACTGTGTGTTTTTCTTCACTGAATCATCTCATTTTTGCATCAAACATGTTAAGATTTTTAAAAAAGTTTGTTTCCAATTACTTTAAACAATCAGTTTGTATCCTATATCATACAGCATATTTGACAACTGTAATTGTGCGGGCGAGCATGCGTGCGTGCATGCGAGCGTGCATATGTGTGTGCGTGTGCGTGTGTGTGTGCGTGTGTGTGTGTAGTGTGTGTGTGTGTGTGTGTGTGTGTAGTGTGTGTGTGTGTAGTGTGTGTGTGTGTAGTGTGTGTGTGTGTGTGTGTGGTAGTGTGTGTGTAGTGTGTGTGTGTGTAGTGTGTTTGTGTGTGTGTGTGTGTGTGTGTGTGTAGTGTGTGTGTGTGTAGTGTGTGTGTGTGTGTGTGTGTGTGTGTGTGTGTGTGTGTGTGTGTGTGTGTGTGTGTGTGTGTGTGTGTGTGTGTGTGTGTGTAGTGTGTGTGTGTAGTGTGTGTGTGTGTGTGTGTGTGTGTGTGTGTGTGTGTGTGTGGTGTGTGTGTGTGTGGTGTAGTGTGTGTGTGTGTAGTGTGTGTGTGTGTGTGTGTGTGTGTGTGTGTAAGTATAAAGGAAAGGAGTGTTTTTTTTAAGAGGATTTATGAGAGGGAGACTTCCTGTGAAATGTCTTATGTGATTTGTTTTTAAATGATCATTTATTTATTTTTTTAAATTATTATTATTATACAATGTCTTAAATGTGAACGCAATGCGATTTCTTTCAGTATTGGATATCCCGAGGCTTTGTGTTTTTTCAATGTACATGTCTTTCATAATTCCTATTTTTACCATTTGTTCTTTTTTAATCGTAAAGCGCTGTTGAGCATTTTTATGGAATATGCACTATAGAAATAAACATAAATATCATCATCATCATCATTATTTTTATTATCATTATCAATTGGTCAGTTTTATATGACTGATTTCATTCTTTTGAAAAGGATGTAATATATTTTACACCTAGACATATTTAAGTGTCTAGTCTATAATTATTCATTGCGATCTTTGCTTTCTGTATCTACCAAATTTGTCATTGCTTTACAACCGTAAAAGCTAAAGAAATGTATAAGAACATTTCATTTTTATTCCAATTGTTCATAAGAAATGAATGAACTGGCCACTTCCAAGCACCAAGTATATTTCACAATATACTTTTTCGTATTATCCATGCTTTCCCCCAAACAGCCCATTGCCCAACCTATATTCTGCGATTGTAAAACGCTGCTTACACAAGATGTTAAAAAGGATTTTTACAAAGTTAAAGTTGTTAAAAAATATTCTATATAGGCATTTCACATCTTTCTGTGAAATGCATTTGATTTAGGAAAAAAGGTACAAAACATTTCTGATCCATATTTTGTAATGACGTTTGGAAGTGGTCAAATGAATGCCGTGATAGTAGTCCATTTCTGATCCATATTTTGAAGTAATGTTTGGAAGTGGTAAAGTGAATGCCGTGATAGTTGTCCATTTCTGTTTTTCTGCGATTGTAAAACGCTGCTTACACAAGGTGTTAAAAAGGATTTTAACAAAGTTAAAGTTGTTAAAAAATATTCTGTATAGGCATTTCACATCTTTCTGTGAAATGCATTTAATTTAGAAAAAAAAAGGTAAAAAAACATTTCTGATCCATATTTTGAAATAAAATTTGGAAGTGGTGAAATGAATGCCGTGATAGTAGTCCATTTCTGATCCATATTTTGAAATAACTTTTGGAAGTGGTAAAGTGAATGCCGTGATAGCAGTCCATTTCTGTTCCATATTTTGAAATAACGTCTGGAAGTGGTAAAGTGAATGCCGTGATAGTTGTCCATTTCTGATCCATATTTTGAAATAACGTTTGGAAGTGGTAAAGTAAATGCCGTGATAGTTGTCCATTTCTGTTCCATATTTTGAAATAACGTTTGGAAGTGGTGAAGTGAATGCCGTGACAGTTGTCCATTTCTGATCCATATTTTGAAATAACGTTTGGAAGTGGTGAAGTGAATGCCGTGACAGTTGTCCATTTCTGAGGTGTTGTCCAAATGTTTCGCACCCAAGTTGATTTTAACCAAAAGCAAACATCCTCAGTTCTGGTTGTCCACAACCACTGTTTGTGACAGTTTTATGTGAAAATATGTTCTTTTCCTCTCTGTTCTGTCTGTCTTGTTGTTCAATGCAAATCTATAGGCCCTAACAGTGACTCTGCTACAGGTAAGAGAATAGTGTGACAGTTTAGGTAATAACACCTATGAGTGAAAAAAGAAATGTGTGAAATAAATTATTTTGAAATGTCAGTACAACAAATAAATAGGAGGGGAGGCACTTCCTGGTCAAACTGATCATAAAGATCACCGCAAGCGGAAAGGAAGTAAAAACAGCATAAAAATCTTAATGGTAAATCACAAAGATTGCATAACATTCACAGGCTCAGACAGAAAGTTCACAATGGTGTTTCAACAAAACAACAAACTGAACATGTATTAAAAGAGAGAACCTCCAGCATACTTACACGTCTTGGGGCTGAAGGGGCCGTCTCCCCAAGCTGAAGATTTAGTTCTCCTTGTCTCTGACCTGTGCTGATCAGCGGTGTCATTGTCGATGTCATCAGCTGCTGGGGACAGATTATCTCCCATGAGCAGTGTAATCGGAGATCCCAATGCATGTGGCTTTCTTGATGCAGAGCGTGGCCCTGTCCTGGTGTCTCCAGCTCTTCCAGATTCTGGTTCCTCCTCCCATTCTTCTTTGTCTTGCTCTGAAAATTCAGTTCTCCTTGTCTCTGACCTGCGCTGATCAGCCTTTTGAAGGTCGATAATGTGATGTACTGGGTGCGGCACTCCCTCCATGGAGTGAAGGACCACAGATCTCAAGCGAAGTGCAGAGCCTGGCCCTGTCCAGGTGTCTCCAGTTTTTACAGATTCTGGTTCCTCTTTCCGCTCTTCTTCATATTGGTCTGGCCATTCCATCCTTAGAGACATTTTCTGTCCAATTCTACTTGTTTGGCCTTTATTTTATTTTTATTTTTTCTTAGGTTCTCCTGTTTTTCAAGCCAGGTCACAACAAATCTGAATGCAATTATCTTGATATCCCACAGCAGGCTGTAAACAAACAGAAAATATAGCACATATGTCATTGGTATATACATGTATACATTCCATCATGTGCTCCATTCCATAAACACAGGGTCATAGGGTGCTATGACACACATATAAACAACCATGTTGCTGCAACTTAAACATTCATCACAGCATTTCACTGACAGACACATGAACAACAGTATTGCTGCAACCTTAAACATTCATTACAGCATTTCAGTGATAGACACATGAACAACAGTATTGCTGCAACTCAAACGTTCATCACAGCACTTCACTGACAGACACATGAACAACACTGCTGCTGCTACTTAAGGCTATCACCGGTTTTCAGTGGCAGAAGAATGAACAATGTAATGTCTTCTTAGTCATTTATCACAGCATTTCATTGATGAACATATTAATGACATCATTGGTGCTGTTGTTTAAACGTCCATCAATCATTTCAGTCACAGACACATGGACGATGATGTCGCAACTATCAACGCATTGATTACATCATTTCAGTTATAGACACATGGACGATTATGTCGCTACTATTAATGCATTCATCACATCATTTCAGTTCACACAAACAACGATGTTGTTGCCACTTAAATAAATATCAATCACAGGATTTCAGTGACAAAAACACAAACAATACTGCTGCTATTGCACCAACAAAAACACAATGGAAATGAGGAGAGAAAACATTAGACAGTCATTTCACTGACAGAAAAGAGTTGTGCAACTGCGAGAGTTGATCAACTGACTGCTTGCCTCAACAGTCTCTTCCTATGCAACAAAGTACATAAATTTAAGAAAAACAAACAAACAAACAAACAAAAACCAAAGACATTTAAATATACAGTAAGAGTCTAGATTTTTTCCCCTTCATTTTTTCCCCGTATCGTGTGTCTCGAATTGACTGTACTGCAAAACAGTAAGTAATTAGCTGAGTTGAGTTGTCATAACTCTATGATGAATGTGTGGCATTTTCTTCTTGTTGTTATTTACTTTACTCTTTAGTGTCAAATAATACACAACATCATTAATGGATGATAGACAGCAGTGTTCCATACTCTCCGAACAGTGTTGTACATAAACATTAAACTGCATGCGTAAAGGCTGAAAGTAATAAACAGAAAACAAAGTAAACATTCTTCTAAAATACACATCTGGCTTTATTAAAACCTTCAACAGTCAAGGGATCACGATTATAGACTGATTTTACATTTAGTTTCAACATTTTACATGTCATTTTTAAAAGGGACATAGTTAATAAATTCATTTCACATTTGCTCTGTACAGAAGGAAGTGGTGGGAAAATGAAATTGTTTTGTTTCAATTTG
>CM031628.1:5604263-5606763 GCA_018398815.1 Conus ventricosus | reverse complement strand
ACTACTGTCCTGCTATGCGTGGATTTGCTTAGAAAGGCACTTAACCAGCAGGGCGGAAGGGAGGGAGATAATTTCGTCCTACCGCCTCCACCTCCCTGATTTTGCCAGGTGAGGGTGACTTGACTTGACTTGACTTGACTTGACTTGACTTGATTCAACGTTTGAGGCCCTTTTGGGGCCTGTTCGTTGGTCCTAGCTTACTGGCTTAAGTTTTCACATGCGTGGGAATACATGTCCCTAACTTAAGTCAGACACTCTGGCTCGTAAACTATCTTTAGTTGTTTCCAGTGTTGGTCCAAATGTCTTTTGAAAGCATTCAGTGAAGGGGCTGAGACCACCGTGTCTGGCAAACTGTTCCAGCTGGAGACCACTCTGTGGGAAAAAAAATTTGATCTGATATTTATTCTTGGTCTCTGCTTCTGCAGTTTCAAAGAATTCCCCCTAAGGTCAGTGGTAGTAGCTAATTTGAAGACAGGAGCACTTACTTTGTAGTAGCCGTTCAGATATTTAAAGACTTCAATAATATCGCCTCTGAGACATCTGTGTTCTAAGCTTGGTAGTTTTAGTACCTTTAGTCTCTCTGAGTAAGGCCTGTCTTTCAAATGACTGAGGAGTCTGGTTGCTCGGCGCTGCACATCTTCTATTTCTCTGCAAAGCGTTTTCTGGTATGGCTGCCAGACACAATGCCCATACTCTAACAGTGGACGCACAAGACTTTTGAACAACTGGCTGAAAGTCTGTTCTGAAAGATAATCAAAGGACCTCCGAATCAACCCACTATCTTGTTGGCTTTGGCTGTGACTTGTGCCACATGATCTTTAAATGTGAGGTTTTCATCTATTGTTACTCCCAGATCTCTTTCCAGTTTGCTCTCGGCCAGTGTTGTTGTACTCCGCTCTCCTTCTTCAGTTTTTCCTTTCATGGTGTATGATGCTGCTGATTTTTTATTGCCTAGTTTCAGAACACTGCATTTTTGTGGATGGAACTTTAGTTGCCATTTGTCTGACCATATTTGGAGTTCATCCAGATCAGCTTGCAGTTCCTTTGCTCCCATCTCAGTATCTGTTCTTGTAAATACCTTAGTATCATCTGCAAACATCTTTACAGAAGTCTTGACTTTTCGTGGTAGGTCATTTATAAACATGACGAAGAGGAGTGGTCCAAGAACGCTACCTTGAGGAATGCCACTTGTCACTTCGGCTTCTTGTGATTTCACACCATTGACTACAACATTCTGCTTTCTGTCGGTTAAGAAATCTTTGATCCAGTTCAAGGCTTTTTCATGTATTCCAAATGCTGATAACTTTGCTAGGAGTCTACGGTGTGGTACAGAGTCGAAGGCTTTCTGGTAATCCATGTATATGATATCAACACTACCTCCCTCATCAATAATGTCTGTCCAGGCATCCATGACTTCCAACAATTGTGTAATACACGACCTTCCTGGAACAAAACCATGTTGGTCTTGACTAATCAGTGAGTTTTTCTGTAAATGATCCATTACTTGCTTTCGAACGATCTTCTCCATTACCTTACAGACTACACAGGTCAGGCTTACAGGTCTATAATTGCTTGGCATCATCTTGCTACCTTTCTTGAAATTCGTGTGTGACATTTGCCTTTTCCAATCCTTAGGAACTTGACCTGTGTCTACAGATAAACTGAAAAGATGTGCCAGTGGTTGAGACAGTTCGGCAGCGGCGCTTGCCAAAATGCTAGGTGGTATACCATCTGGACCTGGAGCTTTGCCGTTTTGAAGAGTTTCGAGCAGTTTACGGACCATTTCAGGCTTAATCGTGATATCTGTGAGTGCTTCCTCAAAGTCATACATTGGTAGATCTGGGAGTGGTCCTGAGTTTTCAATGGTAAAGACACTTTGAAAGAAATGATTTAATAATTCTGCTTTTTCCTTATCATTCTTGGTCTTTGAACCATCTGCCTTTTTCAGATCTGATATTCCTGGTCTTGATGATGTTTTTGACTTCACGAAGTTCCAAAAGCATTTGGGGTTTGTCTTTGCTTCTTCTGCCACTTTGCGTTCCAAGTTTCTTTGAGCCCTACGACATTCCTTTCTTGCTCGGTTATTCTCTGTTTTATAAGTCTGGTATTCTTTCCCGGCTTTTGTCTCCTTCCATCTTCTGAAGAGTCTATGCTTTTTCCTGACTGACTTCAGTGTGCCCTTGTCCATCCAGTTCTTCCCTTTCTTGCCTGAGCTGCTTGTTAATGGCGTCGACTTTTCAATTGCATTATAGATGTGGTCTTTGATTTTCTCCCATGTTTCATTGGCTGATAAGTTTTTTGTCTCTTTTTCCCACTCAATGGAAGCAAGTTCATTTTTAAGTTTGTCCACATCGGTTTTTTTGAAAATTGTATCTTGGGGCTTGACGAGTACTTTCAAAAGAGCAGGTTAAGTTGATGAGAAGGGACAAGTGGTCACTCTTTCCAAGTCCTGCTTCCGTTCTAATTTCATTGACCATGTCATCTCTGTTAGTAAAAACAA
>CM031628.1:5566763-5599263 GCA_018398815.1 Conus ventricosus | reverse complement strand
TTCCCCTTCCAGTCCCATGTTTTTAATTCAAGACAGAATGGACCGGTGACTATTAAACGTCAAAACAGGTCTGTCAATAACTGGCATTCAATCCCAAATCCTCCCGAAGATGGAGTATGGCTGCCTTAATGGCGGGATAAAAAACGGTCATACACACAAAACTCCACTGCCTGTCTATACAGGCAGTGTCCGCAGGAGTATCAGCCTGCGTACGCAGAAAGAAAGAAAGAAAGAAATCCCAAATCAACAAAACAGGCTGCCGGGTTACAGGCAGCAAAGCAGCGCCCCAACTAATGACTCACTACTCACCCCTTTCCTGCAGGAACAATCCACTGCCCCCTCAAACTTCAAGTGCCCCCCGCGGTCCTCCTCCCGCTCCCCCTCCTCTCAGTATAACGGCAGCCAGACAACTCCGCCTAACCAGATCCCTCTCCACTATCCTCCATGCCTGGGAATGAACACTGTAGCGCCGGGTCGTAACAGGTTTTATCACCCAATGTTCAATTGTGACAATACCTTCACCATGACACAAACACCGCCTATTTCGTATGACCAACTTCTGTTTAACCTGATGACATCCTACATAAACACACATCAAATGCAACAAAGTCAATTTGCTGGTTGAGAATACATTAGTGTGTGTTTTGTGTGTGTGTGTGTGTGTGTGTGTGTGTGTGTGTGTGTGTGTGTGTGTGTGTGTGTGTGTGTGTGTGTGTGTGTGTGTGTGCATATGTATGTGTGTTTCCGTATGTTCGTGCATACGAGTGTGTGAGTTGTAATAAAAACAGAGAGCTCAGCGTGGAGCTGAACATTGCATCGCTAGACTTTGGTGGAGGTCACGACGTATATTTGGTAGAGAATATTTTCATTATAGACAGCTGCATCAGGCCACTGCAGTCGCAAATCGTGTCGTGTGTGTATGCAGTCTGCGTGAGGTGAGCAGGGCTGCCTTTTCACTGAACAAAGTGTTCAGTTTTCACACATGTACATAATATAGGAATAGTACAAAATATTGCGTACTTCCGCTTTTTTCCCTTTCACACATTGTTCCTTTTTTCTCATATTGTTACTTTATTTGTCTCCTTGATATATAGTTTGATTTGTAATCTCTGAGATTTAATGAGACCAATTCAGTGCTTGTGTATTCCTTAAATGGTTTCATTTTTCTTGATGTGCATTGTGAATTTGTCAATTTTGAAACAGTGATTTAAGTTAAATAACAGAACTAGTTTTATCTGTATCAAATGATTCATAGTCTTTATGATTGTATTGTATGCATTCCTCTGCGTATTACGTTGCATAAAGTAGACTGTGCATAAGATTACAGTTGAATATTGACTGACGTTTTTGTAACACTATGCCTTCTGCGTTAGACACATGGCCCTCACAGGAGGGGCTTCGAGTAGGATTTTTAAATATCAACAGTGCTAGAAATAAGGCCGATGATATTGCAACGATTCTATATAATAATGGCAATAACTTTCATGTCTTTTGTATTGCTGAATCTCGATTAACAGATTTGATTCCTGATTCCGATATGTACATGCCTAACTATACCACAAACCGACTTGATCCTGTTACACCTAAATCAACTGGATTACTTTTGTATTGTTCAAATTCAGTAAACTTCAAAAGAATGTCCCGTTTGGAAACATATGATGTTGAATCAATCTGGATAGAAATTACTTTTAGACATTCTGAACCAATCTTGGTAGGACTTCTATATAGAAACCCAGCTGAAACTACCGACTGGTATGACAAGTTTGATTCAATGATGGATGCTGCAAATTTTGAGTCTAAAGAAATAATTCTTTTTGGTGATTTTAATATAGATTTGACAAAACCTGGAACAAAATGGAGTCGTGTTTATGCTATGTATGGATTAGAACAAATAATTGATCGACCGACACGTATTACTGAACATACTGAAACTCTAATTGTTCATATTTATGTTAACACAAAAGCAAACTTAGTCGAAATGTGTTCTGTACAGACCGGATGCAGTGACCATTCAACTGTTTGTTTAACATGGAAGAAGAAAGGTATCAAAATTCCCAAGTTTGGTCATCTTTTACCGATGCTTTACACATTTCAATAGAAAGGCTTTCCTTTACGATTTACTTCACCCAGGTTTAGTTTATGTTTATCAGGTAAGAAACCCCCGATGGTGTTGTTAACTTCTGGATTAATACGTTTAATTCAGTGTATAATGAACATGCTCCTTTTGTAAGAAAAAGAGTGACATATGTTATTAAACCTCCTTGGCTGACTAAGGAAATAGACAATAAAATATATAAAAGAGACCATTGTTTCAGGTCAAAATACAAAGAACAATTCAGAAAACAAAGAAATAGAGTTAATTCTATGAAACGAAAAAGCGAAGAAAAAATATTTTCAAGATTTATTATCTTCTTCACAGAATTCAAAAGTGAAGTGGAAGGCTATTAATCTTTTAACCAATAATAAATTGAAGGCTTCTTCTCAAAATCCAGTAAAAGACATATCACCAGAAGATCTTAACTCTCATTTTGCAAATGTCGCTAATAACACAATAGTAAGTGAAAAAACTAATCAGAACGATTTACAAGAGTTACAACAATATTGTCGTTCAAAAAAATGTCACTTCGGTTTTCTCCATACCGTATGATTATTTCAATAAATGAAGTTTTTCATTGGTTGCTGAATTTAAAACAATCAGGAACCAGAGACTTGGACGGAATCGATGGAAAGTAAAGAATCTCTTCAACAGTTATCGCTGATACACTCACCTATGCTTATAATCTGTGCATTGAAAAAGAATATTTTCCCCCCAAATTTAAGCAGGCCAAAGTGATACCTTTGCTCAGGAATGGAGATCCTGCCAATCCCTCTAACTATAGACCCATCTCAATTCTTTCCCTTTTGTGAAAACCAGTTGAAAGACATATTCAAATACATTTATATTTTCATCTGAAGTATTATGATCTCTAATTCATGACAATGAATCAGGTTTTCGACAAAATCACTCTTGCCATTCATCTCTCATACAGCTTATAGATACATGTATATCTAATATAAACAATAATGAATTTACTGGAATTCTTTTTGTTGATTTTGCTAAAGCTTTTGACGTTACTAGCCATTCGCATCTGATAAAAAAAGGCTTACACATTACAAACTATCAAGTAAGGCTATAGAGTTTATCAGATCTTTTCTTAATGATCGTCAAAAACTTGTTGAAATTAGTTCTAACAGGTCTGAATTACTTCCTTTGAAATTTGGTTGTTCCTCAAGGATCTGTTTTAGGACCCCTCTTGTTTTCTATCTACATAAATGATTTGCCTTTATATATAAAGTGCGGTTGCGAAATGTTTGCTGACGACACTTCACTGCAGTCAAATAGTGCTAATCCTACCATTCTAGTAAGTAACCTTCAAAGTAATATCAAGAGACTAATTCTATGGACAAAAATGAACCCTCAAGGCAGATAAAACAAAATGCATGTTTGTGACCACACGTCAAAAACGACAGAAAATGAGTTTCCCTTTTGCATCATTATATGTCAAAGACCAAAAGATCGAGGTGGTAACATCTCATAAAATATTTGGGGTTATTATTGACAATGACTTATCATGGTATGATCACATCACTGATCTTGGAAAACGTATAAAATTTATATCCAAAAGAATTTATCAACTTACAAAAATAAACATTTTCTTAATCTTCAAACCAGGAAAGTATTCTTTCACGCACACATTTAATCTCTTATTAACTATGCGTCCACCTTATGGGATAATTCTAGTGAAACTAATTTGAAACAAATAAGTTGTCTACATAAAAGAGCTATAAAGATAATACATTTGAAATCTACTGCTTTGAAAGGGAGTGATTACAGAACATTAAATATTCTACCGTTTAAAGACAGACTCTTCTTCAACAAACGTTTATGTATGTACAATGTAGTGAATAGAATAGCGCCAAAGAAAACCATCCAAAACTTTGTAATCAGTGAAAATAGACACTCACACAAGCTCTCCTTCCCCAGACACCGCAACAATCTCTACAAATTAAGTTTTACATATTCTGGAGGTACAATATGGAACAATTTACCATCTTCTTTAAAATCATGTCATTTGAAAGGAACACTTAACAAGGGCTCTTAAAAGGAATCTGATGGAAAAATTATCGAATGATTAATGCTTATTCAATTGCCCCCTCTCTCTCTCTCTCTCTCTCTCTCTCTCTCTCTCTCTCTCTCTCTCTCTCTCTCTCTCTCTCTCTCTCTCTCTCTCTCTTGTATATAATGTGATATGTAATGTTAATTACAATATTTACTTAACTTGTACAATCGTTTTGATAGCATTATGATCCTTGAATGTGTTAATTGCTTCAATATGTTCTTTCTTCATAATGTGTTGATAAATTAATGTTTTGTTGGTTTCTTGAATAATTTTTTTCTTCTCTTTTTGTGAGGGCAGGATGAAAAAAAAGCTGTAAAGCTTATTCTTTAACCCTCAATAAAGATAATTTTGACCTGACTTGACTTACCACACACACACACACACACACACACACACACACACACACACACACACACACACACACACACACACACACACACACACACACACATGCGCACGCGCGTCTTGCATCTATCAACCTAGGACCTAGCATGGTATTCGTCATCTACTATTCATAGGATTTACTGCACTTGACTTTGATTTTGTAAGAAGAAAACTGATTTTCCACTGGGGGAAAGAGATTTCCTGATTTTTTAAAATCTGTGAACCGATGAAATTCTCTGTTAATTGATCTGTAAACCATTTTTATCACTTTCTTCGATTTTTGCTAGAATTTGGAATAGTGTCAGTTTGATGATAATGCAAGGAAACTGCTAATTCTTTAATCTTGTTTTAATCTGTTTACCTTTGTCTTTTGTCATATGGATGACTCTCACCCTAATGTTCTCATGTTACTCTTGTTTATTCAAGGATTTGTTTATGTAACACTTATGGCTAGAACAGGGAAGAACAAAGAATGAAAAGGTATTAAAACTATCACGAATCAATTTACACTCATTAAAAGCAAATGCTATAACAGGTGATCTCACTGAGACCTGTGTAATATTAACTTATTCAGATGATATCAGTTTTGAGTCGTACTTTTTATCATTATGTGATAAAACTAGACATCAAGAGAGTAAAATACAATTATGCAGTGTTCTGTTACTGACAATATACAAACCATAACAAACTGACTTTTCCAGTATCCAAACCTGTCAACTGAAATATACGAGCAAACTGCACTGATGGACAAATAATAGAGGAATACTGCTGGTTTTCTGCTGCGTCTTTCTAATTCAGGTGCTGGTCACCATCATCATCATCATCATCATCATCATCATCATAATCATCATCATCATCATCATCATCATCATCATCATCATCATCATCATCATCATTATCATCACCATCATCATCATCATCGTCATCATCATCATCATCATCATCATCATCATCATCATCATCATCATCATCATCATCGTCGTCGTCGTCGTCGTCGTCATCATCATCATCATCATCATCATCATCATCATCATCATCATCATCATCATCATCATCATCATCCTAATTATTATCATCATCATCGGTGTCGTCATCGTCGTTGTCATCATCATCATAATCATCAGCAATATCATCATTGTAGTCGTCGTCGTCGTCGTCGTCGTCGTCGTCGTCGTCGTCCTCCTCCTCCTCCTCCTCCTCCCTCCTCCTCCTCCTCCTCATTACCATCATCATCATTATCATAACATTAACACCCACATCACATTAACTTCATCATTATTATCATTTCTATTTCTTCACGGTGACTGTTGTCGTTATCATTGGTCAAAGATGGACACAATACAAAAGACTTATGTACATGTAACATTACAACGAACTTCAGTCATTACATGTCTATTCAAGAACAAACTGCAGTTTGTTTGTTTGTCTGTTTGTTTGTTTGTTTTCTGTATTACTGCTTTGAAACAAATGAAGCATTCAGCAATATTGGCCTCCCTTTTACAGGAAGGTGGTAGATTATTAACGGGATATATTTCCTTCTCACGTTTGTCTTTCACGACTTTCAACTTCCCCAACACACAAAGAGATGTCTATGCAGCCTATTTTTTTAACGTCGGCTGAAAAGCGTTGTCGAAACTTATACAGCAGTTAGTGGTCGTACGATTTACCACAGAAGTAGTGAATTCAAGAAAGTGAAAACAGGCCTACAAACAGTGTTGATAACTGGCACATTGCTGGGCAGTGCGTGTCTGGACTGTGGCCCTCCTTTTGTTTCATTTTTCTAATTTTTTTTTCCACAAGATGTGTTAATTGAGTGATGCTCCTTTTTCTCCCAAGTCATTGCAACAAATGGGCACTGTGTCGTTCGGTTGCGTTATCAATTCAATTGTATACAGGTATTGGTAACGAAGTCAAAGTTTGTTCTAATGGACGAGAACAACATCAATTGAATGAAAAGTACATAGTTTGATCGTCTTTTTTTCTTCTTTTTTTTTTTTCCAAATCGTGTCAGAATTTGGAGGCATTCGCATAAACAGAAGTATCTATATTGTTATTGTACGTGCTCTGTAACAAGCATTGTCTCATGCTAAGTTAATTTGTAGCATAGTGTCATGATAATTAGTGTGTAATAAGCACCTGTCATCATAAGTTAATGTATAATAAGCACCTGTCGTGATAAGTTAATGTGTAATAAGCACCTGTCATGATAAGTTAATGTATAATAAGCACCTGTCATGATAGGTCAATGTGTAATAAGCACCTGTCATGATAAGTTAATGTATAATAAGCACCTGTCATGATAAGTCAATGTGTAATAAGCACCTGTCATGATAAGTTAATGTATAATGAGCACCTGTCATGATAAGCTAATGTGTAATACGCACCTGTCATGATAAGGTAATGTGTAATAAGCACCTGTCATGATACGTTAATTTATAACAAGCACCTGTCATGATAAGTTAATGTGTAATTAGACCTGTCATGACAAGTTAATGTGTAATAGCACAGTGTCATGACAAGCTAATGTGTAATAGCACAGTGTCATGACAAGTTAATGTGTAATAGCACAGTGTCATGACAAGTTAATGTGTAATAGCACAGTGTCATGACAAGTTAATGTGTAATAGCACAGTGTCATGACAAGTTAATGTGTAATGAGCACAGTGTCATGACAAATTAATGTGTAATAGCACAGCGTCATGATAGGTTAATGTGTAATAGGCACAGCGTCATGATAAGTTAATGTGTAATAGGCACAGTGTCATGATAAGTTAATGTGTAATAGGCACAATCGTCATGATAAGTTAATGTGTAATAAGTATAGTGTCATGATAAGGTAATGTGTAATAAGTACAGCGTCATGATAAGTTAATGTGTAATAGGCACAGCGTCATGATAAGTTAATGTGTAATAGGCACAGCGTCATGATAAGTTAATGTGTAATAGGCACAGCGTCATGATAAGTTAATGTGTAATAGGCACAGCGTCATGATAAGTTAATGTGTAATAAGTACAGTGTCATGATAAGGTAATGTGTAATAAGTACAGCGTCATGATAAGTTAATGTGTAATAAGCACACGCACGCACGCACGCACGCATGCACGCACGCACGCACGCACGCACGCACGCACGCACGCACCACACACACACACACACACACACACACACACACACACACACACACACACACACACACACACACACACTCTCTCTCTCTCTCTCTCTCTCTCTCTCTCTCTCACACACACACACACACACACACACACACACACACACACACACACACACACACACACAAAACAAAACGGATTACCAAGTCAGATTGACTCACACACTCATGATATCAGATGTTTATTCATCACTATACATATGTGTGTGTGTGTGTGTGTGTGTGGTGTGTGTGTGTGTGTGTGTGTGTGTGTGTGTGTGTTGTGTCTGACAGAGAGAGAGAGAGAGAGAGAGAGAGAGAGAGAGAGAGAGAGAGGAGTGCATGTGTGTGTGCGTGCGTGCGTGCGTGCGTGCGTGCGTGCGTGCGTGCGTGCGTGCGTGTGTGTGGTGTGTGTGTGTGTGTGTGTGTGTGTGTGTGTTTTGTGTGTGTGTGTGTGTGTGTGTAGATGCACATGTAAGTCAGTGACAATCTTAACTTTCACACAGGCCTTACATGTATTCTAAAACAGAAGATTATAACTACGTTATCTTCCTGATCATTACCGATAACGGAAGGGTTTTACAACTGGGGTAGTCCATTACTTTCTAGGCAAGACATATTGTATGTTCTCTCATACACAGCTGACTGACACATCCCTGGCGCATGACCTGATCAGACGTGCTGTTGAGAGAAGGTTGGCGGGCTGGGTGGTTGGCGGGTGGGTGGGTTGGGGTGGGGGTGAGAGTTGAGCTTAGACTGACTCGAAGCTTTTGTGACTGCAGTTTTGAAGGACAAGAAGAGCAAGGCAAATCTGTTTCCTCACAGGAAATCCTGGTTTCACTTTCAGCCGACGAGGAAGTATTGCTGTGTATAGACACAATGAGCCCTGTTGCACGACTCGCAGTCAGTGAAGGTGGCCTGGTTGGTTGGTAGATAGCGGGCAGTTAAAACAGTCACTGAAGGTGGCCTGGTTGGTTGGTAGATAGCGGGCAGTTAAAACAGTCACTGAAGGTGGCCTGGTTGGTTGGTAGATAGCGGGCAGTTAAAGCAGTCAGTGAAGGTGGCCTGGTTGGTTGGTAGATAGCGGGCAGTTAAAGCAGTCAGTGAAGGTGGCCTGGTTGGTTGGTAGATAGCGGGCAGTTAAAACAGTCAGTGAAGGTGGCCTGGTTGGTTGGTAGATAGCGGGCAGTTAAAACAGTCACTGAAGGTGGCCTGGTTGGTTGGTAGATAGCGGGCAGTTAAAGCAGTCAGTGAAGGTGGCCTGGTTGGTTGGTAGATAGCGGGCAGTTAAAGCAGTCAGTGAAGGTGGCCTGGTTGGTTGGTAGATAGCGGGCAGTTAAAGCAGTCCGTGAAGGTGGCCTGGTTGGTTGGTAGATAGCAGGCAGTTAAAGCAAACCTATGGGGGCATATTAGCAAACCTATGGGCATATTAGCAAACCTATGGAGGCATATTAGCAAACCTATGGAGGCATATTAGCAAACCTATGGAGGCATATTAGCAAACCTATGGAAGCATAATTAGCAAACCTATGGAATCATATTAGCAAACCTATGGGGGCATATTAGCAAACCTATGGAGGCATTATAGCAAACCTATGGAAGGATATTAGCAAACCTATGGGGGCATATTAGCAAACCTATGGGAACATATTAGCAAACCTATGGGAGCATATCAGCAAACCTATGGGAGCATACTAGCAAACCTATGGGAGCATACTAGCAAACCTATGGAAGCATATTAGGAAACCTATGGGGCATATTAGCAAACCTATGGGAGCATATCAGCAAACCTATGGGAGCATACTAGCAAACCTATGGGAGCATACTAGCAAACCTATGGGGGCATATTAGCAAACCTATGGGAGCATATTAGGAAACCTATGGGAGCATACTAGCAAACCTATGGGAGCATATTAGGAAACCTATGGGGGCATATTAGCAAACCTATGGGAGCATATCAGCAAACCTATGGGAGCATACTAGCAAACCTATGGGAGCATACTAGCAAACCTATGGGAGCATATTAGGAAACCTATGGGGGCAGATTAGCAAACCTATGGGAGCATATCAGCAAACCTATGGGAGCATATCAGCAAACCTATGGGAGCATACTAGCAAACCTATGGGAGCATATTAGGATACCTATGGGAGCATATTAGCAAACCTATGGGAGCATATTAGCATACCTATGGGAGCATATTAGCAAACCTATGGGAGCATATTAGCAAACCTATAGGGCATATTAGCAAACCTATAGAGGCATATTAGTAAACCTATGGGGGCATATTAGCAAACCTATGGAGGCATATTAGCAAACCTATGGAGGCATATTAGCAAACCTATGGGAGCATATTAGCAAACCTATGGGGCATATTAGCAAACCTATGGGGGCATATTAGCAAACCTATGGGAGCATATTAGCAAACCTATGGGAGCATACTAGCAAACCTATGGGAGCATATTAGCAAACCTATGGGGGCATATTAGCAAACCTATAGAGGCATATTAGTAAACCTATGGGGGCATATTAGAAAACCTATAGAGGCATATTAGCAAACCTATGGTAGCATATTAGCAAACCTATGGGAGCATATTAGCAAACCTATGGGGGCATATTAGCAAACCTATGGAGGCATATTAGTAAACCTATGGGGGCATATTAGCAAACCTATGGGAACATGATTAGCAAACACCGTCGAAAAGCGCCACACACAAAAAAAAACCCTCAAAGATTGCATGATTTCAGAAAATGTGAAAAAATCTATAATTGGGTTGGGGGGGGGGGGTGGGGGGGTGATGTGTGTGCAGATGTCATTACATCGTCACAAAAAAGTGTTAGTCACCATCAAGTAAATTAGCTACGGTTGATTCAGAACCGAATTGCACCCCCTGACAAGTGCCATGAAAGCACCTTTCGCAATGGTGATAATCATAACACACATATAGAAGTTTTAGCCAGAAAATTGATTCGTAAACTTAGCTTGTATGAAATAAAAGCCGCACCAGCACTGGAGTTAAAGGTGATCTCCCTTCCTCTATCTACATTTGGATCTGGAAGATGGCGCACAGTGCAATGTCTTCTTTTCGTACTTTCTGAATGCAAAAAAAGAAAGAAAAAAAAAAGGTTAAACGGAATATTTTTACCATATTGTTGCATTTTGCTCATCGTGGATGGCCAACAGAGATATGTTGTAAACTAACATTTCCAGCCACGTTCTTGAGGACTGTATTTACTGGGTCTCTCAGTGGCCCTGCCACAGAAATATCCTTCATTAAGTCTGCTGACGAGGAGCTTTAAGCGCCGAAACACGTGTCCAGGCGAGGTGAACAGAAGGGAGTTCTTGACGATGGGAGCTTTCATGCCCGTTAGATTGTTCCCCTGGCAGGGAACGGCAGGGAACTAAAAACAGCCAGTCGGCTCCAAAGCCATTGGGTGTTTCCAAGAGGCTGAAATAAGTTGACCTGCTCATCATGCTCTCTTTTCAACCTACGTTTTCTCCACGGTTTCAAGCCTTTCAAAAGAGAAGGATTGACTAGACCCATCGACACTTGCCTTCCTTGTTTATGACAATCTAAAGATACGAAACCTTTACGAACAACTCAGATAATCCTGACACTACTTACGGTGATATCGACTATCACGCACTCGTTCGTTGTAAGTGCCAATTAACAAAAAATGATCGATGTTGCAGATTCGGTCCAAGTACTGAAGAACTTGTTTGTACCTGTGAGAGATAACAGACAAGGAGGACATCATGAGAAAGATGAGTCACAGACAGGTAAGCATATACAATTGTCACTGGGCACATTGTTCAAGGACAAATAATCTGACATATATTTGTCCTGCTTGAGTTTACTATGTGACTTGAATGTGACCGTTGATATCACTTTCAAAGTCTCTTTTTTTTCCGGAAACATGTCAGCGTCAAAGCCGACAACAGCTGTTGCCCTGTTTTGCTAAGGTAGGCAATTTCTTACCCAGCACGAAAACCGCAATATTAGGGAAATCAGTAATTATCGCTCTGGTCCTTACGGATCACGGTCGTTTTCTCTGTTTCCTTCAAGGTAATAACTGTTTTCGTCATAGGACTGTAATTGTTTCCCATGTTTTCCTTCAGTTTATAATTGTTTTCCCTGTTTTCCTTAAGATTACAATTGTTTCCCCTGTTTTCCTTAAAATTATAATTGTTTTCCCTGTTCTCCTTAAGATTATAATTGTTTTCCCTGTTTTCCTTAAGATTATAATTGTTTCCCTGTTCTCCTTAAGATTATAATTGTTTCCTTAAGATTATAATTGTTTTCCTTAAGATTATTGTTTTCCCTGTTTTCCTTAAGATTATAATTGTTTCCCTGTTTTCCTTAAGATTATAATTGTTTCCCTGTTTTCTTAAGGTTATAATTGTTTTCCTTGTTTCCTCAAGATTATAATTATTTTCCCTGTTTCTTCAAGATTATAATTGTTTTCCCTGTTTCCTCAAGATTATAATTATTTTCCCTGTTTCTTCAAGATTATAATTGTTTTCCCTGTTTCCTCAAGATTATAATTGTTTTCCCTGTTTCTTCAATATTGTAATTGTTTTCCCTGTTTCCTCAAGATTATAATTGTTTTCCCTATTTCCTCAAGATTATAATTGTTTTCCCTGTTTCCTCAAGATTATAATTGTTTTCCCTGTTTCTTCAAGATTATAATTGTTTTCCCTGTTTCCTCAAGATTATAATTGTTTTCCCTGTTTTCCTTAATATTATAGTTGTTTTCCCTGTTTTCCTTAATATTATAATTGTTTTCCCTGTTTCCTCAAGATTATAATTGTTTTCCCGGTTTCCTCAAGATTATAATTGTTTTCCCTGTTTTCCTTAATATTATAATTGTTTTCCCTGTTTCCTCAAGATTATAATTGTTTTCCCTGTTTCCTCAAGATTATAATTGTTTTCCCTGTTTTCCTTAATATTATAATTGTTTTCCCTGTTTTCCTTAATATTATAATTGTTTTCCCTGTTTCCTCAAGATTATAATTGTTTTCCCTGTTTCTTCAAGATTATAATTGTTTTCCCTGTTTTCCTTAATATTATAATTGTTTTCCCTGTTTCCTCAAGATTATAATTGTTTTCCCTGTTTCCTCAAGATTATAATTGTTTTCCCTGTTTCCTCAAGATTATAATTGTTTTCCCTGTTTCTTCAAGATTATAATTGTTTTCCCTGTTTCTTCAAGATTATAATTGTTTTCCCTGTTTCCTCAAGATTATAATTGTTTTCCCTGTTTTCCTTAATATTATAATTGTTTTCCCTGTTTCTTCAAGATTATAATTGTTTTCCCGGTTTCCTCAAGATTATAATTGTTTCCCCGAGGATCACACGTGTGTTCCCTGCTTTCCTGGGAAAGTTTTTGTTTTCATTCTTTCTCCGAGAATTACAGCTGCTTTCCTTTTCCCGACAGTTTATTGTTTGTCTTCCATTTGCCCTTTAGGAAAACTATTATCATTCCGCTAAAAATAATTTCAATAGGGAAATCAGTTATCATCATCGTTTTCCTCGTTATTCTTGACATGAGCATGCCATCTGAGGCTGGAAATGTGAGTCAGGAACATGGAGGTGGCAGAGAAAAACAGTTGTGATCTTAAGGAATAACAAAGACTGTAACCGTTTATATTTTATCGCTCTTTCTTGAAAGATAATAACCATTTTCCCGGGAGAAGCCTATTGTGACTCTTATTGGGGATTATGACTGAATTGCTTGAGATGGGTTGGGGTAAGAAAAAAAAGAAAAGCAAGATAAAGGGGAAAGCATACGATTAGAGTGAAATAAAATGAACTGAAACAGAATAAAATAAAATAAGATCAAATAAGATGAAATGAAATAAAATGAAATAGAAAAAGAAGAACGAACTGCAGATAACACTGGCTTGTTGAATGCACAGACTATTAATTCGTACAGGCTGCGCACTCATCTACCCGCCCTCCCCCCTTCACCTTCCTGCTCCCCTCTCCTTAGCCATTCGTGCCTCATCTGCCTCCACCTGCCTCTATGTGTGTGTGTGTGTGTGTGTGTGTGTGTGTGTGTGGTGTCCAGTATATGTGAGAGAGAGAGATTAGGAAGGGGGCAGCTGCAGACCTCCCACCTCATTCGAGTTTGAAAATTCCATACCTCGCCATGAAGGCAGAGAGAGAGAGAGAGAGAGAGAGAGAGAGAGAGAGAGAGAGAGAGAGAGAGAGAGGGAGGGGGTGGCGTGGGAGGCTCAAAAGGCGTGGGTGTGTGCGCCGTACGTGGGTGTGTGCCGTGTAAGTGTGCATGCGTGCATGTGTGTGTGCATGTGTGTGTGTGTGTGTGTGTGTGTGTGTGTGTGTGTGTGTGTGTGTGTGTGTGTGTGTCGTGCGCATGCGTGTAAGTGTGCATGCATGAGCGTGTGTGTTGTGTGTGTGTGTGTGTTGTGTGCGTGCATGTGTACCGCGTGCATGCATGTGTGTGTGTGTGGTGTGTGGTGTGTGTGTGTGTGTGTGTGTGTAATAAGATCCTTGTTCAATGGGCGCAACACCAGGACTGGGACGTGATACTGGCAGTGTTAATAACTATGATCCATTCATTCCCTGCAGTGCATGCAGCTTGCAGTCGTGTCACCCTAACCTGGACGCCAATGTGTACGCACTCCATCGAAACCAAGATAACGCCGCTGAAACATAACTGCCTCCCTACAGCAAATATCGGTTTTTAAAAGGACAAGAGGACAAAAGCAGATAATTTCTGTTCACATATTGCGCACTGTTTTATTTTGTCCCTGTGCACTGGTATTACAAACGCCTTTTGTTTAGTCTCACGTACTTTTGCGCTATCGACACACGCTAGAGCGGCAGTTGTGCAGCGTACGGCTTTGTACTGTGTTACTAGGGCAGAATCTGTAGGGGAGATGCAACTTGGGAAGGCCCACGTATTGGGTGTCTGAGTGGTGTTCTCAAAATACTTACCAGACTGTTCGTCCACGGTTTTAGGACAATTCTGTCGACCCTGCCAAATACATAACTGGCTGGATTAATCATTCAGAAATGCTTTTCTCTGTCTCTCTGTCTCTGAATCTCTCTCTCACTCTCTCTCTCTTCCTCTCTCTCTCTCTCTCCTCTCTCCTCGTCTCTCTCTCTCCTCTCTCTCTCTCCTCTCTCTCTCTCTCCTCTCTCTCTCTCTCTCTCTCATTTAGTACTAGCTTCATAGAACAGTAACAGCAAGTATGAAAAATGGCTAACCAAGCCATACTTTTACTGTCATAAAATAGAGTCATTGTCATTGTCATTTCTCCTCTCTCTCTCTCTTCTCTCTCTCCTCTCTCTCTCTCTCCTCTCCTCTCTCTCTCTCCTCTCTCCTCTCTCTCCACACACACACACAAACACACACACACACACAGAGCATGTCAGGGTGTACACTTCAGACTTTCCTTTTTTATATATATAAACCTCCGTTGTTGCTGCAAAACGGTAGTAAATGTCGAAGTGAAGGACAAGAGTCAGAAAATCACATCAGGCCAAACCACGCACTGCTGTTTTCAAACGTTCTCCCAGTGCGCCGCAAACAGCAACAACACTTTGTCAGACACTCATGTCGCGGTGTCACACAATGGGCACAGAGCCAGGTGTTTTGAAGAGGCGTGCACGTTGTACGTAGACTCCAATATAGCTCCTGTGCCTCGGTCAAGGCCTCAGTGGCTGGGTGTTATGAGTGCATGTGTACCCATCCACTGACAGCCGCTGGTTTATCAGAAATAGTGTTCCATGACTTGGCCCACTGTACATTTTCACGTAACAATACAGCTGAGTGCTTAGATGGCAGCTAGACGAATTATTTGGAAATGTTATCTCTCTCTCTATCTCTCTTGTTGTTTAGTTCCCCCCCTTTAGTATGGGCTTGTGGCCTGATCTGAATAAACCAATTTTCATTTCCACTTCTGTCTCTCTCTCTCTCTCTCATCTCTCTCTCCTCTCTCTCTCTCTCAACTTGATTTATTTCTTCATTTCCTTTCACCCCTCCCCATCCCCAGTACCACCCCCCTCCCCCCCCCCCACCCTTCCCACCCCACCATCCCCAGTACCCCCCTCCCATCACTTCCCACCCCACCATCCTTTTTTCCAGTGTGTCTAAAATCACGATTGACCTTAGACGTTAAACAAAAGTTCATTCTTTCTCATCGTCACGACCCATGTCTGTAGCCTGTCTGTTCACCTGTCTGTCTGTCCCTCTATCCATCCATATATCTGTCTGTCTGTCTGCCTCTCTCTCTCTCTCTCTCTCTCTCTCTCTCTCTCTCTCTCTCTCTCTCACACACACACACACACAACACACAAACACTACACACACACACACCACACACACACACACACAACACACCCCCCCTGCACACACACACACACACACACACACAACACACACACACACACCACACACACACACACACACACACACACACATGGATGATAACAATATACGCCCCCCTGCTGTTTTGTCTGAGTGTGTCTCCTCTTTGCAGTTTCAGTGCATGATTATAGTACAGTGCACAGTCATTATAGTACAGTGCACAGTCATTATAGTACAGTGCACAGTCATTATAGTACAGTGCACAGTCATTATAGTACAGTGCACAGTCGTTATAGTACAGTACACAGTTTGTTATAGTACAGTGCACAGTCATTATAGTACAGTGCACAGTCATTATAGTACAGTGCACAGTCAAATGAATGTGCTTGATTGCCAACAATCATTAAGAACGCATGGAAAAAGAAACCCCAAAGTGCCCCTCCTTCTTTTAAGACTATAAAAAAACTCATGTGCTCATCCTCACACACACACACACATACAACACACACACACACAACACACCACACAAGCGCACGCGCAGGCGCACACCTACACGCACGCACGTACGAGCGCACGCACAATGGACGATAATGTTCACCCTCTGCAGTTTTTTTCTTGTTTTGTCTGTGTGTCTCCTCTTTACAATATCAGCGCATGCTTATGGCACAATACATAGCCTAATGAATGGGCTCGATTGCTAATAATCATGAAGAAAATATGGCAATTAAGCAACCTCTGATTTTCCTTTTTTTCTTATTTCTTTGGATATAAAAAATAGACTGCGCTCACACACACACACACACACACACACACACACACACACACACACACACACACAACACACACACACACACACGGGCGATAATACACGCCATCCACCACTTGTTGTTGTTGTTGTTGTTGTTGTTGTTGTTTGTTGTTGTTGTTGTTGTGATGATGATGAATGATGATGATGATGATGATGATGATGATGATGATAGATGATGATTTCCAAGAAAGCAAAGACAAGGTGAGTCAGTCATAGATTTTCTTGTGTAGCTGGGTGCTACATCCTGCACATATTCTTTAGTTAACTTTTAGCAAAATTTTTGTTCTAGAGTTACCTTCCCTCTTACCTCCCTTGATTGATGATGAATCCCGGTTATTTACGAGTAAATCTGTGAACTGTGAATGCCTCAGGACCTAAAACATTACAATATATGCATCACCAAAATCTTATACATTACAATTTTTTGTTTGTTTTTACAATATAAATCAGAAAGGCCATGTTTTCTCTGAATTGATATTTGGAAACTTGATATTTCAGCGCCATTTTTTAATCACCGCTGGTAAGATCTTGAACATTTTCTTGATTTCATCACCCAAAAACAGAGAAAACTGCAGAATCCAAAGCATACATTAAAAATCTAATATTTGCTGACAACAGACAGGGTACTGTTCGGTCACATGGTTGTCATGACTCAGAACAGAATCACTGACATGAAAGAATTGCAGCTTCATCCTCAGGGCCATTGTCCTGGTCCCTAACCATCTGGATGGACCCCTGAGGAATATGGAGTCGCTGTCCCCAGCTGAAACCACACAGAAGAGTGCTGCTCTCGTTGATTCTGTTCTGCATCATTCTGCACTGACTGTTGATGGAATAGCATTTGTAGAGCGTTCCAAAATCACACAACAGTCTACAGTCAAGGAGGTTGTGGAACTGATCTTCTCGATGGCATTGAAGATGACTCTGTCGGTACACAGACTGATACTGTCTTTGACAAGTACATGATCAGTCCTTCAAGTACACAAAAAGCACTCTGAAGCAAATCCTAAGGCATGAAAGTACCCTCGGATGTTGCCTTAGGACACATGATCAAACAAGGGTGCAAGTTCTTGGCAAACAAGACCAATTTGATCAAGTTCTTTGATGAAGAATAGAGACGATAGAAGTATCTGGAAACTGCAAGCCAATGAGAAAAGTGATGCGTTTCCCTTGTGAAGGCAGCTGCTTCTGTGTGACTGGGGTCAGGCACAGCGAAGTCCCCACTCTGCAGTGCTGTCAAGAAGAGACTGACTGCAGTGAGAATGGACCTGTAGAGAACTGTGTCGTCAGCTCTGAGGACACGAACGTCCTGACTACTACGATTGCCAGACCCAGAGTGGATGGACCTGTTGAGAACTGTGTCGTCAGCTCTGAGGACACGAACGTCCTGACTACTACGATTGCCAGACCCAGGGTGGATGGAAGGTGGTATGTGTCAACGACCAGAGCATTCTTGTGAGCAGATGAGCATTGCACCTGCTCCTTCAGCTGTTCTTGAGCTGCTTGTTCGTCAACGTAGCAGGATGTGTGGCTTCCCTGTGTGATCTGCAACAGACGTACAGACATGTGTGGATTACAGACTGCCAGACATGTGTGGGTTACAGACTGCCAGACATGTGTGGGTTACAGACTGCCAGGCAGCCCAGTGAAAATGATTCTCTTGTTTTCTTGAATGATGATGAAGATGATGATGGTGATTTCGGAGATACCTGAAAATTGACAGCAATGAGTAAAGATTTAAAGCGGCATACATCTGCTCAGCTCAAGGATGTTTTTTTTCCAGTTATATTTAGCAATAATTGAATGAAAATTCCTTCTTAGTCATGCAAAACAGAGTTCAGTTATGTTCAATATCATGTGCCAGGAGATAGCAATCTGAGTGATTTCTCCTGCTAGCAATTTGACAGCATGATTTCAAATATACTTTCACAATGAGTGCATGAAAACCCCACCTCGGTCATGCAAAACGGAGTACGGTTATGTTCAACATCATTGACAGGAGGTAGTAATCTTGGTGATACCTCGCGATAGCAAAGTTTTCGTATGTCTGATGACCCAGAAGATTAAAGAAAAAAACATATGCTAGTGTTTGCCCGCCTGCGTGATACCAATGTTTCCCATATCAGAAGCAGGTGCAGACAGACTAATTAGTGGTTGAAGTGTTTGTTAATTGTCGCTGTGTTATCAACACCGCCATGTGTGAAATCTGGCAACCACTCAGAAGGGGTCGTTTGGCAAATTCTCAGGCGCTGGACATCTGTGACAGATAGTATGTGATGCCAAGTGCTATGGGATGTCACAAGCATCAAAACTCCATTGTTACAGTGGCTGTGATTGGTTGGATTCAGTGTGGTTGCTTAGTTGGCTGCTTCCTTGTTTTCGGAAAAAGAACTGTACTTTCCTTGAAAAAAAGAACTGTTGTACTTACTGTGTTTCTGATGTTGTTGATTTCATAATTATATATTTTCTTCCATTTTTCTCTAAACTAAGGCAGTGAAACTCGATCAGCATGAAAATAGTAATGATGAGTCTTGAAAACTGATGATGACTCACTAAACTGAAAATGATGTATTATGACAACTGAAGAACTGTAACTGGTAAAAATAATCAAAACAGGTAAATACAAAACATGAAAACAAATAATTAAACACATGAAACAAAGAAACTATGATGTATGTGCATGCACGCCAGTACCACTGTGATCATTACAGAAACTCTTCAAAGATTATTCAGGTAGAGCATGAAATGCTGGAAGTGGGCAATAGGTGTCATTACTGGTTGTTTTAACTGCCTGTGGCTTCTTATGTTCATCAGGTGGTTTTCTGTCACTGGACTCATTGTCTGATGTTTTACTGCTCATGGCTTATAAGATCATCAGGTGGTTTTCTCTGACTTGACTCTTTATCTGATATGTTCACTGCTCATTGCTTGTTGGGATCATCAGACAATGATCTCACTGGACTCTTTATCTGATATGTTCACTGTTCATTGCTTGTTGGGATCATCAGACAATGTTCTCACTGAACTCTTTATCTGATATGTTCACTGCTCATTGCTTGTTGGGATCATCAGACAATGTTCTCACTGGACTCTTTATCTGATATGTTCACTGCTCATTGCTTGTTGGATCATCAGACAATGTTCTCACTGAACTCTTTATCTGATATGTACATATGTTCACTGCTCATTGCTTGTTGGGATCATCAGACAATGTCCTTACCGGACTCTTTATCTGATATGTTCACTGCTCATTGCTTGTTGGGATCATCAGACAATGTTCTCACCGGACTCTTTATCTGATATGTTCACTGCTCATTGCTTGTTGGGATCATCAGACAATGTTCTCACCGGACTCTTTATCTGATATGTTCACTGCTCATTGCTTGTTGGGATCATCAGATAATGATCTCACTGGACTCTTATCTGATATGTTCACTGCTCATTGCTTGTTGGATCATCAGACAATGTTCTCACTGGACTCTTTATCTGATGTGTTCACTGCTCATTGCTTGTTGGGATCATCAGACAATGTTCTCACCGGACTCTTTATCTATATGTTCACTGTTCATTGCTTGTTGGATCATCAGACAATGTTCTCACTGGGCTCTTTATTTGATATGTTCACTGCTCATTGCTTGTTAGGATCATCAGGTTGTTTTCTGTCATTTGACTCGATAGATAAATTATCTGCAGCCTCAAAACCATGGAAAACAAATCTTACAAGGAATTTAAAGTAAACCCACCTGTTAACTAGGACAAAGAAATTACAAGACAAAGCACGACGCGTTTCGACCTCATGGGTCTTCTTCAGGCAAGGTAAACAACGCTCAGGACAATGAAAACAAAGAACGAGCAATCACTTGTCAAATTCGGCGCGACATTGGCGATGAAGGAGAAATCATTTTCTGGGAAAATTACTGCTTCCAGATCATAATTCCAATCGCCTAACAGTTTTGATCATTCTTCTCAGGTTAAGACAATGATTATAATCTCAGTTTCTTGATGTCAGTAGTTAAGATAATAATCACAACAGATTTCTGGTGACAATCATGAAGACAATTATAATATCTCAGATTTATTTATGACAGTTGTGAAGACGGCAATTTTGTAACAGATTTGTTGATGCCAAATCATGAACACTGTAATAATATCACAGGTTCCTTTAAGAGCATCTTGAAGATATTAATTTCACAAATTTCTCTACGACAACGGCGAAGACAGTAATGGCATCATAAATTCCTTTATGACAATGGCGAATACAGTAATAACATCACAAATTCCTTTATGACAATGGCGAATACAGTAATAACATCACAAATTTCTTTATGATAGTGGTGAAGACAGTAACAACATCACGAATTTCTTTATGACAATGGTGAAGACAGTCATGATATCACAGATTCCTTGAAGACAAAAAAAAAAAAAAAAAAAAAGGAATCATGGCCTACTGGACTGAGCAAGCTGTCATAAAAATGACCACTTTATCAGGAACCGTTTTCAGAGACAATGGTCTGGTCTGCATATTGTGTTCCGGAAACCCTGAGTGATTGGAGTTTGTCCGGGCCAGGAGATAAGAGGGAGAGAAGTGGGTCAGCAAGATGGCAGAGAGAAACAGAAAGAGACTGATCGAGTTTCAGCTAAAAGGCTGCACAACAAGTCATGGAGACCAGTCATCAAGATGGCGGAGAGAAAGAGAAAGAGACTGATCGAGTTTCAGCTAAAAGGCTGCACAACAAGTCATGGAGACCAGTCATCAAGATGGCGGAGAGAAAGAGAAAGAGACTGATCGAGTTTCAGCTAAAAGGCTGCACAAGAAGATATGGAGACCAGCGCCAAGAGATATGCGCACGCAATCAAAGAAGTAATGAAGGAATTACAGCTGTTCTCTCTCTCTCTCTCTCTCTCTCTCTCTCTCTCTCTCTCTCTCTCTCTCTCTCTCTCTCTCTCTCTCTCTCTCTCTTCTTTGTCAATCATCCAGCCCCTGCATAAAAAGGGTGACTTAAATATTCCTGACAATTATCGAGGAATCTCGCTTCTTAATATTTGTAGTAAACTGTACAGTTTTATATTAAACAAACGTATCTCAAGATGGATTGATGTAAATGGTATTTTTGGTGAGGAGCAAGCTGGGTTTAGGGAAGGTTATTCCACAGCAGACCATATTTTCACTATGTTCGCTATGGCTCAAAAGCAACTTTTGAGGCATAGAAAACTTTATGTGGCATTTATAGATTTCCGCAAGGCTTTCGACACAGTGTGCAGAGGGAAATTATGGGCTGTTTTACGCAAGTCTGGATTGCAAGGCAAGATATTTAATGCTCTAAGATCGATTTATCATGTCGTTAAAGCAACGGTACGTGTCCATGGTGAATTAACTGATGTATTTATGTGCCCACGAGGCTTGAAGCAGGAGAGAGTGTGTTCACCAGTTCTTTTCTCCTTATTCATAAATGTAGCTCACAAAAGACATAGTTAATTTTGGCCGGCATGGTATCCAGTTGTCCCCAGACTTTATCAAAATATTGATACTGTTATTTGCTGATGACGTGGCATTAACATCTGACAGCATCATTGGCCTTCAGACACAGCTGAATATCCTGTCTGATGTAGCAGAACGCCTGGGTCTTATTGTAAATATGGAAAAATCAAATGTTGTTATTTTTCGTAACGGCGGACACTGGGCGGCGAATGAAAAATGGTGGTTTAATGGAAATGAACTTAAAATTGCGAACATGTACAAGTACCTGGGCATTTATTTGTCAACAAGATTGAGTTTTGTGTATACAATGTCTGATCTTGCAGAAAGAGCCAAGAAGGGAACAGTAGCATTGATAAGAATGTTGTGGTCCATTGGTGAACACTCACCTAAGACCTTTTTTAAGCTTTTTGATAGCCAAATACAGCCGATCCTGACTTATGGATCTGAAACATGGGGTTTAGTTGAAAATCAAGAATTAATCGAGAAGGTCCACTTGTTTGCATTAAAACGATTGATGGGTGTTAACCCAAAATCGCCTAAACATTTGATATACGGCGAAACAGGCAGATACCCCCTGTATGTCACAACGAATTTGAAATGTATAAAGTTCTGGTTACGCCTTGTTTGCATGGATGACAATAGATATCCAAAGAAAGCTTACCATATGCTACTCAGCCTACAGAGTCAAAACTATCAAACTTGGGCTTGTAAAATTAGAAATGTTTTGTATAGATTTGGGTTTGGAGTAGTCTGGGAAGCTCAAGGGGTCGGAAATATGAGTATGTTTATGGCAACTTTTAAACAGAGACTTGTAGATTGTTTTCAACAGGATTGGCATGCGAAATTGGAGTCATATACTTTTTATAATGTTTATGCATCTTTCAGACAATCCCTGTCAATTAGTACTCATTTATGTCAAATTATGAACATCAGGGTGCGTAACACGCTTTCCAGGTTTAGAATTGGGATGTCCCCACTGAATTGTCATTTTATGCAGTACAATGTTGGCTCGAGCAGAGACGTTAACTGTCCATTTTGTACCAATGTTCCAGAGACAGAAGTGCATTTTTTGCTTGTTTGTCATACATATGAAACTCTTCGGAAAGAGCTGATCCCAAAAAAGTACTACATCCGTCCATCTACGTTTAAATGTGTATTGCTACTCTCCTGTAACAACGAAATAATTGTAAGAAAAATGGCCTTATTTATTTTCAAAGCCTTAAAATTGAGACAAGAGAAAATGATGTGGTTACATGCTGTTAATACTGTGTTTCATTAATCTCACTCCATTGTATGGGCGACTGGCCTGACAATTAAACATTCGTGACTCGTGACTCTCTCTCTCTCTCTCTCTCTCTCTCTCTGAGCAAATTTATGCATATCTTTGCGCGTAAAAGGATGATCATACTTGTATAGATTGTCCGATGGCTTTATTGTTAGATTCTTCTGTTCCATTCTACCTTCTTTCCTTTCTTTTGTTATTTTTTTTTTTTAATTACAATTTTTCCCTTACAAGCATTTTCCTTTCTCATTTTTGTACCAATATTGACAAATGCAGTCCCGCCGATGTGTTTCTGTTGTGAATCTCTCCATCACTGAGCACACCCTATTGCTGGCAGCTGCTTTAGTTAAATAAGTTGTTTATGTACAAACCATTGATAAATTTTTAAAAAATGTTAAAAAAAAGTGTCCACTAGGAGTTGCAAAGGGGAAAAACTGAGCGACTGACACCCACCCACCGCTTCCTTCCCCTCTTTTCTTTTTTTTTCAGTGGAACCATTGACCGGTTCACAGAGAGAACAGACTGAAGAAGCACCACCCCGTCTTCCCAGACCCTGACTCCGACCTCAGCCGATGTGTCCGCGGGAATAACCGAGGCTGTTTCACAACACACAGCTCCCCGCCTTCTGCGCCTAGTGTGCTTGTTCCCTCCCCTTTTCTCTCACTCTGTCTCTGCTTTCCGTTTATTATTGTTATTATTATTATCATTATTATGATGATGACGACTACTACGACGACGATCATGATGATGATTACTATTATTGTTATTATCATTATTGTTACTATTATGACTACTACTATTATTATTATTATTATCAAATTTGAAAAATGATTGATAAAGCTCCGCCGAAAAACGTAGACAAATGAATCACAAGATAAAACACGACGCGTTTCGACCTCGTAGGTCTTCTACAGACAAGACACACAACACTCAGGACGACGAGAATGAACGAGCCGTCACTTGTCTTCATCCAATTTGGCGCAAGATGGGCGTTTAGAACTCCGCCTGCAGTCACCTCCCTTTGCGACTTGGTCTGATATTATCATTATTATTATTACTATTATTATCATTATCATTATTATTATTATTATTATCACTATCATTATTATTTCTATTATTATTATTATTATTATCATCATTATTATTATTATTATCATTAACACTATTGTCCTTATCATTATTGTTATTTCTATTTATATCGTTGTTGTCATCCTTATTCTTGTTCTTGTTCTTATTATCATCATTATTGTTGTTGTCATTATCATTCTTCTCCTTGCTGTTGTTCTTGTCTTTATGCCATCAACTCACTGTTTGTCCAGCTTTTATGGACTTTTCCTCCGTGCTATGGAAAGTCTTTTATACATTTTTTACAGGTTGCAAGATATGAATTCCCAGTTTTTGTTTTTGTTATTGTTGCTGGTTTTTGGTGAGTGTGTGTGTGTGTGTGTGTGTGTGTGTGTGTGTGTGCGTGCGTGCGTGCGTGCGTGCGTGCGTGCGTGCGTGCGTGTGTGTTTATGCTGGTGACTCTGTAGTTAAAGTGATTTGTACAAACTGTCCGGAATGTACACTACCTACCCATTCTGCTGTGTCTTGTTTGCATTTACGGAATTTTCATGCATTTGTTTATTTGCTTAATTTGAACATGTTAATGTTTTTTTTCATTTGTTTAACATGTCTTTTTGCACGTATAGGATTTTTTAAATAAGATGTTTTTTTCTCTCATTTGTTTAACGTGTCTTTTTGCAAATGTGGATTTTTTTTCACATTTTTTTTGTCATTTGTTTAACGTGTCTTTTTGCACATACGGGATTTTGTTGATTTTTTTGTGTCGATGTAAATGTTTTGAAAATTTTTAACGTGGTTTTTTTTTTGTTTTTTTTACACATATGGTCTTTTTGTGGATTTTTCTTTTATACATGTGAATGTTTTTCCTTTTGTTTCACGTGTCTTTTTGCATGTTGTGGTCTTTTATTGGACTTCTTTCGCATGTAAATGTTTTTCTTTTGTTTAACATATTTTTTCATCCTGTAAGGGACTACAAAGTGAAGGGGAATGTCACTGTCAGAATAAACAAGTCTTATTTGCCTGTAGGATGTCAATAGCTTCTTTTCCATGTCAGTATCTATGTCGCTTGGTGATCGCATTTGTCTTTACCGTTTTGTTTTTGTTTTGTTTTACTACTAGACGTAACCATCCCCCCCTCCACTCTCTCAGTCTCTCTCTCTCTCTCTCTCTCTCTCTCTCTCTCTCTCTCTCTCTCTCTCTCTCTCTCTCTCTCTCTCTCTCTCTCTCCCTCTCTCTCTCTCTCTCGGCATGTCCGGTCAAAGAGAAAGAGACGAGCGTTTTCTCTTACTAGAGGTTCAAATCCATATTGTATTGGAAGCGGCGATATCTGTCAGTTTGTTCTTTAATTTAAAGTTAAAATGCTTTTATATAATTTTGATCTTTTTGTTTCGAATGTCTTCTTCACGGATATAACGTGTGGAAGTGTTGTTCTGGGTGTGTGAACAGATCTGTTTGTTATACTTTATGGATACATTTGGAATTTAGAAATCTCTCACAGAAAAGAAAGATCACTGTGCACATTTTTGTCACCATGCAGTAGAAATTAGTGTATATCATATCTGTACATGACTGTAACCCAGTACATGTGATGTCCACAGTGTCTTTACTATCTCTATTGTAATTCTGTCTCATTTTTCCTCTGGACATGGGAGTGGATGGGGATGGAGATGGAAGGCGGTTTGTAGATTTGATTCGGATGTTTCAACATTACACTTCATCGTAGTATGCTGCTGCGGGTATGTGTATGTGGGGGCCCTATGTGGAAGTTTGTGTTTGTCTTGGTGAGAGTATGTGGTGGGACGGACCGGGCTGGAAGTGGTGGAGAGTGAGGAGGTGAAATTGGTGAAAGGTATTGTACCCCCCCCCTCACCCCCCCGCCCCCCCCCCCCCCCCCCCCAGCTGTAATCGTCTTTGGGAGTATGTTTGTTGTACTAGTATGCTGCGGTCGTGAATGTTATCTGCATGAAATGACTGTAACGCCGTGTAATAAGCATGTATACAGCTTTCTGCTTGAATTAAAAACGATTCAAACAAACTCAACGAGAAAGAGAGAGAGGAGAGCGAGAGAGAGAGAGAGAGAGAGAGAGAGAGAGAGAGAGAGAGAGAGAGAGAGAGAGAGAGAGAGAGAGAGAGAGAGAGAGAGAGAGAGAGGGGGATGGAGAGAGAAAAACACTGAACATATTTAATGTCATTAGCTATACAGCCTTTAAGATATGAGGGTGTTAAAGCGAAAAGCAAACAACGTAAACAGTAAATCCACAACAAACATGAATTAAAACAGTGCTACTATTCACAAGCCTGAATACCGACCATCCAGAATAATGCACCTTGAGAATGCGCAATGCATTAAGAATCCAAACTGAAATATCTTACCGTCTCCTTACCAAGAGAGACGAAGTCTGATGACCGGGTCATGGTTTGGGAGGAGGGGTGGGAATGGTTGGAGGACAGGTGGGAGAACGGAGAAGAAGGGGGGGGGGGATAAGACACGCAGCAAAGTGAGGCTTACCGGGAAAGTAAGTGTAACTGCAAATTCTGACGCTGGAAGTTGTCACTGAATGCTTGTAGAGTGCACGTGAGATACGTACCACATGCCCGCCGCCAGTCTTGAGCCTGTGAAGAGTAAACACTGAGAAAAAAACCGATATTTTGACCATGAAAAAAGACATGGTCCCTGTGGGTGGGTCATAGACATGAACGGGCACCTGCACTCTGTCAGTATTGATGAACGGGCACCTGCACTCTGTCAGTAGTCAGCGACAAACTGGTCAGCATTTGCAACAAGATTCACCTTCCAAGGTAAGCCTTGTATTGTTTCATGGGGTTCTGACATATTTCACACTGCAAAGAGCACAAGAATTGTCTGTGAAATATTCAGAGAAACAGTGTTTACAATTTGCAAATTCGTGTTGCGATGATCACATTCATAAAACAGCTGAACTGCATCTCAGTCTCTGACTAGGTCGCGTTCCATTACGACCTGTGCAAAATTTGACTCTCCACTCGAGATGACTGTGCTGTGGAAGCGAGCACAGGTGGACTCGTTTGACCAGCCAGCTGCTATCATGATGGCACCGACTGGCACACTGGCACCTCTGAAGCTGTGAGGTGTGGGAATGGAGTGGCAATGCTGTCTCCACTGACACCTCTGGAGCTGTGAGGTGTTGGAATGGACGTGGCAATGCTGTCTCCACTGACACCTCCGGAGCTGTGAGGTGTGGGAATGGACGTGGCAATGCTGTCTCCACTGGCACCTCTGAAGCTGTAAGGTGTGGGAATGAATGTGTCAATGCTGCCTCTAATGGAACCTCTGAAGCTGTGAGGTGTGGGAATGGACGTGGCAATGCTGTCTCTCCAAGAGTCCATCAAGGCCAACTTGCCACAGTGTCTCTGCTGACACTATGATGTGGTGCCTGGAAGTCTGTGAATAACTTCATGCTGTCCTTCCTAATCGATGCAGTCCTTCTCAAATGTGCTTTTAATGTGGTAAGAACACACAAGTCTTTGTTGTCTTGGTACTAAAACAATTCAGTTGAGGTGGGGAGGGGTGGGGGGGGGGGGGGGGGGTGAGACCCCACGTCGTGTATGCTTTAAAACACTTTTCACGTAAAATGTACATTTGTTGTCTTTTAGACACATGTTTGAAACATCTGGTACATGCAAAGTTTGGCATCATTGTTCAATGAGTAGGCCAAACAGCATTATAAGTTTCTACGAAAGTTCTTTCAAAGTGAGCTATTTTACAGGGGTCCAATTTTTCAACATGTCTAGCATTATGTTGACGTCACAGGTTTCTTTTTGTTGAGGGAACGTTGGGTTTTGCCCGAAGACATCTTTAATATATTCGTGAACGAATTCTGTGTTCCTAAATGAAACCCCATTAAATTTGAATAAACAGCTAAGCGCAGATTGCACTATTCCAATGGTGCAAGTCAAGTGCTTTCCACTTTTCTCAAGTGGGCCAGGAAATGGACGCCTCCACTAGAGGTGGTGAAACGCGATCCACCCTCCGTCCACTTGCATGTCACTGCCATGTGTTGATGTACATGTTGTACATTTGTGGAGTGGGGTGTTCACCATGAGAGCCTGACTGTACTGACTGCTTGTACGGAAAGGCCATATGTTACCCATTGGCTCTCTATTCAGTACATACCAGTAATTTCATCTTAAACACTTTATATAATCAATCCGCCAAACATGGACAAACCAATCCCAAGACAAAACACGACGCGTTTCGACCTCTTATGTCTTCTTCGGGCAAGATAAATAACACTCAGGTCAACGAAAATGAAGACCAAGCAATCACTTGTCTTGTCAAAGAAAATCACGACGGATGGCTGCCCTTGAAAATATACCTAAGCCCCCACTACCAGAGAGCTCAGACATTTAGTAATTTGACAAGATAAGTGATGGCTCATTCTACATTTTTGTTGTCCCGAGTATTGTCCCGAGACAACATTCCATTCTCACAATTTCTCCATCCTCGCAGACTTTGCTCCAGCGAAGAAGACTTCACTCTACAAGCAGCCAAAATGTCAGAATTTTTCACAAACCGTGGATACCCCAGTTCCATCATCAACGAAGCTCTCAGCTGCATCGCAGCCATATCCAGAACATCTGCTCTGGAAACCCAGCATCCAAAGGAGACAGACAGACCCACAGCCTACCTCCTCTTCCACCCACACACCCTCCCCATCTGCAGGATTCTGAAATCCATTGGGCACATTGTATAAAACCACAAACTCGCCTTCCATACCAGACCCATCATCACGTTCAAACGTGATAAAAACCAAAAGATCATTTCGTGCGGTCCAAATTGAACAAAATCTCCACACCTACACCACCAGGTACTCACCCCTGCTCAAAAAACCTGATTGCAAAATCTGCCCCCTCACCAAACCAGACACCATCCTACATAGCCCCAAAGACACCTTCACTATTACCCACACCCCCACATACAACTGCCCACGCATAAATACTATCATCACCATCACCATCCATTAAAGTCGTTTATTTATTGATTGATTGATTGTTTGATCTTTTCTCTTTTTTTTCTCCACTAAGCACTATTCACAATACACCATAATCACTACCATCACTAATGTATCATGCTATTCTACAAAACAAGCAACAAACCCCATTGCTTCACACCTCCTTCCTTCCTCCCCCCCCCCCCCACCCCCCTCTATTTCCTCTCCAATGATCCCCTCCTGGGTGGCCTTGTTTCCATCTAGCGGCCATTTTGATCGTGTGGTGAACAAGAGAAGATAAGTGGTTTCTCGTTCTTCGTTTTCACTGTCCTAAATGTTGTTTGCCTGAAGAAGACCCAAGAGGTCGAAATGCATTGTGTCTTGTCCTGTAGTCTGTATCCTTGGCGGTAACTAGCCCCCCTCTCTTTCTAAATTTTGCTTAATTTTCCGCCCTCAGTCACTCCATTTTGAAACTAACTTTTACTGATACTGACTGATACCCTTTGTTGTGTTGTATTTCACGTCACGTCTTTGCTCTGTGTGTGTGTGTGTGTGTGTGTGTGTGTGTGTGTGTGTGTGTGTGTGTGTGTGTGTGTGTGTGTGTGTGTGTGTGAATGGTGTGTGCGTGCTTTGAATTTGAATGAGTATTTTATCATGTTTTTTTCTGTAATATGCCCTTTGGGCTCTTGCGAGGTAAAGCGCTCTATAAATATACTTTTACATTACATTACATTACACACACAACACACACACACACACACACACACACACACACACACACACACACACACACACACACACGTATATACATTCATATCCGGTGTACAAACATACACAAATTATTTTAAGGATACCTACACATGCACATACACACACTACACACGCATACACACACATGACACAGACTCAGAGAGAGAGAGAGAGAGAGAGAGGAGAGAAGAGAGAGAGAGAGAGAGAGAGAGGAGACAAGACACAGACACAGAGAGAGAGAGAGAGAGAGAGAGAGAGAGAGAGAGAGAGAGAGAGAGAGAGAGAGAGCATACATAATATGCTATCCAGATATGCAGACAGATGGACGGACGGACAGACAGACAAACAGACGGTAGACACAGAGACAGAATACACACATGACGTGCTATCCAGACATCATGCACGGCACACAGGAAACCCTGTCTGACGTTACCCAGATCTGATGTCATTCTACGGCCAGAAAACCATAGGGTGAGGAAGCTTTAGTGACGTCGTTGATGCGTGACGAGGTGAGGACTGAATTTCTCGCAAAGCGTGGTTGCTTGCAGGAGGGAGATAATTACTGGCCTCACGCCACAATCAGGATTTTGCACTAAATCACTATATACAACCCATGTAAGCGTCTTGAGGTGTAGCATACAACTGGGCGAAAAAAAATGATATTAAACTTGATAATAGATCAATTAAAAACCACCACTGCCACCACCACCCTCCAATCATTTCACTTGCTCTCAGGCATATCTCCCAATGAAATCATTCACAGTCTAGAAATAACATCAGCTCCCCCTTACCTGGCGTCACATTCCTGGCCTTCGCACTCATCAGTGACCCTAAATTTACGCCAGGTGGTTTCTTCAAAATAGTCCCCTTCCTTTCACATTAATCTGTCTGCTTGGAACCACCTGGCATGTACCTTGATGGGCACGTGAAAGAAAAGAAGGTACATCATCTTTCAGACACAATTACGATTCTCAAAACAATCTAATAGTGTCTGTCCATAAATACTCGTCTCCTTAAGCTAGACCAAGGAGTATTTATTTTTTGGTGTGCAGCCAACTCCTTTGAATTGTAGCGTGTGACCCTGGGAATTGAGCCCAGACAGCATGGCGACATGTACCTTGGATATCACAGTCTTGATAACACCACTGGCCTGGAATGGAATGATACGGGTGCTCAAGCTAACTAATGACGCCAGTGATCCCACGTTTATTCTGGCAATCCCCCACGGCCGACAGACAAGGCAGAACTAAACTTTTTTTTTTTTTTTTTTTTGCTGTCCCAACCTCTGCGCCACCTCAGAGGCAGTGCGCCCACGCCGCTCATTCCGACACCGCGTCCACAGCCATAGCCCGGTCGGCCCCGCCGCAGCCCCAGCACCGGCAATCCACAGGGAGCAGTCAATGTCAAGTCGTCAAGAGGCAACCCACCGCAGGAGACACTGCACTGCTGCCGAGTCACTTCGGTGGTGTTCAGTGGCGCCTGTTCTGATCTAACATACGCAGGACACCACCTACTAAGCCCCCTACTGACGACAATAACTGCTTAGTCACAGAACCGACGTGAGTGAGCTCTCCCTCCGGAGGGCGTCACTATACGTCCGTCCAATGACAGCCCCCATGGACTCGCCGATACCGGTGACCCGACAGGACCAAACCAAGGCCACAGACGTGGAGAGGAGGACATCGAAATTGAGGTCACCATGAGAGCAAGGCATGAAGGGCCACAGAATTTGAGACATTTTTTTTTTAATGCTGATCGATGAGAATGAGGATGCTTAAGATGATGCTATGGATTTCCATTTTGGTCTGAGACTACATGACAGGGCTGCACTCTACGCTTCCTTTCATAATATATCCTGGCGTCAACCAGGCCCAAGAGATACAGCCACCTGCAGTGTTGGTCAGGAAATTTGAGCAACACTCTCAGAAACGGAAAAAAAAGTCAACGGTGGTCCAGTAACTAACTCAAACCCTAACCGTCAAACCCAACCTAACCTAACCCTACACCTACCCTACCCCTAACCCTGACCCAACCTAACCCTAACTCTAACCACTGACCCTAACCCTAACCCTAACCCTCCGTGACTTTCTTTCCCTGACTTTCTTCCGATTATCTGTTCC
>CM031628.1:5549263-5561763 GCA_018398815.1 Conus ventricosus | reverse complement strand
AAAGGTTCTGAACGCGACATAGACTTCGCCACTGCAGATTCTGCTTCTTTTGGAGAAGGTCTCCCGTCAGGTAATTCCACGACATGGAGTCGGTCCTTTTCCTGAAAGCTGCCATGGCAGTGTCCATCATCCTGGACAATGCCCATGGCAGTGTCCATCATCCTGGACAATACCCATGGCAGTGTCCTTCATCCTGAACAATACCCATGGCAGTGTCCTTCATCTTGAACAATACCCATGCAGTGACCTTCATCCTGGACAATACCCATGGCAGTGTCCTTCATCCTGGACAATACCCATGGCAGTGTCCTTCATCCTCAACAATACCCATGGCAGTGACCTTCATCCTGGACAATACCCATGGCAGTGTCCTTCATCCTGGACAATACCTGGCAGTGTCCTTCATCCAGGACAATGCCCATGGCAGTGTCCTTCATCCTGAACAATACCCATGGCAGTGTCCTTCATCCTGGACAATACCCATGGCAGTGTCCTTCATCCTGGACAATACCCATGGCAGTGTCCTTCATCCTGAACAATACCCATGGCAGTGTCCTTCATCCTGACAATACCCATGGCAGTGTCCTTCATCCTGGACAATACCCATGGCAGTGTCCTTCATCCTGAAGAATACCCATGGCAGTGTCCTTCATCCATGGACAATACCCATGGCAGTGTCCTTCATCATGAACAATACCCAGGGCAGTGTCCTTCATCCTGGACAATACCCATGGCAGTGTCCTTCATCCTGGACAATACCCATGGCAGTGCCTCACATGACAATACCCGCATGCCTTCACCGAAATACCCATGGCAGTGTCCTTCATCCTGGACAATACCCATGGCAGTGTCCATCATCCTGGAACAATACCCATGGCAGTGTCCTTCATCCTGGACAATACCCATGGCAGTGTCCTTCATCCTGGACAATACCCATGGCAGTGTCCTTCATCCTGGACAATACCCATGGCAGTGTCCTTCATCCTGGACAATACCCATGGCAGTGTCCTTCATCCTGGACAATACCCATGGCAGTGTCCTTCATCCTGGACAATACCCATGGCAGTGTCCTTCATCCTGGACAATACCCATGGCAGTGTCCTTCATCCTGGACAATACCCATGGCAGTGTCCTTCATCCTGAACAATACCCATGGCAGTGTCCTTCATCCTGACAATACCCATGGCAGTGTCCTTCATCCTGGACAATACCCATGGCAGTGTCCTTCATCCTGACAATACCCATGGCAGTGACCTTCATCCTGAACAATACCCCAGCCCTGATGGCCCTTGCGGTCGGTTGTGGCTATAACATCATTTACTTCATCACTGAACAATACCCAGGCAGTGTCCTTCATCCTGGAAATACCCAGGCATGTCCTCATCCTGAACAATACCCATGGCATGTCCTTCATCCTGAACAATACCCAGGCAGTGTCCTTCATCCTGAACAATACCCAGGCAGTGTCCTTCATCCTGAACAATACCCATGGCAGTGTCCTTCATCCTGAACAATACCCATGGCAGTGTCCTTCATCCGAACAATACCCAGAGGTTCCTGAAAATGCCATGAGGAAGCTTGAACAAAACACAGTCTCTGAAAAGGCTGCACGTCAAAGGTCTGAGAGGATCAGGAAGGTATTGGAGCATGGAAGTCAGCGTGGGATTACGGAAGCACGTCACCAGCACACTGTGTCCACGGCAGATTGGGAAGGGAAAACTCCAGGTTCAGTCTGCTGCGCACGGTCAGTAACTGGTCTCCACTTTCCGTCTGTCTTGCCTACCAGGTAAGGAATGTCGGAAAGCACAGGAGATAAAGAAGGGGAACATTCGTGACGGCACATTTCTGTCTTTAAAAAAAAAAAAGAGGGAAGAAAGACAGAGAGAGAGAGAGAGAGAGAGAGAGAAGAGAGAGAGAGAGAGAGAGAGAAGAGAGAGAGAGAGAGAGAGAGAGAGAGAGAATGAGAGAGATTAAGATGATGCTACGGATTTCCATTTCGGTCTGAGACTGCATGACAGGGCTGTAGGTCTACTCTACGCTTCCTTTCATAATATATCCCGCGGTCAACCAGGCCCGAGAGATACAGGCACCTGCAGTGTTGGTCAGGAAATTTGAGCAACACTGTCAGAAACGCATCCATTAAGTGGATGAAACTCGACTGTGTGGTCCCAGTCTTCCAACTGAGTCCGCAGCAAACTCAACTCTGGGTAGGAGCCGGTCGGGGCAGAAAAACCCACATGACTCTGATGGGATTCGAACCCACGACCTCCCAGCCGGAGTCCGCGACGCTAACCACTTCGCCACGGCGGCTGGTAAGAGAGAGAGAGAGAGAGAGAGAGAGAGAGAGAGAGAGAGAGAGAGAGAGAGAGAGAGAGAGAGAGAGAGAGAGACAAACACAAAGAGAGAGAGAGAGAGAGAGAGAGAGAGAGAGAAACAGAGGAGAAAAAGCAGAGAAGAGAGACGGAGAGAGACAGAGAGGGAGACAGAGACATACAGAGACAGAGAGAAAAAGAGAGAGACAAAGAGAGACAGAGACAGAGAGAGAGAGAGACAGAAAGAGAGACAGTGACAGAGAGAGGGACAGGCAACCAAACCTCTTTCTCAAAAACTGCAGCCTCGTGGGATCTGAAGGAGTCTTGCTCCAAACTGGACAGACATCGAGGACCTGAAGGAGTCTTGCTCCAAACTGGAGAGGACATCAAGGACCTGAAGGAGTCTTGCTCCAAACTGAAGAGGACATCAAGGACCTGAAGGAGTCTTGCTTCAAACTGGACAGGACATCAAGGACCTGAAGGAGTCTTGCTCCACTACAAAAATCTGTAGAGAGGACATCGAGGACCTGAAGGAGTCTTGCTCCAAACTGGACAGGACATCGAGGACCTGAAGGAGTCTTTTTTTTTTTTTTTTTTTTTTGCTGTCCCAACCTCTGCGCTACCTCAGAGGCAGTGCACCCACGCCGCTCATTCCGACACCCCGTCCACAGCCATAGCCCGGCCGGCGCCCCGCCGCAGCCCCGGCACCAGCAATCCACAGGGAGCAGTCAATGTCAAGTCGTCATGAGGCAACCCACCGAGGAGACACTGCACTGCTGCCGAGTCACTTCGGTGGTGTTCAGTGGCGCCTGTTCTGACTAACATACGCAGGACACCACCTACTAAGCCCCCTACTGACGACAATAATTGCTTAGTCGCGGAGCTGGCGTGAGTGAGCTCTCCCTCCGGAGGGCGCCACCACGTCCGTCCAACGACAGCCCCCATGGACTTCGCCGATACCGTGACCCCGATGGAACCAAACCAAGGCCACAGACGCGGAGAGGACATCGAAACTGAGGTCACCATGAGAGCAGGGCATGAAGGGCCACAGAATTTGAGACATTTTTTTTTAAATGCTGATCAATGGGAATGAGGATGATTAAGATGATGCTACGGATTTCCATTTCGGTCTGAGACTGCATGACAGGGCTGTACTCTACGCTTCCTTTCATAATATATCCTGGCGTCAAGCAGGCCCGAGAGATACAGGCACCTGCAGTGTTGGTCATGAAATTTGAGCAACACTCTCAGAAACGCATCCATTAAGTGGATGAAACTCGACTGTGTGGTCCCAGTCTTCCCAACTGAGTCCGCAGCAAACTCAACTCTGGGTAGGAGCCGGTCGGGGCAGAAAAACCCACATGACTCTGATGGGATTCGAACCCACGACCTCCCAGCCGGGAGTCCGCGACGCTAACCACTTCGCCACGGCGGCTGGTAAGAGAGAGAGAGAGAGAGAGAGAGAGAGAGAGAGAGAGAGAGAGAGAGAGAGAGAGAGAGAGAGAGAGAGAAAACACAAAGAGAGAGAGAGAGAGAGAGAGAGAGAGAGAGAGAGAGAGAGAGAGAGAGAGAGAGAAACAGAGGCAGAGAGAGAGAGACAGAGAGACGGAGAGAGACAGAGAGGGAGACAGAGACATACAGAGACAGAGAGAAAAAGAGAGAGACAAAGAGAGACAGAGACAGAGAGAGAGAGAGACAGAAAGAGAGACAGTGACAGAGAGAGGGACAGGCAACCAAACCTCTTTCTCAAAAACTGCAGCCTCGTGGGATCTGAAGGAGTCTTGCTCCAAAACTGGACAGGACATCGAGGACCTGAAGGAGTCTTGCTCCAAACTGGAGAGGACATCAAGGACCTGAAGGAGTCTTGCTCCAAACTGGAGAGGACATCAAGGACCTGAAGGAGTCTTGCTCCAAACTGGACAGGACATCAAGGACCTGAAGGAGTCTTGCTCCAAACTGGAGAGGACATCGAGGACCTGAAGAAGTCTTGCTCCAAACTGGAGAGGACATCGAGGACCTGAAGAAGAAGTCTTGCTCCAAACTGGAGAGGACATCGAGGACCTGAAGGAGTCTCGCTCCAAACTGGACAGGACATCGAGGACCTGAAGGAGTCTTGCTCCAAACTGGAGAGGACATCGAGGACCTGAAGGAGTCTTGCTCCAAACTGGAGAGGACATCGAGGACCTGAAGGAGTCTTGCTCCAAACTGGAGAGGACATCAAGGACTTGAAGGAGTCTTGCTCCAAACTGGACAGGACATCAAGGACCTGAAGGAGTCTTGCTCCAAACTGGAGAGGACATCGAGGACCTGAAGGAGTCTTGCTCCAAACTGGACAGGACATCAAGGAGGTACGGTGGCAGGCAGGGAGGTTGACAAGGAAATCACCAGGCCTTCCTTCAACTCGGCGGTGGCGGCTCGGCCGCTGCAGCTCCTCACATGTGCTGGGAAGGTGGCAGCGACCGGCAGAAGACAGCCAGGTGGCAAATAGGTGCAGGGCGGCACCGGTTTCCTTCCTCGCACCACGAGTGACGACGGGGCTAGCCTGTGTCGCCGAGTGGGGAGGAGGGAGAGGTAACGGCTCTCGAGGAGGCGGGACATTTTGACGACGAGGCGCTGCCACTCTGCGAGCTACCCAGTGGCCCGCACGTCTAGCAGGGCCCTCCCTTTGGTGGTGGGCGGAGAATGGGAACGCCCCCCCCCCCCCCCCCCCCCCCATGTGCGCAGAGTGGGCATGGACCTATGTGCTGCGGCTCGGCGACTTGTGTCCCGTGCGTCTCCCGAGTTGGCCTCACGCGCACAGGACCGTCGCCACTCAGCATGAAGACAGCCACCCGGTAGTCCTGACGACGGCGTTGGAGGAACCGCCACGACGACGAAGACGACAACAACAGCATCATCAACCGCAACCGAATTATAACCTCCAGACGACCTCTCGGCGGTCCTAACGACTTCACCTTCACCCAGGCTCCTGCCTGACAACACCGTCTACCGCGGGTCCCTCCGCCCACCCGCAAACACCAACCTTGACCCCACCTGCCAACTGACCAAGTCTTTGCCATGACCAACACCAACCTTGACCCCACCTGCCAACTGACCAAGTCTTTGCCAAGACAAACACCAACCTTGACCCCATGGCCCACCTGCCAACTGACCAAGTCTTTGCCAAGACAAACACCAACCTTGACCTCACCTGCCAACTGACAAGTCTTTGCCAAGACCAACACCAACCTGACTCACTGCCAACTGACAAGTCTTGCCAGACCAACACAACCTTGACCTCACCTGCCAACTGACCAAGTCTTTGCAAGGGCCAACACAACCTTGACCTCACCTGCCAACTGACCAAGTCTTTGCAAGACCAACACAACCTTGACTCACTCCAACTGACCAGTCTTGCCAAGACGAACGTCTGCAGCTGCAGTTGCAGGAAACAGTCCCTAAAAGCCCAGGCTGTGAGGACGTAAAACTCATCTTCTCCTTCCTCTATCACTGATGACCCAAACGACCGACAAGAGACTCCTTGACCCAGACGTCGACAGGAAGACCACCATTGAGACAACAACAACACACAACAACGAGCACAGCAGCAGCAACAAAAATCACACACACAACAATTCACAACACAGCAGTAGCAACAAACTGCAGCAGCAACAACAACAACAATAGCAACAACAATAATTACTATATCAGCAACAACAACAACAATAACAACAACAGCAATTGCAACAACAACAGCAGCAACAATGACAACAACGACGACAACAACAACAGCAACAACAACAAGCCATAAGAAACGAAGAGCAGGAGACACAACCGTAGCCTCATGAAATCTCCGAGAAGGAACCTCCATGTCACAGCCTTCTAAAGGAGAAGGTGGTGTAGGGCTTTATTTTTCTGAGCCTTCTAAAGGAGAAGGTGGTGTAGGGTTTTATTGTTCTGCGACTCTAATCAGTTTTTAGTTTGGATTCCTTTTACTCTTTGTCGTGCCACTTCTCAATCCCTCACACCTCTTCACCTAAGACAGGCAGATACACTTCAACCATTTATTACAATGACTATGACATTTACATACATCACAAAACTACACTGAGCGGACCAAACAAGTACAAGTAAACATAGATCTTATCTATTTTCATGGACTTCCTGTTCTTCCCTTTCTTTTCTTTCGTCGTACAAGGATGCTTCAATTGAACTGCACCGGCGATGTTGATCAACGAACAGTCAATAAATAAAAAGATAAATATTGCGCTTCAAGAAATTCCATAGAATGTTGAACACAGTCTTGACACTGGCTGTTGAACTTTGACTGTCTACACAGCACTTTGCAGAACGTCTCGATGAACATTCTTTTCTTCTTTTATTTCCGTTGTACGTCGATGCCTCAGTTGTGTTGCACAGACGACGGCGATTAATAAACAGTCAAAATACATAAAGATGTAAATATTTCCGTCCATGGAACATGGAGCACAGTCTTGACATTGGTTCTTGATCACCAACTGTGTACACAGCACTTCACTGAACACTTTGATGAATATCCTTTTCTTTTGCAATGTAGAAATGAAGATGTTGAATCCGCGACTTGGTGAAGGTAGGTGATGGACAATGGGGAAATAAAATAACGAGAAGGAACAGGAAGGGGAATTCCCGAATGAGGGGACCTTGAAGAAGGACCTGCATATCAAAGACGCACTTTCCTTTCTTCTTCTTTACCCTTTTTAAAATTGTATCGTTCCCCCCCCCCCCCCCCATTTTTTTTTGTTCTTAATATCACTGCGCGTACAACAAGAGAATCAATGAAACCAGATACATGGTAAGGAAAGGAAGATTCCTATCTTACGTTTGGATAACGTCATCGCTGCGGGAATTCCCAAAAGTGTAATAATAATTATGCTTTCTATTTCACCATGGGGTAGATTTGTGAACCGGCTGATGACAGATTGTTACCTGGCAATAAAGTGACGTAGCTGCTCACTTCATTATTAAATTCATGGCGCCGCCGACAGGATCTGCTCACGCAATGACGACAAAAGACCTGCAGGAGGAAAAAAAAAAAAAAAAAGCAGACCCTTCAGCCAGGGACATTATCTTCTGTAAATCTTCATGACGAATACTAGGCCTTCTCAAGGAGATTAAAAAAGAAAAAAAAACATGTGTGGGGTGTGTGTGTGTGTGTGTTGTGTGTGTGTGTGTGTGGTGTGTGTGTGCGCGCGCGCGTGCGCGAGCGCGTGTGCGTGTGCGTGAGTGTGCGTGTCCCATCTTGCGCTGAAGTGAATGAAGATATGTGATTGCTCGTTCATTTTCGTTGAGTGTTTTGTACCTTGCCTGAAGAAGACCTAAGAGGTCCAAATGCGTCTTGTTTCATCTTGTGATTCGTTTGTCTACGTTTTCTTGGCGGTTCGCTATCAATTACATTCAAAATGTGTTAACACTGTCAGAGATGCATCCATTCAATGGATGAAGCTCGGCTGTACGGTCCCTGTCTTCCCAGTTGTCCCCGCAGCAAACTGAACTCTAGGCAAGAGCCAGTCGGGGCTGAAAAATCCCACAAATAAACGGCTCTTTTGGGAATCGAACCTATGACTTCCAACCTGAATGTCCGCAACACTGACCACTTCTTGACGGCAGCTGGTAACATCAAATCTCTTTCATTTTAAAAATATCAGTCATCTCTGGCGATGGTGATTCACCGAGCTGTGTCAACATCCTTTGCATGGTCCAGCCAGACAACATGGAACAAAAGTGGAAGAAAGTCTTTTCTTTCACTTTCTCTTCCATCCAGTTTTTCTAATGGGGAACGGGAGTGTGTGAGTGTGTGTGTGTGTGTGTGTGTGTGTGTGTGTGTGTGTGTGTGTGTGTGTGCGTGCGTGCGCGCGCGCCCGTGTGTGTGTGTGTGTGTGTGTGTGTGTGTGTGTGTGTGTGTGTGTGTGTAGGGGGGGGTGGGGTGGGGGATCGCTCGGGAATCACAAGTAGCTGTTGTTAAGGACGCCATCCTATCACCATATCATCTACCTGACATGAACAGATGGTAAAGATACCTGTGACAGGCGGAACTGACGTGATTCACGTGCAATGGGCTGTGCATATCGATTGCACAGAACTGCCAGGTCACCTCGACCGCTTATCTGGCCTGGATATCGACCGCACGTGCACAGACGTTAGTCATCCGCGACGGACATCACGCGATCCAAGTACTACAGAATATTATAAGTGTCAAAATTTTTTTTTCCAGTTTGTTTTCTTTTAGGTTGTTGTTGATGTTGGTTTGTGTGTTTGTTTATGCTTAATTGGTTGTTTTGATTTTTTGTGCAAACATTTTTTCCCCCAAGAATTGTGTGAAACTGTGTTCACTTTGCTGTTGATGCTGCTGCTGTCACAATTCTTTCTTATCCTCCTCTTCCGCTTTGTGTGGTGGCCAAACATAACCAGCATGTATGCAGTCATCAAACATAACCAGCATGTATGCAGTCATCAAACATAACCAGCATGTATGCAGTCATCAAACATAACCAGCATGTATGCAGTCATCAAACATAACCAGCATGTATGCAGTCATCAAACGTGATCAGCATGAAAACGGCCATGACGACTTGTGAAAACAGTATATAATAATTGGTGACTGATGAAATAATTCTTGGGACTGCTTTCAGATTAAAACTACAACGTTATTTCAGTTGTATTTACTCTTTTCATGTCAAAACAATGATAATATCACTGATTTTTTTCTTTTAATGATGATAATGGTGAAGTCATTTGCCATGACCTTCTGAATCGAGCAAATTGCCATCAGAATCGACAAACCTGATCCTTTTTTTTTTTTTAATGATGATAATGGTGAAGTCATTTGCCATGACCTTCTGAATCGAGCACATTACCATCAGAATCGACAAACCTGATCCTTTTTTTCCCAAAGACCAGGCCACCGTAATGAGTCAGGAAATTGCACTTGTCTGGAGTAGAGGGAGATAACCCAGGAGAGAGGAGGTGAGTGGGACGGAACAGAAAAGAGAGAGAGGAGGGAGAATGAAATTTGCTGAGCAAAAGGCCACACATGCTGTTCCAGTTCCATCAAGTAGACTGCTGGCAAGCTGGTCAATATGCACTACATCAGATGGGCAAAGCAGTGCAGAGAAAAAGTAAGGTAAAGTAATGTTGCTTATAGCCTAGCCCACCACAAAGGGCCATATCAGGGCTGTTTACTGCGTTGAGGTCTACCCACAAGTCATTAAACAACAAAAAAAAAAACCAACAAAAAAAACCACATTCACACAACCCTTTAAAATGCGTCTAAAAACACACTGGAAATTTTGTTAAGAAAATCTTTCTCCCATAAAATCTTAGATCAGATGAAAAATGTGAATCTCAGAAATTCAAAGGTCACGTCAGCTGGGACATCACTGAACACGGTTTTCATGGAGTCTGCTGTAAAGTGTTTATGTCTCACATCGTGCAAGTCCCAGCACTCTAAAAGAACATGTTTCACGAGGCTGCTGATAAGAAAATAAAATCATAAACAACATACATAAAATACAGAGTGTGTATGGAAAGGGGAAGAGGGCTTCTTAGATAAACACTCAGAAAAAGTCGGTGACCCAATTGATTTGTCCAACAGCTTGGGAAATAAATAAAATATAAATAAGTACATACAAACACTCAGAAAAAGTCGGTGACCCAATTGATTTGTACGTCCAACAGCTTGGGAAATAAATAAAATAAAAATAAGTACAAACAGACAAACACTCAGAAAAAGTCGGTGACCTATTGATTTGTCCAAGAGCTAGGGAAATAAATAAAATATAAATAAGTACAGACAAACACTCAGAAAAAGTCGGTGACCTATTGATTTGTCCAAGAGCTAGGGAAATAAATAAAATATAAATAAGTACAAACAGACAAACACTCAGCAGGGCTCAGTGACATGTATAATTTACCAAACAGCCTCAAGAGCCCGGACACTTGGTTTATGTCACACACTACTACACTTATGTGTGCTGGTGTGAGCGCATGTGTGTGTGTGAGTGCTTACTCTGTACATATACATACGTGCAACAACTGCACACTGAAGTCAGCGCTTGAGCCAGGGAAATAAATGTGCAACAGCTGTTCAGAACGGGACAGTTTAGTTATAAACCAATGGGAGATAAACTGATGCACACACACACACACACACACACACACACACACCACACACACCATACACATGTACTCACGCACCACATATATGGGCACACACACACACAACCATACACATGCACATGTACTCACGCACCACACATACGGGCGCGCACACACACACACACCATACACATGTACTCACACACCACATATACGGGCACACACACACACCATACACATGTACTCACGCACCACATATACTGACACACACACACCATACACATGCACATGTACTCACGCACCACATATACAGGCACACACACACACACACACACACACACACACACACACACACACACACACACATACACACACACACACACCATACACATGCACATGTACTCACGCACCACATATACTGGCACACACACACCATACACATACACATGTACTCACGCACAACATATACTGGCACACACACACACCATACACATGCACATGTACTCACGCACCACATATACGGGGACACACACACACACACAACACACCATACACATGCACATGTACTTACGCACCACATATACGGGCGCACACACACACACACCATACTTAATGTACTCACGCACCACATATACTGGCACACACACACACACACCATACACATGTACTCACGCACCACATATACTGGCACACACACACACACATACCATACACATTTACTCACGCACCACATGTACTGGCACACACACACACACACCATACACATGTACTCACGCACCACATATACTGGCACACACACACACACACACCCATACACATGTACTCACGCACCACATATACTGGCACACACACACACACCATACACATGTACTCACGCACCACATATACTGGCACACACACACACACACACACATACACATGCACATGTACTCACGCACCACATATACTGGCACACACAGACACAGACACACACACACACAGACATGGGACTATGCCCATAGATCCATGCACACTCATACACACACATACAAACACCCTCACCAACACATACACACAGTGACGACAAGGGTACTGCCAACGCTAGGCAGCGCCAACCAGCACGTCAGACCTCTGCTAAGTCTTAGCCACGAGACCCTCTTCTTCCATTCTCTCATCCCAGTCATTCATTCATACATCTGTCTGCATTTCCATCATGCGCAGTGTGGTGTCAACACAATTTAGCACATGGACCCAGTCATTCATTCATACATCTGTCTGCATTTCCATCATGCGCAGTGTGGTGTCAACACAACTTAGCACATGGACCCAGTCATTCATTCATACATCTGTCTGCATTTCCATCATGCGCCATGTGGTCTGAACACAACTTAGCACATGGACCCAGTCATTCATTCATACATCTGTCTGCATTTCCATCATGCGCAGTGTGGTCTCAAGTTCTCAACACAACTTTTCTTTTCTTTCTTTCTGCGTACGCAGGCTGATACTCCTGCGGACACTCCCTGTATAGCCAGGCAGTGGAGTTTTGTGTGTATGACCCTTTTTTATCCTGCCATTAAGGCAGCCATACTCCATCTTCGGGGAAAACACAACTTAGCACATGGACTCGTCTGCGCGCAGTGACACCTCCTTGATGACACTGAGACCGAAGCTGATGGGAGAGAGTGTGGATCTCACGTGGAATGCTGTGTCTGACTGTGTGCATGTGCAGGCATAGTGTATCAGCGCGTGCGTGCACACTGGCGTTGCATGCATGAACGGGGGGCAGCCTTATATGCTAGTGTGTAGCAGTGTGTCCTAGGCTTGATGTGTGTGGAAGAAGAACACTGACACACTAAGACAATGTGATCTTCACAGCTGTTGACCCGTCATGAGGTCAGGGTGTCTGCCTCCGACAGGTGAGTGCCCAGGCCTGTGTCCACCAATGAAATGACTCTGAACTATTTTTGGTGGCCAGGTACAAAAATAACGGCTGAACACAGACCCACTTCAAAAGGATTTCTTTTTTTTCAGCCTCGATTTATCTCTTAATTACATTTATCTCCTTCATGTTTGTGATGAAGTGGATTTATCTCT
>CM031628.1:5528921-5531421 GCA_018398815.1 Conus ventricosus | reverse complement strand
AGGATAGTTGGTTCTTTATTAGAAAAGGAAAGGAGAGGGGGGGGGGGGCTAGTAATCTGAAAGGGGATGGAGGAGGGGGGGGATCTAGCATGAGAGCGCTGCTTCCCAACACTTGTGGTGTGACATATTGTAGTTGGTGTCAGAAGTGACAAATCCTTAAGATCGCTGTGTTCATCAGCAGTCATGCTAATGAACGAAACTACGATGTCCACCTGTGTGAGACACGTGCAGGCTCGGACATCTGACCTGTCCACAGAAGTTGCATGACGATGTCCACCTCTGTGAGACACGTGCAGGCTCGGACATCTGACCTGTCCACGGAAGTTGCATGACGATGTCCACCTCTGTGAGACACGTGCAGGCCTCGGACATCTGACCTGTCCATGGAAGTTGCATGACGATGTCCACCTCTGTGAGACACGTGCAGGCTCGGACATCTGACCTGTCCATGGAAGTTGCATAACGATGTCCACCTGTGTGTGACACATGGAGGCATGGACATCTGACCTGTCCATGGAAGTTGCATAATGCAGGGGCAGATCACATGAGTTGTTGCCACAGTGTTCCCACCAGTCAAGCCAGCGTGAAAGGGGAAGGGAGAGAGGGGAGAAGATGAATTTTACGTCCTCACAGCCTAGGCTTTTAGGGACAAGTTTCGCTGCAACTGCAGCATGCAGACGTTCGTCTTGGCAAAGACTTGGTCAATTGGCAGGTGGGGTCAAGGTTGGTGTTTGTCATGGCAAAGACTTGGTCAGTTGGCAGGTGGGGTCAAGGTTGGTGTTTGGAAGTGAGAGGAGGGACCCGGGGTAAATGGTGTCATCAGGATGTTGTTCGGTTGCGATTGATGTGGTTGTTGGTGTCGTCATCATCATGGCGGTGAGAGGGGAGGTGCCGATTCCCTTTGTAGTGAAGGGTGGCAGGGGGAAGTAGTCACGTGGTGTTTAAGTGAAGCCTGCCCGTATCAGAGTAGCCTGAGTGAGGGGGAGAAGAGGGGAGATGACAACTCCAGCTGCAGTTAGGTCAAAACTCCCTGGCTCCTTTGTTGTCATCCCAAACATCTTAGCCCAGCCAGTTTGCAAGAGGAGACAGCCAGACGGACAGAGGGAAGGAGGCAGATGAGGAGGGGCTTGAGGGGGGTAGGTGGGGGGTGGTGGTGGTGGTGGTGGTGGTGGTGAAGGTAATACACGAAAATGATGGCAATTGATAACCCTAATAGTAGTTTGTGAGTCACGAGAGAGAGAGAGAGAGAGAGAGAGAGAGAGAGAGAGAGAGAGAGAGAGAGAGAGAGGAGGGGGGGGGGGGGGAGGGGAAGGGAGAGGCAAGATGGGGCAGGCTGACTTTTGTTTCACACACGCACGCACGCACGCACGCACGCACGCACGCACGCACGCACGCACGCACGCACGCACGCACGCACGCACGCACACACACACACACACACACACCACACACACACACACACACAACACACACAAATTGTCAGCCGCATGCAGTAAACACATGACCATGCTGTAAACACATGACCTGCCATGAACAATTGGTGGGTAAGCCTATCGTTGGCAATCACGTGTGCCCTATACTTGACCTGGCAACGTTTCAGTGCACATGTACGAAACTCAGTTTAACTGTTTTCGTCAGCCATAGAAGCAGTTCTCACGGTGATACATGGCTTTTGTGCGAAGTCAGAAACAAAGGGAAGAAAACGAAACCACCAACAAAGACAACTTCTTTCCCCACGAACAGACAGTTATATACCCCTAACTCCAAACATAAAGCCTCCCCCATCATGGCTAATTCACCTAGCACAAATGCAGGCATTGTGTTCTTCGTGCCTTGTGTCTGCGTTTGCGCTAGGTGAATGGGTCCTGTGGTCAGCAAATGTTTGGAGTTATGGGCCTGCCATTGTCTCACCATGGGAGGTGAAAGTTGTCGTTCTTGCTACTATTTGCATCTCGCTACCACATTCAATTTATTTTTCCCCTCAAGAAAATAGCAGTTACCAGGCAACAAAATCAGCGATTTTACATAAAAACAACGAAACATCCTGGGAGTGTTGGTTTGTGCATTGTTTGTCCATTGTTTGTGCATTGTTTGTCCATTGTTTCAGATGTCTGAAGACCAAGCATTTTGAGAACTCGCCTGTCTGTTTTGCATAGTGACTTACACAAGTTTTAGTTTAGTTTCAGTTTAGCTTTAGTTTACACTCATGTATGTTGACATGTAGCTGGGCTTCAGTAAATAGAAGGCAGCAAGTGGCACAACGTAATGCAACCCAAGCTAATGCATCCCCCCTCCCCCACCCCCCTCCCACCCCCCACCCCTCTCCTTCCAGCCCTCCCTGACCAGTGGTACCGCAGGTCCAACGTCAGCATCACCATCACCAACGATCTCTACGAGACGTCAGATGTTGCGGCTGTGCGGGACGCCTTGGGGTACTCTGAGGTACGGGACAGCCTCGAGAACAAGGACCCGGGACCCGCCACTGACGTCATGTCCGCCA
>CM031628.1:5521421-5523921 GCA_018398815.1 Conus ventricosus | reverse complement strand
TCCACTTTGTCATTATTGTTTGCTCTCTCTCTCTCTCTCTCTCTCTCTCTCTCTCTCTCTCTCTCTCTTCTCTCTCTCTCTCTCAATAATGATATCATTCATCACATGTGGAAGAGATCAGTAAGATACAATGTCATCATTTGATTGAGTGGATGGTCGAGTCAGTCTTAAGATTTTTTTTATTTTAACGTTACTGCATTACTCCTGTGCGTGAGGACATAAGGAAATGTTACGAATTTATTTGTTTTTGTTAACCTTTGATTTGATACACACTAGGAATGAATGTGTACTATTTGTTTGCAGGAAAGGAAGAGGGAAATGTTATTCTTCTGTTACCCCCCTCCCCCTTGTCAAAAGACCTCTTTGGTAATGACAATTAAATATCAAAGTGTCAAAGTTTCTCTCTCTCTCTCTCTCTCTCTCTCTCTCTCTCTCTCTCTCTCTCTCTTCTCTCTCTCTCTCTCTCTCTCTCTCTCTCTCTCTCTCCTGCCCCCCCTCTCTCTCTTTCTCTTTCCCATTCTCTCTGCCTGTCTGTCTGTCTGTCTGTCTATCTATCTGTCTGTCTGTTTCTCTCTCTCTCTCTCTCTCTCTCTCCTCTCTCTCTCTCTCTCTCTCTCTCTCTCTCTCTCTCAGCTTGTAATTTTCATTTCCGTTGTTGCTGCATTGTACTCATGTATCGCTTCATGAGGGGTCCAGGCGTGTATATGAATATATCTGAATCTGAATCTGTCTATCTTGTCTGTCTGTCTGTCTGTCTGTCTGTCTGTCTGTCTCTCTCTCTCTCTCTCTCTCCTCTCTCTCCTCTCTCTCTCTCTCTCTCTCTCTCGCTCTCTGTGACACTTTTCCACCTGAAAACAGCAAAATGTTGTCCAATTTTTCAGTGTTCGTCGACTTGTGCTCGGGTCCTTTTGTCGTTGATTTCTTTCTTTGCTGATGTTTTCTGCTCGTGTTTGAGTCTGTTGAAATGTGCTTTCCACATTGCATCTCCAATGGCCCTAAAAGAGGAACCAAGGGGGAAGAAGAAATTCTATTCTTGTTCTCCATCTTGATTATCTCTCCATGACCTCAGAGAGATAGTGACTGCTCACGTCCTTTTCTTTATGATTAGATCAGATCCGAACGTCAGGAATGTCAGTGACTGTTCTTGTTCTTGATCTTGGTGATCTGATTTGATCTTAATTTCAGAGGGGCCAGTGATTGATCTTGTTAGTGATCCTTGTGATCTGATTTGATCTGAACAGCAGGAAGGGGGAGAGGGGAGGGGGGGGGGGGAGGGGGGGGGGGCAATGACTGTTCTTGTTCTTGATCTTGGTGATCTGATTTGATTTGAACAGCAGAAAGGGCCAGTGACTGTTCTTGTTCTTGATCTTGGTGATCTGATTTGATCTGAACCGCAGAAGATCCAGTGACTGTCGTTGTTAGTGATCTTGGTGATCTGATTTGATCTGAACGGCAGAAGGGCCAGTGACGGTCGTTGTTAGTGATCTTGTTGATCTGATTTGATCTGATCCTCAGAGGGGCCAGCCAAAGAGGAGGAAGGGGTGTATGCTGAAATTGAGGATGTCTGTGGGAGCAACCCGACAGTGGGTGACCAGGCGCTGCTTTCTGCTGGTATATCTCTCCATAGGTCTGCCTGTCTGTCTGTCTCTGCCTGTCTGTCTGTCTGTCTGTCTGTCCTGTCTGTCTGTCATCTGCCTGTCTCTGCCTGTCTGTCTGTCTGTCTCCTGTCTGTCTGTCATTCTGTGTGTTTCTGCCTGCCTGTCTGTCTCTGCCTGCCTCCCTGACCGTCTCTGTCTGTCTGTCTGTCTTGTTCCTGTCTCTGTCTGTCAGTCCATCTGTTTGTCTGTCTCTGCCTGCTTGTCTGTCCATCTGTCCTGTCTCTGTCCCTGTGTCTGTGTCTATCTGTCTGTCTGTCTGCCTCTCGTTGTCTCTGTCTGTCTGGCTGGCTGGCTGCATGATGTAGCATACAGGACAATAATCGTGCCAACACCATCTAACCCTGGCACTAGAATAACTGTACCCTTGGCCGACATCCAGAGAACAAAGGAGGAGCAGAGAAAACCAACAGTCAACAAGTAAGACACAAAAGGTTCGGGAGGGGTAGATGGTGAACGAGAAGGGCCAGAGAGTGGAGGTGGGAAGTAGAAGACTGTGTGTATGTCGAAGGAGATGGGCGCGGGGGGGGGGGGGGGGGGGGGGGGGGGGGGGGGGGGGGAGGGAAGGGTGATACTGTTCTCTCTTGTCCGAAAAAGGTATTTCAAAAAGATCAAATGACAACCAAAACCCACGACATCAGTTGATAACCACTTCAATAACCTGTGGGCCCTGCTCATTTGTTAAGAAATGAAACAACACTGGACTGCAAGCATTTCCCTGTTTGATCCTATGTGAGAAATTCATATGATCTGCTGATTTTGCTTCTCGTCAGATTTCAGCTGTTATCACACCATACATACCGCTGAAATTCCTGCGATGCTAATCTCCACTGCCGTTGTATGTC
>CM031628.1:5513921-5516421 GCA_018398815.1 Conus ventricosus | reverse complement strand
GAAATGAACAAGAGAAAGACACACTCTTAGCTGGAACAAACCGTACTGGACAGATCAGCGGATGAAAAGGGGACACTGAGTCATTCCCATTCACCGATTCCTCAGACCCGCTGTAGATCAAAACAGTGTAGCAAGAAAGACAACAGGGGTAGAACCAGACAGAGCGCCTGGTTATCTCACTCTTCTGGAAATCTCCCAGTCTGAGTTTCACTGTCATCCCAGAAATGTAAGTTGAAACTATGTTTCTACATGTTGAATCTATGCATTGATTGTATGCATGTATGCCATGTGGTGTAACTTTGTGCTAATACTTGGTGACATTTATGAAAATGATGAATGAGTCTTCTGTTGTAGTAGTTTGTTTGCCACCATGTGGTAAAAGCTATTACCATGTGGTTAAGGTTCTTTGTTAACAATCTGACCACCATTTTTTTGTGTACTATTTGACTTTTGCCAGTATGCAATTCTATCCGTTAAGATGATAACTGAATGATAACTTTTGATCAGAAAAACTGTATACCTGTACTAGGTGAAAACTGTTATGTTGATTTATGAATGCTGGTGATGGTTGGAATATTTTTACCATATTGTTACATTTTGCTCATCGTGGATGGCCAACAGAGGTGTGTTGGAAACGAACATTTCCAGCCACGTTCTTGAGAACTGTATTTACTGGGTCTCTCAGTGGCCCTGCCACAGAAATATCCTTCATTAAGTCTGCTGACGAGGAGCTTAAGCGCCGAAACACGTGTCCAGGCGAGGTGAACAGAAGGGTGTTCTTGACGATGGGAGCTTTCATGCCCGTTAGATTGTTCCCCTGGCAGGGAACTGCAGGGAACTAAAACAGCCAGCCGGCTCCAAAGCCATTGGATGTTTTCCAAGAGGCTGAAATAAGTTGACCTGCTCATTGTGCTCTCTTTTCAACCTACGTTTTCTCCACGTTTTCAAGCCTTTCAAAAGAGAAGGATTGGCTAGGCCCATCAACACTTGCCTTCCTTGTTTATGACAATCTTAAGATAGGAAACTTTTACGAACAACTCAGATAATCCTGACACTACTTACGGTGATATCGACTATCACGCACTCGTTCGTTGTAAGTGCCAATTAACAAAAAATGATCGATGTTGCAGATTCGGTCCAAGTACTGAAGAACTTGTTTGTGCCTGTGACAGATAACAGACAAGGAGGATATCACGAGAAAGATGAGTCACAGACAGGTAAGCATATACATTTGTCACTGGGCACATTGTTCAAGGACAAGTAAGTCCTACTTGAGTTTCCCGCGTGACTTGAATGTGACCGTTGATATCACTTTCAAAGTCATTTTATTTTTTTCGGAAACATGTCAGCGTCAAAGCCGACAACAGCTGTTGCCCTGTTTTGCTAAGGTAGGCAATTTCTTCTCCAGCACGAAAACCGCAATATTAGGGAAATCAGTAATTATCGCTGTTGTCCCTATGGATCATGGTCGTTTTCTCTGTTTCCTTCAGGGGAATAACTGTTTTCGTCACAGGACTGTAATTGTTTCCCCTGTTTTCCTTAAGATTATAATTGTTTCCCCTGTTCTCCTTAAGATTATAATTGTTTCCCCTGTTTTCCTTAAGATTATTGTTTTCCCTGTTTTCCTTCAGAATATAATTGTTTTCCCTGTTCTCCTTAAGATTATCATTGTTTCCCCTGTTTTCCTTAAGATTATTGTTTTCCCTGTTTTCCTTAAGATTATTGTTTTCCCTGTTTTCCTTTAAGATTATTATTGTTTTCGCTGTTCTCCTTAAGATTACAGTTGTTTTCCCCGAGGATCACACGTGTGTTCCCTGCTTTCCTGGGAAAGTTTTGGTTTTCATTCTTTCTCTGAGAATTGCAGCTGCTTTCCTTTTTCCCGACAGTTTATTATCTGTCTTCCATTTGTCCTTTAGGAAAACTATTATCATTCCGCTGAAAATAACGTCAACAGGGAAATCCGTTATCATCATCGTTTTCCTCGTTATTCTTGACATGAGCATGCCATCTGAGGCTGGAAATGTGAGTCAGGAACACGGAGGTGGCAGAGAAAAACAGTTGTGATCTTAAGGGATAACAAAGACTGTAACTGTTTTGATTGTTATCGCTCTTTCTTGAAGGATGATAACCATGTTCCCGGGAGAAGCCTATTATGACTCTTATTGGGGATTATGAAGGAATTACTTGAGATGGGTTGGGGTAAGAAAAAAAGAAAAGCAAGATAAAGGGGAGAGGATATGGTATCTGTGCATTGCTTGTACCCATGTGCACTGATGAGTGAGTGAGTGTGTGTGTGTGTGTGTGTGCGTGCGTGCGTGCGTGCGTGCGTGCGTGCGTGAGAGAGAGAGAGAGAGAGAGAGAGAGAGAGAGAGAGAGAGAGAGAGAGAGAGAGAGAGAGACAGACAGACAGACAGACAGACAGACAGACAGACAGAGCGTGTGTGTCTGTGTGTGCGTGTGTGTGTGTTTGCGTGCGTGCGTGTGTGTTTGTGTGTGTACA
>CM031628.1:5500016-5507921 GCA_018398815.1 Conus ventricosus | reverse complement strand
CAACTACTATCCCTCACATCCCCCCCCCCCCCCCCCCCCCCCCCCACCCCCCTCCCACTCCTACCTCCAGCCATCCCTGACCGGTGGTACCGCAGGTCCAACGTCAGCATCACCATCACCAACGATCTCTACGAGACGTCAGATGTTGCAGCTGTGCGGGACGCCTTGGGGTACTCTGAGGTACGGGACAGCCTCAAGAACCAGGACCCGGGACCCGCCACTGACGTCATGTCCGCCAAGGACAACGGTGTCATGTTCCGTAAGAGGGGTGACGTCCCTTTCGCCAAGAGTGAGAGCGCGCTTCCATCATCGCTTCGTGAGTAGAGAGAGAAGTTTCAGTTTCAGTTTCATCAAGGAGGTGTCACTGCGTGCAGACCAGTCCATATACGCTACACCACATCCGCTAAGCTCCGAGACCACACTGCGCTTGATTTAAAGCTGATGGTTAAAGGAGTTAATGGGCAAGATGAGAGAACTTACGAAGAGACTTAGCAGATGTCTGACTGACTCACGCATTAGCCCAATGCGCTGGTCGGACCTTGAGTATCTACCTAACATTGGCTGTGCCATGATTATTATCATTGTATGTGTGTGTGGCGAGTGTACACATGTCTTTGTATGGGTGTGTGGGCACGGGCCAATGTGTGTGTGCGAGCACATTCCTGTGTGGATGAAGTGCGTGTATGTGTATGCATGCATGCATGCGTGTGTGTGTGTGTGTGTTGTTGGTGTGTGTGTGTGTGTGTGTGTGTGTCTGGAGAGAGAGAGAGAGTATGGGATGTGGGGGAGAGCGTTTAGGGGGGGAGGGGGAGGGAGCAGAAAGCCAATCAGTGGAGAGGAAGAGGAGTTGAGAAGGAAAAGGTCACTGAAGGTCATGGAGCGAGGAGGGGAGAGTGGTAGAGGAGGGTGGAGGGTGGGGGAAAGACTATGGAGAGGAAGAGGAGTTGAGAAGGAAAAGGTCACTGAAGGTCATGGAGCGAGGAGGGGAGAGTGGTAGAGGAGGGTAGAGGGTGGGGGAAGACTATGGAGAGGAAGGATGGAAAGAAACGTGAAAGGTAATAGTCATGCCAAGGAAAAGACAAGAGAGAGAGAGAGAGAGAGAGAGAGAGAGAGAGAGAGAGAGAGAGAGAGAGAGAGAGAGAGAGAAGCCGAAGCGGAAGCGGAAGCGGAAGTTTATTCAGTGTAGGCCATAGCCCCTTCTGAAGGGGGTACAATATCTTGATAACACACTTTTCAATTAAACAATGAATAGTTAGTTAATTATATAAATAACATGACAGCTGAGCATTGATCTATCCTAATCGCATTATCCAATACCACTTTAACTGAGTAATACAGTGCGTCTTTTAAATGCTTTGTACAAATATATGCAAACATTCTTCAATGTTATTTCATTTCGATTTGCCATGAGCAGTACGACATTAAACAGACATGGGTTTCTGAGATATTTAGGGGGTATAAAATCATTTTCGCAAATCTTGGAAGGCAGGACAACACAACAAAAAATGTTGTTCATCTTCCGTGGCATTCTTACACAGTGGGCACATCTAGCACCTTCATCAGCATAGTATACCGATACTTCTGTGTACCTATATCAGCTATTCCAAATCTTATCTTTGTCATATAATTCTTTAAGTGTCTGTCAATGTCAAGCATAAGATATGCTTCACAATTTCTAGACGACTTAAATGTTCTTATAAAAGCACACTGTCACTTGTTTTTTTTGAATGTGTTCTCATTTTTGCACCTGTTATCGATCAAGCCTTCTGCGATGTTCTTTAAAAAGTCTTTGATATTTTCAAACCTTGATTAATCCAACAATCCGAACCATGTGATACAAAAAAAAATCGCGAATGTCAGATGCCTAACATTTCTTATTTCGTAATTTCAAACCAAGGCAAACATTGTGATGCCTTATGTGGTAATCGTCCTCATTCATACGTAAAAATTTTCTTCATAACCATTATTTAATATCGCAAACATGAGTGATATACAAAAGGATATCCGGCTTGTATCCCCTTATACAAGATCATTTGTCGTTTAGGCTGGACCCCAAGAATCTTTTTAAGCTTTTAGGTGAATGCTTCTATTTCAATAACAGTGTATCATGCCCCATATTCTCGGCTCCAAAGTTTGCGATGGTGAACTTGGGCATAAAAAGGTTTGAGTAATACAGGTAATGAATTAATTATTTTGAATATACAGTTTTCTCTGTATACACAGTAATGCTTTGTTTGCTCTGTCGCAAGATCGGACAGGCAGGAGGAAAAATCAAGGACGTGTGGGTAAAACAGATGCCGAGGTTATTTGTAACAATTCACAATCATCCATTGCTTCACCGTTCAAAGACCATCTCTCCATTTGTGCTAAGTTACCCCCTTTTCTAAAAACCACAATACTGTCTTTTTCATTTTTACCTTGAGTTGAAGCAGTGTGGGCGATACTATGGAGATTATTTAATTGGGTTTGGTTTCAACTGGAGTTTCTGATAGCAAAGAGATATCATCAGCAGTTGCATGTTAAATAATTCGAGGGTCCGTGTGTGAACAAAGGGTCGCTCCATGTCGTCCCTTCGCAATGTTTTCTGATGTAATTCGTTTATAAATGAGAAAACAACACAGACTACAGGATTCCCTGTTTCAACCCTGTAGCACACATATGTCAGTGATTCGTATGTCGAATAGTACTTTTGTTTTACATTAGAATACATACTTCTTATACACTGAACAGCTTCCCTTTAATACCACTCTTCTGAAGAACTGGCCACAGTAGCTTCCTTGAAATGGAGTCAAGGGCCTTCTTCTCAAAATCAATGAAAAGAGTACATAGATTAATGATTTTAACGAAATTGCTTTTGTATTATTGCTAGTAATGTAAACTATGCTCCTACTGTTGAATACTCTTTCTTGAAAACCGCTGAAATTGCCGGTTATGTTATATGTTCTACCTTACTCTGTAACCTGTAGTTTATATAGAACTGTTAAGTGTGCTGCCGATATCACACAGTGACAACCTCTATAGTTGCAGGATCGTTACATTACCTTTTTTTATATAGTGGTAATATAATTGATTACATCCAGGCTTTCGGGAAATATTCTCTGTGAAAAAGAGCATGAAATGAAATTTAACACAAAGGAAATCGACAATTATTTCGCCCATTTTTAAACATTTCTACAATTTAGCCATTCTGGACCAGCAGATTTGCCGTTTTCAATTTCTTTATGGCTAGTAAAATTTTTTCTTGTGAAACTGGGTTATCAATGTTAATTGAGCCTCATCTGTGGTTCTAAATCAGTGCGGTTTCAAGTTCTATTGAACTGTCCACATCCTTATCAGGAGGTTTTTGAAATGTCATTGCCCTCATTATTAGATTTAGATGCTAGTACACGTGACTTTGGGTTGCACCTTTATGTACATTATGCAGAAACGCTCTGGGATCATTGACGAATCAAACAAGATTACTTTATAAACAAAGTATTATATTAATTGTGCTTTTTCTGTAACAAGGTTTTTATATTCTGTCGTGGATTTACACTACTTTGACCTGTCCTCAACATCTAAAGTTTACGAAATATCTAAGCAGCCTCCTGCCGATATCTTAGCTACATGACATTCTACATCAAAACCATGCATCTTTTCGTATCCTCTTATCGTTCTGATTTGTTTTCATACACTCAGCTTGTTTTTTCTACACAGTTGTTAAACGCATTCAATGCCAAGTTGATATCCACGTCAATAAGATCAATTGCTGCTTCGAGTTATGATTTACTATCTCACTGCTCATGAGAGATGAAATATTCCTGCCTCTGTGTTCTTGCAAAACAAACTTTCAAGAAATTACCGTTTATACTTAAATATAACTTGGTTCATATGAAGCGCATCCACCATTATCAAAATTAACATGGAGTCAGTGGCTGATGGTCCGACTCAAATGCGTTCTGTACATATAGAGTACAACAACATAATAATTCCTCACTATTACATGTATTCAGAATCGTATGTAAAACGACCTTGACGGTCGCCATTAATACTCCGTTTAAAATGCATAATTCTAAGAAGCTGTGCACATGCTTAGCAAAATTTGCGCGTACCTGTTCAATACCTTTTCTTTAGACTCCTTTTAACACAAAACGATTCGTTTTTTTTAAGAGTTATTATAATAGTGTCGTTTCGTAGTTATATCATGAATGAAACATTTGACGTTTGTATTATGGTTCTCCGTTTAAAGTATGTACATATTAGGAAATTCAAATTTCTTATCCGTCAAGAATATCTTCCTAGTTTCGGAATACCATTATCAACATCAAATGCGAATAAGGTGAGTTTTCCGGATGTACAATAGGTGCACACATACAAAACATCTTTGGTTCAAAATTGAGTAGATTTTAGTATTACATACATATGACATTGTTGTTATCAACAACAACAGCTCTAACATGTTGAAAAACTCTTTTCTTAGAGACTAATTATTCCCCTGATCGTCTTCCTCGATGAGAAATTGTACAGCGGTGTTTGCAGAATTTTTCATGGGTTGACAAAGAAGGTTGTATATAATCAAGGTAAGTAAATTCAACAAGTCAAAATATCGAACGATGTGAATAGAGATTAAAGTTTGATGACCAATCTTCGACAATAACCCATTGACATTCCAGTGCAAAAAATAAAAGCGTTTATCATCCATCACACATTATTCTTTCACGCCCTCGCACAGGTGCACTTTTTTTTCACTGTTTTACAATCTTCATTGCCCCCCAAAACACACACACTGACACATGGACGAGTGGGAAAGTGTTCACGCTTTTCTCGTGGCATGCTAGGGGGGGGGGGGGAGGGGGGGGTGGCCATTGCTGAAGTGCCTTCCTCTGTCACAGGTTCACGGAGAGAACAGTGTCAACTTGCACGTGATGACTTTCTGCTAAAGCTATATAGACGTTGTGGTTCTAAAACTTTTTGTCCCCAGTGCGTTATTTACATTCTATGCTCAACATTTTTTGTACGACTGAAAACATTTCCGTATTCGTTAGGTGTGTGGGCCGGCCGTTATTCCTATTGAAATTAGTTTTAGATTTTCTTGGTGGGTCCTAAACCAAATTTCTTTCCATCTATTAACAAATGGTCAAAATATCATTGTCACTTGTTTGTGGTCATTCTGGTGCCTCAAATGAGGTACAAGTTTAAGTCGAAAGTCTCGGACCGTGAGGAGAAATAGTCACCAATAAATATGTTGGTGCCTTTTAGTTTTCTTTGTTACTGAGGAATTCTTGCCTTTGTCTTTGAAAAATGTTACTTCGACCAATATAGGGGAGGGTCCTTTTCCTGTTTGGGTCTGTGAAGTCAGACCCTCCCCCCCCAAATCAAAGTCCTGTGTCTGGTCTGTTTGTCTGTCAATACCTCCTTGATTTAAACCTTCGCATTGTCTTTTGTTTCTTTCATGTTCGGGCAATGCATAAAAGTTAAAACATTTATTAATTTTGGACCGTCCTCTAAGTGTCAGTCTTCATTTCCTAAGTTCTCTACCTTTTCCTACAGTTTTTCATTTTGTTCCCTTTTGAGATGACTTTCACGTATTTAAAATTTGTAACAATTTTCTTCAGTTCGGTCAACTCTTCATGTATGTCAGCGCCAAATGTTCTGACCTTCGAATTTTTTCCTTCTCCTTCACCTCGTCGAACTTATGTTAAGAATCGACATGATGTCCTTCAGCGTCGGGTGCCGGCTGTCCGTGACGGGCGAGGGGATCCACAAGAACCCTCACTGTCCACCCTCCAGACGGCTCTGTCGAAGACTGTCCGTACTTCCGCCAAAATGTAGGCAGGAGTTCAGCTCCATGTCCCACAGCGGTGTTAGAAAAACGCCGGAGTACAAATTCGCAGGAGCAAGCCAACTATGGGAACGAGTGCCGTTGTTCCAGTTTTCAATGTCGAATAAACATGACTTTCTTTTCACAATCTCGTCGAGCCTTCCCTCCTCCCTAACTGGCACAAATCCTCCCAACGGCTCGGGAATGACAACGCATTCCGGGCAGGTGATGGACAGTGCAGTCTTCCAGGTGGATGCAGGGGCTCAGGTCAGTGATGAAACTTCACTTTAAAGTCGCAGCTCCTGTAAATCAGGTGTCAACCACTTCGCCAACAAGAGTGACCCCCGAGAGAGAGCCAGAGAGGAGAGAGAGAGAAGAGAGAGAGAGAGAGAGAGGGAGGATATGTGAGGAGAGGGAGAGAGAAGGAGAGATGAGAGATGAGAGAGAGAGAGTTGCCAAGGAAAAGACAAAGAAGAGAAGAGAGATGCCAAGGAAAAGACAGAGAGAGAGCGAGAGAGAGATGCCAAGGAGAAAGAAAAGAGCGAGAGGGGGGTTGCCAAGGAAAAAGACAAGAGAGAGAGAGAGAGCGAGAGAGAGAGGATATGGCCAAGGAAAAGGAAAGAGTGAGAGAGGGAGAGAGGGAGAGAGAGAGCGAGAGCAAGAGAGAGAGAGAGAGAGAGATGCCAGGAAAATAGACAAAAGATAGTGGGAGGAGAGGATGCAAAGGAAAGAAAGAGAGAGAGAGAGAGAGAGATGCCAAGGAAAGGTCAGAGAGGAGAGAGATGCCAAGGGAAAAGGACAGAGAGAGAGAGAGAGGAGAGAGAGAGGAGAGTGAGAGTGAGGAGAGAGAGAGATGCCAAGGAAAAGACAGATAGAGAGAGATGAGAGAGAGATGCAAGAAAAGACAAGAGAGTGAGAGAGAGACGCAGAGAGAGAGAGAGAGAGAAGATACCAAGGAAAAGACAAGAGAGAGAGAGATGCAAGGAAAAAGACAAGGAGAGAGAGAGAGAAGAGAGATGAGAGAGAGAGAGAGAGAGAGAGGAGAGATGTCCAAGGATAAGACAAGAGAGAGAGAGAGAGATGCAAGGAAAAAGACCAAGAGAGAGAGAGGATGCCAAGGGAAAAGAAAGAGATGAGAGAGAGAGAGAGAAAGAGGAGAGAGAGAGAGAGCTTGCCAAGGAAAAGACAAGAGGAGAGAGAGAGAGGATGAGAGAGTGAGAGAGAGAGAGAGAGAGACGAATTGAGAGGAGAGAGAGAAAGAGGAGAGAGAGAGATGCCAGGTAAGACAGAGATAGAGAAGATGCCAAGGAAAAGACAATTGAGAGGAGAGATGCAAGGAAAAGACAAGAGGAGAGAGTGAGAATAGAAGAGAGAGGTGAGAGGTTGAGATGAGAGAGAGAGAGAGAGAGATCATGGAAAAGACAGAGAGAGAGAGAGAGATGTGCCAAGGAAAGACAAGAGGAGAGAGAGAGAGAGAGAGAGAGAGGAGAGGAGAGAGAGAGTGTGAGAGAGAGAGAGAGATGGAGAGAGGAGAGAGATGACAAGGAAAATGACAAGAGAGAGAGCGGAGAGGAGAGGAGACAAGAAAGTACAAGACAAGACAAAAATTCTTTATTTACGAGGATAAATAGATAAGCACTAACGTGCTTTTTTAATCCAGTCCTCGCCCTAAGTAGGGACTACAACATGCAGTGAAGTCAATTAATGTAAGAAATCAAGCCTCCTTAAAGCTGGTCATGTGATATAGAGGAACATCAAAATGAAAACAGAAGATAAATGAAAACAAAACAAAAATAAGAATAATCCCCCCCCAACAACAATAAAAATAATAATAACATAATAAAAAAAAATAAAAAGTCAAAATGTGAATAACAATAATGAAGAGGAAGGAGAGAGCGGGGGTAGGGTAGTGAGGTGGGTGGGAAAACATATGGAAAGTTTGTACTACAAAGTACAAGATTGGCATGTATGAAAACAGACAGTGTAAGTGAATTGACAAAGTGCGTACATATTTTTGAACACACAAATACACGCACGTTCGCACGCATACAGAGAGGGGGAGAGAGGAGAGAGAGAGAGAGACAGAGAGATAGAGATAAGAGGAG
>CM031628.1:5492516-5495016 GCA_018398815.1 Conus ventricosus | reverse complement strand
TGTAATCAGTTTCTTTTTTCTTGTTCGTTGTTTCAATCGTTTCTTTTTTTTCCCCTTTAAAGTCATTACGCCTTAAATGTTAATGGATGAATTTTTTTTTAATGTTGTGAAGATATGTGGGTTTGTTAAAAGTTTTGTAAGTCTTAGTCGCTAGTCATTACTTGTCCTCAGCGGGGCAAGGGCCGGATGAAAAAAGGCATGTGTTTGCTTATCTATTACCCTTGGAAATAAAGATTATCATCATCATCATCATCATCATCATCATCATCATCTCTCTCTCTCTCTCTCTCTCTCTCTCTTCTCTCTCTCTCTCTCTCTCTCTCTCTCTCTCTCTCTCAATAATGATATCATTCATCACATGTGGAAGAGGTCAGTAAGTTACAATGTCCTCATTTGATTGAGTGGTGGTTGAGTCAGTCTTGTACGATTTTTTAAAAACCTTACTGCATTACTCCCGCGCGTGAAGACATAAGGAAATGTTACGATTTTTTTTGTTTTTGTTAACTTTTTGATATGATACACAGCAGGAATGAATGTGTACTATTGTTTGCAGGAAAAGAAGAGGGAAATGTTATTGTTCTGTTACCCCCTCCCCCTTGTCAAAAGACCTCATTGGTAAATGACAAATATCAGTGTCAAAGTCTCTCTCTCTCTCTCTCTCTCTCTCTCTCTCTCTCTCTCTCTCTCTCTCTCTCTCTCTCTCCCCATTCTCTGCCTGCCTGCCGTCTGTCTGTCTATCTGTTTGTCTGTCTGTCTATCTATCTGTCTGTCTGTCTGTTATCTGTCTGTCTGTCTGTCTGTCTGTCTCTCTCTCTCTCTCTCTCTCTCTCTCTCTCTCTCTCTCTCTCTCTCTCTCTCTCTCTCTCTCTCTGTAATACCCTCCTACCTCAAAACAACAAAATGTTGTTCTATGTTTCAGTGTTAGTCGACTTTTTCCAAGATGGAAATGTGCTTGGTTCTTTTGTCGTTGATTTCTTTCTTTGCTGATGTTTTCTACTCGTGTTTGAGTCTGTTGAAATGTGCTCCCCTCATTGTATTCCCGATGGTCCTAAAAGAGGAATCAAGGGGGAAAGGAGAATACTATTCTTGTCTCCATCTTGATTATCTCTCAATGACCTCAGAGAGATAGTGACTGCTCATGTCCTTATCTTGATGATTAGATCAGATCCGAACGTCACGAGGTCAGTGACTGTTCTTGTTCTTGTCTTGGTGATCTGATTTGATCTTAATTTCAGAGGGGCCAGTGATTGATCTTGTTAGTGATCCTTGTGATCTGATTTGATCTGAACAGCAGGAAGGGGGGGGGGGGGGAGTGACTGTTCTTGTTCTTGATCTTGGTGATCTGATTTGATTTGAACAGCAGAAGGGCCAGTGACTGTTCTTGTTCTTGATCTTGGTGATCTGATTTGATTTGAACAGCAGAAGGGCCAGTGACTGTTCTTGTTCTTGATCTTGGTGATCTGATTTGATCTGAACGGCAGAAGGTCCAGTGACTGTCGTTGTTAGTGATCTTGGTGATCTGATTTGATCTGATCTCAGAGGGACCAGCCAAAGAGGAGGAAGGGGTGTATGCTGAGATCGAGGATGTCTGTGGGAGCGACCAGGCTGGGGGTGACTAGGCGCTGCTTTCTGCTGGTATATATCTCTATAGGTCTGCCTGTCTGTCTGTCTCTACCTGCCTGTCTGTCTCTGCCTGCCTGTCTGTCTGTCTGTCCTGTCTGTCTGTCTGCAATCTGCCTGTCTCTGCCTGTCTGTCTGTCTGTCTGTCATCTGTGTGTTTCTGCCTGCCTGTCTGTCTCTGCCTGCCTCCCTGTCCGTCTCTGTCTGTCTGTCTGTCCTGTCCCTGTCTTTGTCTGTCAGTCCATCTGTTTGTCTGTCTCTGCCTGCCTGTCTGTCCATCTGTCCTGTCTCTGTCTCTGTCTCTGTCTCTGTGTCTGTGTCTGTGTCTGTCTGCCTGTCTCTCTTTGTCTCTGCCTCTCTGTCTGTCTGGCTGTATGGTGTAGCATACAGGACAATAATCGTGCCATACCGTCTAACCCTGGCACTACAATAACTGTGCCCTTGGGTGACATCCAGAGAACAAAGGAGGAGCAGAGAAAACCAACAGTCAACAAGTAAGGCACAGAAGGTTCGGGAGGGGTAGACGGTAAACGGGAAGGGCCAGAGAGTGGAGGTGGGAAGTAGAAGACTGTGTGTATGTGGAAGGAGATGGGGGGGGGGGGGGGGGGGGGGGAGGTATTACTGTTCTGTCTTGTCCGAAAAAGGTATTTCAAAAGATGAAATGACAACCAAAACCCACGACTTCAGTTGATAACCACTTCAATAACCCGTGGGCCCTGCTCATTTGTTAAGAAATGAAACAACCCGCGGGCCCTGATCATTTGTTAAGAAATGAAACAAAACTGGACTGCAACCATTTCCCTGTTTGATCCTATGTAAGAAATTCATATGATCTGCTGATTTTGCTTCTCGTCAGATTTCAGCTGTTATCACACCATAC
>CM031628.1:5482516-5490016 GCA_018398815.1 Conus ventricosus | reverse complement strand
AGAATCAGAGAGAGGTTCAAACATTTAATAAAAAGAGAAAACGAAATGTTAAAGTAGTGTAGTAGTAGTGGTAGCTTTGTAGTCGACGTTGTAGTGGTCATGATATTCAGCTGCAACAAATTTGACTGCAGCTTCAGTCAAATTCATCGCTTGGGCAAATTCAATGCAAATACTGAGCCTGCACAATCACCAACAAAAATCTAGTAGTAGTGGTAGTAGTGGTGGTAGTAGTAGTAGTAGTAGTAGTAGTAGTAGTAGTAGTAGTAGTAGTAGTAGTAGTAGTAGTAGTAGTAGTAGTAGTTGTTGTTGTTGTTGTTGTTGTTGTTGTTGTTGTAGTAGTAGTCATGATTTTCAGCTGCAACCAATTTGATTGGCTGTTTATCAGTCAAATTCGTTCCAAATGGCTATCATATGCCTGTACAATCTCATTCCCAGGTTTAGAAAATCGCACAATTGAGCCCCAGAATGACAAAAAAGTAAACAAATGTTAAAGTAGTTGTAGTGGTGGTAGCTTTGTAGTCGACGTAGTAGTGGTCATGATATTCAGCTGCAACGAATTTGACTGCAGCTTCCGTCAAATTCATTGCTTGGGCAAATTCAATGCAAATACTGAGCCGGGCACAATCACCAACAAAAATCTCGTAGTAGTGGTCGTAGTGGTGGTAGTAGTAGTAGTTATTAGTAGTAGTAGTAGTAGTAGTTGTTGTTGTTGTTGTTTGTTGTATAGTAGTAGTCATGATTTTCAGCTGCAACCAATTTGACTGGCTGTTCATCAGTCAAATTCGTTCCAAATGGCTATTGTATGGCTGTCAATCTCATTCCCAAGTGTGGAAAATCGCACAATGGAGCCTAGATTAAGAAAAAAACAGAAACGAAATGTGAAAGTAGTAGTGGTGGTAGCTTTGTAGTCGACGTAGTAGTGGTCATGATATTCAGCTGCAACGAATTTGACTGCAGCTTCCGTCAAATTCATTGCTTGGGCAAATTCAATGCAAATACTGAGCCGTCACAATGACCAACAAAAATCTAGTAGTCGTAGTAGTCGTTCGTCTTAGTTGAAACTGTGGAGTTTTGCCGTGACCATTAGCGACTACACGCTATGACGTCATTTTTGGCTATGTTGGTATACAGGAACGTCATTTTTGGCTAAGTTGGTATTACCTGCAACGGATTTGACCGTGCAACGAATTTGACCGCGAGTCTGAACCATGTTCATGTAATAGAAAAAAACTCCACTGTACCGAACGGCCTGGCGTAGACTGAAACTCACAACCCCAGGATCACCAGGAGTGAGAGTCCGGCGCTCTACCAACTCAGCTGTTCTCTCTCTCTCTCTCTCTCTCTCTCTCTCTCTCTCTCTCTCTCTCTCTCTCTCTCTCTCTCTCTCTCTCTCTCTCTCTTTCTCTCTCTCTACTTAGTCTCTTAACAGGGCAAGGGCCGGATGAAAAAAGCATGTGTTTGCTTATCTGTTACTTTGGAAATAAAGATCATCATCATCATCATCATCATCTTCATCATCTCATCATCATCATCTCTCTCTCTCTCTCTCTCTCTCTCTCTCTCTCTCTCTCTCTCTCTCTCTCTCTCTCTCTCTTTTGTTGTGCAAAACAGTATTGGAGTGTCAAAATTTTTTACAAGTGTTGTGTAACATCAGCATGTGTTTATGCAGGTATGCTATATGCCATGTGTATAATTCAAAAAAAATATTAACACGTGTGTTCAAGGGAGAAAAGGGTGGGAGGAAGGACTGTGACCACGTTGCACACAATACTAACAGTGAGAAAAGACACAGCCTTCTGTGTGTTGAAGAAAGACAATGGATTTAAATGACTCCAATCCTCGTGGACCTGGTGCCGACGCAGCACAAGAAAATAAATAAATAAATTAATTAATTTTTTTTAAAAACCTCACAAGCACAAAAAACTGCATTGTGGACATTTTTACATCAGATAGCAAGTGTGGAGGAGATTATAACAATTTTCTTTAATCAAATTATATCTGATGAGAAATTCGCTCTCCCTCTCTCTCTCTCTCTCTCTCTCTCTCTCTCCGTTTTTATATCATAGTTTCTATTGTATCTAAGTGGTGCGTGAGCACGCTAAGAAAACCTTGTTGTGTAGATAAACCTTCGGTGAAAATTGTCACAGGTGAGTTACATAACTCTGTGAATTTAACTTCTGCCTGTGTTTCATATTCAGTATTATTTTGCATTGAACATTGTTTTGTTGTTGCTGTTGTTTTTAATGTTGTTTTGCAATTGGTTGCAAATTTAGTTTTGTTTGTTTCTTATAGTCATTATCTTTTTGCATTGAAGATTGTTGTGTTTTTGTGTGTATTATATGGACATATTTGTGTTTGTTTTTAAGTGTATCATCGCTATTTTTGTTTAATTACACAAATGGTACAATCATCTTCAGCGTGGCCACAGGAAGACGGATTACGTATTGGACATCTAAATATAAACCATATACAAAACAAATTACAGGAGATACCACACATACTGTCAAATCAAGACAAACCCTTTCATATATTTCGCTTCACTGAATCAAGACTTTCAGATATTGTCCCTGATGCCACTGTCTTAAGCTCCGGCTACAATATTGTACGCAGAGATCCCACGAATCCAAAACTACGGGCATATTAATTTACATTCATGAAACATTAAACGCGCAAGTTTATATGAACTTGAAAGTTTTGGAATTGAAGCAGTGTGGCTAATAATCAGGTTGAAGAGAACGAAACCCATCAAAATCGGATTTGTGTATCGAAACCAGCAGAACATGCTGATTGGATGGACAAGTTTACGGCCATGATGGATGCGGCATCACTTGATGCTACAGAATTAATTATTTTAGGTGATTTCAACATTGATTTATTGAAATGCCAAACATCATGGTCAGACAAGACTATTTCGTACAACTTATCCCAAATTATAGACATGCCCACCCGAGTAACGCCCACTAGCAAAACATTAATTGACCACATCTATCTTTCTGAACACACATAACATCATTGAGAAATGTGTGCCTTTGAATGGTTGCAGCGACCACTTTCCAGTATGTATTACGTGGAAAGAAGGGGAATCAAATTCCTAAAACAGGCCACAAACATATCACTTACAGTTCTTTTGGACAATTCCATGAAGATCCCTTTCTCACTGACCTCATGAATCCCCCCCTTTATAAATGTTTATAATTACACTGATCACTTATAGATCTTTTGGACAATTCCATGAAGATCCCTTTCTCACTGACCTCATGAATTCCCCCTTATAAATGTTTATAATTACACTGATCCAGCGAAAGCGTTAGGTTTTGGCTACATACGTTTAATTCTGTTTATGACAAGCATGCGCCACTCAAAACGCGTGGATGGACTGATGAAATACAAGCTGCTTGTTTCCTACGCGACGATCTGTTTGAAACAGAAGGGAAATTGGATGAATTTAAAAGGCAACGCAATAAAGTCAATTCACTCACACGGACAGCAAAAATGAAATTTTTTCGTGAACTTGTAGCCAAACAAACAAAATTTCGAAGTCATATGGCAAGCAATAAATGAACTTACGAATAAAACTTCACAGTCAAAGATAAGTCCCATAATCAACATAACACCAAATGAACTCAACAAACACTTTACAACAGTTGCAGAACACATTGTCAAAGAAAAGAATACTGACTCAATGAACTGCAAAAAATTGAAAACTTTTGTAATGCTAAGAACATTCGTTCAGCTCCACCAGTTCCACCTATGACAGTCAGTGATGTTCACAAAACTTTATGCCAGTTAAAGCAGACAGGAAGTCGTGGACTTGACGGAATTGATGGAAAGATTCTGAAACTATCAGCACCTGTTATATGTGAAACTCTTTACTTACATATACAGTTTATGCATTGATAAATGTCACTTTCCTGCTCAGTTCAAAGTTGCAAAAGTAATACCAATTTTCAAATCTGGAGACAAATCTGACCCATCGAATACAGACCTATATCTATTTTGCCAGTTCTTTCCAAGCCCTTGGAAAAACACATAAATTAAACATCTTTGCCACCATTTTGACTCTTCCAACCTACTAAATAAAAGTCAATCGGGGTTCAGGAAAATTCATTCTTGTCATACAGCACTTACAAATCTAGTAGATCAATGGCTAGCCAATATTAATGAAAATAAATATTGTGGCGCACTGTTTGTTGATTTTTCAAAGGCTTTTGATGTTAATTGACCACAAATTGCTATGCAGGAAGCTTTTATCATATGGTTAACAGGAAAACACCTTCCATCTAATCACATCATTCCTAGAAGACCGTCAACAAACCGTTTGTGTTAACAACAATTTATCAGAGAAGCTACCTATCCAACATGGCGTACCCCAGGGTTCTGTGTTAGGCCCGTTGCTGTTCTCAGTTTATATAAATGATCTCCCTCTTTATACTGAGGATTCATGTGAACTCTTTTGTGATGATACGACTGTCCATACAAGTAGCTCAACTTAGAAGCTGTTTTCACCTCATTACAGAAGAATGCTGATATCTTAAGTAATTGGTGCAATGTAAAATCACATGTCACTGAATCCTAACAAAACAAAACTAATGCTGAAAATAACAAGGCAAAGAAGACAAAACATAACCACACAGCCTCCATCTGTTTTTATCAATAATCAGGAAGTTGAAGTGGTGGATAACCATCGAGTTCTAGGCGTTATGTTGATTAATAATCTCTCTTGGTCTTATCACCTTCGCAGTTTATGTAAATCAATATCCAGACAAACATATCAGCTGTGCAGGATTAAGCATTTCTTAAACCTTCGTGCCAGGAAATTATTCTACATGCACATATTCTCTCTTCAATCAATTATTGTTCAACACTAATCGATTCTGCTAGTGCTAATGCCATGAAACTCTTAAGAGTGTCTCACAAAAGAGCACTTAAAGCAGTTCTATTAAAATCGTCCAGTCTTACTGAGGGGATTATACTAAAGCAGGGGCCCTTCCGCTAAAAGAAATGTTTGCTGTCAACAAATGTTTGTTAATGCAAAAAATTGCGTCGGTTTTAGCACCACAAACTCTTCAGTCTAGATTTAACAAAAACCCGAGGGATTCAACCAAATTCCAGGTTCCCACACCTAGAATAGATCTATTTAAATCAAGCTTATCTTACTCTGGTAGTGTGGTTTGGAATTCACTTCCACTATATTTCCGATGCACCCAAAATGCAGAATCCTTCAGGGAAAAACTAATTACACGTATCACAGTAGGTCATTACTAGTAGGGATAAAATACATTATACCAGAGCACACCCTTTGTTTTGCTGCATATTAAACTGATACGCCGCTTCCTTTCTTAAACCAGATAATGATATATTGAAAGATATGGTTACATTGGTTTTGTTAATGACTGTAATTATATCATGATGAATGATGTTGTGTTCATGATTTTATTGATGCATTGTCACTAACTGATTGATGTCCTAATATTTTTGATTTATTGAAGCATTGTATCTATATGATGATAAATGCGTTGCCCTGCCCTGGTAACTGTTGATTATATTGATGTATTGTTGCTTGTTTTTCAAATTTTATAGTAATGTTTAGTATATATTATTTTGGATGAAAGAAAATGAAATATCATTCTCTCTCTCTCGCTCTCTCTCTCTCTCTCTATCTCTCTCTCTCTCTCTCTCTCTCTCTCTCTCTCTCTCTCTCTCTCTCTCTCTCTCTCTCTGACTCTCTCTCTCTCTCTGTATTTACGGCTGCGTATTGATGTATTTTCACTAAGTTTATAATTATGGTCTTGGGTAGTGTATGAACAGTTCAAGAAGAAGAAGAAAAGATGAGGGAGGGGGGAGAAAGATTATGATGGCATATCTCTCTCTCTCTCTCTCTCTCTCTCTCTCTCTCTCTCTCTCTCTCTCTCTCTCTCTCTCTCACACCACACCACACACACACACACACACACACACACACACACACACACACACACACACACACACACACACACACAGCGCGCGCACGCGTGCGCGCGTGCGCGCGTGCCCGCGCGCTTGCACACGCTCACGCACACATACGCACACCATGATAATGAGCGTTATGACTATTGACGCTAGGACTTTATTGTTACTAACTGATAATTGATTGTAGTACTGCTCGTTCTTGTCTTGCCTTGTAACCTATTATATCATTGTTAAAGAAACAAAACAAAAAAAAGTTGATATTTACTGATGCTTGTAGTTGTCTAATTATTATCCTTAGCAGCTTGCTGTATGTTAATATTTTACAAAAGGAATGTAACTCTCTCTCTCTCTCTCTCTCTCTCTCTCTCTCTCTCTCTCTCTCTCTCTCTCTCTCTCTCTCTCTCTCTCTCTCTCTCTCTCTCTCTCCCCCTCTCTCCCCTCTCTTTCTCTTCGATAGGAGGATCGCTTATTCTATGTTGTGTGTGCTGATTTTTTTTTCTTTTCTCTTCTATGAAATTAATTTCTTTATTTTTTGTTTGTTGTTGCAATTTCTTTCTTTTTTCTTTTTTTTTTCTCCTTCAAAGTCATCTATGCCTTAAATGTTAATGGATGAACAACTTATCAAGTTTTAACGCATTTGTGAAGATATGTGAGTTTGTTATAATTTTGTAAGTCTTAGTCGCTAGTTATGCTTAGTGGTCGCTAGTCATGCTTAGTTAGTCCCTTAGTGGGGCGAGGGCCGGATGAAAAAAAGCATGTGTTTGCTTATCTGTTACCCTTGGAAATAAAGATTATCATCATCATCATCATCATCTCTACTTAGTCCCTTAACAGGGCAAGGGCCGGATGAAAAAAGCATGTGTTTGCTTATCTGTTACTCTTGGAAATGAAGATTATCATCATCATCATCATCATCATCATCATCATCACCCATCACATCTCTCTCTCTCTCTCTCTCTCTCTCTTCTCTCTCTCTCTCTCTCTCTCTCTCTCTCTCTCTCTCTCTCTCTCTCTCTCTCTCTCTCTCTTGTGTGTGTGGGGTGTGTGTGTGTGTGTTGTGTGTGTGTGTGTGTGTGTGTGTGTGTGTGCGCGTGTGTGTCTGTCTGTCTGTCTGTCTGTGTGCATGTTGCATGGGAACGAATGAAGAACTGCAGGAACTTACCAACAGACTTGTTGATAGAGCGGGTGCTTACGGAATGGAGGTCAGCACAGAGACATCCAAAACCATTGGTAAACAGCGAGAACATGGACCATGCCACTGTTTTCATGAGCGGAGAACAACTGGCAGATGTCGGAAACTTCAAATATCTAGGAGCAACCCTGACAAAGGATGGAAGCTGCAAAACAGAAATAAGAATTCGTGTTGGCACAGCCACCGCAGCCATGACCAAACTGAACAGAGTGTGGAAAAGTAACATCCGATTCTCCACAAAATTCAAAACTCTACAAAGCCCTGGTGGTCTCCATTGTACTGTATGGTTGCGAGGCATGGACACTGACGGCTGAAACTGAAAGGAAGATCCAGGCTTTCGAGAGCAAATGCCTGAGGAA
>CM031628.1:5455163-5467663 GCA_018398815.1 Conus ventricosus | reverse complement strand
TTTTTTTAATTTTTATCGCGTCCACTGGCTTAAGACCCGTTGCTTTAAATTCTTCATTGTTCTGGGGCGTAAGACTGCTGGCAATCTCCTAACCCATTCTGTATTGGCGTGTTCTGTCCATAATTTTTCTGTGATATTGATAGGTAAACAGACGTTCAGCTAGATTCTTATTAAAGTTTTTACTAGTGCCTGTGAGCGATGGTTGCCTGGGATCCCTCTTTTAATTGTAACCTTGTGTTTTAAAATAGTTGGTTTACAGGGCCCCCTTTTAAACTCTTTTCCATCATCAACCTGGATCATCCTAGGATACTTGATGGGCCTCGCATGTATATTTGTTGTAAGGCCACAGCCAAGCAGTTGAGCTTTTATCCGTTTAAAGGCTCAGCTCTTTATAACCTGAAGCCATGTTAACAACCGTCAGAGCATACTTAAACCTTTTTCTTCTAACTTTGTCATGTGGAAGATGCAACACGTCCATCTGATGGGTGTCATTTGGAATTTAATTAACAAATCGAGGCCTTATTATTCTTTTTGGTGCGGGTAATATATTTGCCAGATTGCTTGTTTTGAAAGCCAGTCTTTTGCTTCTGATTCAGACACGCCAGCAGCTTTACTCAGTTTATTGATACACAAGAAAGGGCTGTATTTTAGACACGAAATTGAGCAACAAGATAGACTGACGTCATACCAACTGCAATAAAATAACTATCTCTGCAGTCTTCTGTTCTTCTGATAGTTCATAAAACGTCAGGCAGGTTTGGTGGTGGTGATGTTTGAAAACTTATCTCCAGTCACTAAGTAATACTCCTTAATTGCGTCATCAACGTTTGTAAATGTGTGAGCCGCATGCCCCTGTTCCCTCAACTTTTTATTAATAAAGTCTAAGTGAGAAATCCTTGCTTTCTCTTACGCGTCTTGTGCCTTGGCTAAATCTTCCATAGCCTTGTTATGCTCTCTTCATCGGACCGCCAATTTACTAAACATGTAATTGCTGCCAGAGAAGGCCAGTGCATTAACATAGCTCCTCCCCCATGAGAACTAACCCAGACATCTTTTTATGAAACAATATTTTTATGAATTAATGTTTTAGGCATTGATATGTTCTGGAATAATGCCTTGTTTAACAAGAAAGTCGTTTTGATGCAACTGCCGCAGTTATTACAGTTACAACCTTAACAGCATCCTCAATGTCTAGTTTTACTAGATCAGCTGGTTTCATTTTAACGTACTTTTTCCTAACATGATATAACCTATACTAAGGCCACCGATTACAGCAGAGTGGTAAACAGTATTGACAATCTTTGCAGTGCTCATATTTTTTATTAACTAAAACAATAATTAAAATAGTCATAATATGAAAGACTGTCTATATGCCTTTTAATCAAATAATGCTTCGTTGCTAAAGATAAAAGTAAAAATGTAATTTAGTTTAGATGAATCTTCTATCTTTCCCATGTTTGGCGGTTTTATTCTTAGTAAACATTTTGCGAGGGATTAATAAAGTATAACACCAACAACAGGTACTGCATAATTAACCAGCGTTAAACTCATTGTGTTTATAGTATTATATTTTTATTGCTTTAAAAATGGATTGCGATGAGCTATTAAAGTGTGAGGAGCAAGCAGACTACTCAGCAGACCATGCCATAAAGAAAGATTATACTCTCTAGCTGCATGTGGAAAAACTAGACGTATTTAGGCACTGAACTAAGTGTTGAACAGATTCAGCAATTGTCTACATCAGACGTTGAGAAGTATTACGCCAGGTATGAAGCACACCTAGCATCAAAAATGGTTAGATCGGTGGGGCAGACAGTGATTAGTTTAGTAGGTAAGATGGCACCGACTGATTCAGAAGAAGATTTAAAATATGACTGAATACAAGATCCAGTTTTATCCAAATCGCTAGAATCTCTTGCATGTGACATGCATTATCGATTTGGAACATTATTATGTCCATTCATCTTGGGATTAATTACTTTCAATCATATTAATTTTAACAGAATTAAAAATGAACAATCAGGAGAAGACACAAGAGGAGAAGACTGTGACCTCAGAGGAGAAGAATGTGACCCCACAAGAAAAGACTCTAAAAGAGAAGGCCCCACAAGTGAGTAATGTTACTAAGCCTAAAAATCCAGGACGTGTTGCGGCTGGTCAAAGGCTAGCTGAACGGAACAAACTGCAAAAAGCAAACCAAGAAGCAAAACAAAATTATTAGATAGTAATACAACAACAACACCAACAACACAGCCGCCACAACCATCACTACCATCACAATCAAACTACAAGATGTATTATGTACTGGCAGTTGTTGCTGTTGGTGGTTTCTTGGCATACACATATCTAAAGCCATACTCAACAACAAAGTCACAACCCCCCCCCCCCCCCATAAAAGTATTAAAAGAAGAAGTACCAGCCTCTGAAAAAAGGCACAACCTGCTGCAGACCCATTTTTAATGAACTATTTCTTTTAATTACTGTCAAGTACTAGTTAAGTGCTAGTTAAGTTAGTTATAACAAGTACTTATTAAAGTCAAGTACTAGGTCAGGTTAAGTCAGGTTAAGTTCTTAAGTCAAGTCAGTCAGTTCTTAGTTAACTACTGGTCAAGTTCTTAAGTCAGTTCTCCAATGACCTATGGCATATGAAAACTCAGGAGTAGCGTGAGTTCGCTTGTTATTATTAGAGGCTAGTGATTTCTAATTAACAACAGTTGTGTTTACTTGATGAAGAGTAGAGCGCAGATTAACATTTGTATGGTGAAATACTTTGTCTTGAAAGAGAGCCTGTTTGTAGTTGTCGTGAGTTATATTTTTTAACAACTTCTTTACTTATGCCCTTAGCTTTCTTCATTACAGAAGTCTGGCTGGCAATGCTATACACCTTCGACGCAGACCAACGTATTCTTGTATAACTGTCCCATTAAGTTCGTCTTTTAATTTCCCAATCAATTTCTTGTTTACAGTTGAATGTAAAGGGCTGTCTTTTGGATAGTCACATGTGTCATACTACCCATCAGCCCCTTTGGCTACTTCTGTTTCTAAGTCTCTGTAAAAATCTTCAGTCGGGATGTCTAGAACAAAAGAGGCAGTGTTTGTGTACAGAACTCTTGCTCGGGGGTTTATAGCGGTTTAAAGTAGTCATACAGAAATTCCAGCATTAACAACTTTGACAGCTCTAACACAGTAAACCCAATAAACACTGGTTTGTCCAACTTTACACACAGTTTCTTCATCATAATGCCATTACGGCTGCTATTAAATCTTCTAAAGTCTTTGTAATTAGGCTTAGAGACTAGTTTAATGCTGTTTTTTCTTTTGTAACTAATCTTACATCTTTACGTTTGTGTGGGTTCTCCATCGTCTTGCCAAAACAACTGTTGTTCATTAGTTTTAAAAGTCTTTTCTGAAGCATCAATGGATTTAGTTCTAAGATCAGTGTTCTTCATGATGTATGGTCTCATAAGGGCTCTTGGTCAAAAAAAATTATTCTGTGAACTGTTGTATTTTAATCCAGTCTAAGTAAAACTGTAGCAGTCTGTAATGACATACATACTTGTCTTGTGGCAGAGATTAGGCACAAGTTTAGGTGGGGGCCATTTTTAGTTTTCTGCAGCTAGGGAGTAATCGTTATGAAGATCATGCAATTCTTTGGGTACAACAAGTCTACTTCTAAGATTAGTCCCTGTGAATGATCAGGTGTAAGCTTTGACAACCATACCTAGCACATCTTATATGTCATGAGGTCCTGTGTAAATTCTAAAGTTTCTTGATGGCAGTGTCTGACTCATGGGCCACCAATACAGATTGTTTAGCGTCTAAATACATTAAAGGTCTACTTTAGAAGTTTTCGATAATTGGTCAGCTTATGCAGAAATATGAAATGTTTGATAAATTGGTAAAATATACATCGATTCGCTCCGATCACACGAGATCGATCCGCGAAAGTGGCATTTTCACTTGTAATCAAGAAAACGGGAGGTAATCAACTAAATCTTGGCATGGCTTAACTGCTCTTGGATGTGACGTCACATGATGGTCAGCGACGGCGACAGAAAGCGATTCTGATGGTTCTTGCACATCTCGTCGGTATTTAATTTATCATGTAAAAGCAGTGACTATGATTGCGACAGCCAATGTGACTCTGGGGATGTTTCTGCATGGCCTGTACCTTATCAGTTTGAACGCTAAGTTCTTTTTACCACGTCAGTTCAGTTCCAGCTGGACGCCCGAGCACAGCATTCCGAAGGCGCACGGACTTTACCGAAGTCTCGAGGGAGGACTGACTGACTTCTTGATGTGATCACGCGTGGACGGCGAGCGGAGATTCTCCTTCCTCAGCCTTAAGTGTTCATTCGATTTAACAAGTGTGATCTGTCCATAGATAAGAACAGAATAAACGTGCGACTATCGTACTCATCTGTACGAGCTTACACTCCGCCTTCAAAGTATACGCGCACAATGCAGACGAAGTTTTTGATACACTCGACGGGCTCGGCAATTGTCGGAATAGCTCGTTTCCGCGGTCCAGCTGGAACTGACGTGGTAAAAAGAACTTTAGCTGCCCGGCATGGTTGCACGAACCGAATCCATTTCTTTCGAGTATCTGGATCAGATGGAAATGTGTGCAATGATATCCGTCTCCTGCTGAGCTGCTGCACTCACTACAGCACAATATCTGCCACCCCCTCGTGACTTTTTAGGCTGTGGGGGATCGCAACTCGTGTTGATTTTCACTTGGCCTTGGCTTGTTGTGTAGGTGGGGCTGACGGCCAGTCCATCAAGTGACGTCACGGTTTCGGTCTACCGCGCGGGGTTTGAACAGGTGTGCAAAAGTCGTTTTTTATTTATTAAATTCTTTCGGCGATTTTTTTTAAAAATGAATACCATACTGTAGTTATATGACATGTAGACCTGTTTTTAACAAATTATCGAAAATCTCTGAAGTAGACCTTTAAATAGTTAGATGGCTTATAGTCATCTTATTGTTGGCTTCACAGTAAGGGTGTGAGGCCATGCTAATGCCACCTCTCAACCCATCTTCAATCATCTGGAGTGTAGCCAGATCAGATATTAAGTCAATCTCAATATTTGTAAACTTTAAGAAGGCGTCCCAAGAGAGGCCTGGGCAGAAATGTAATGTGGTGAGTCTAGTCTGTATTTTAAAACACATCCGCCAGTAAACATACGTCAGCCGTCAGATATTGATCGTGATAATCGCCCATTGTTCGACAGTATAATTCTTTCCAGGCTTTCTGTGCATATTCATAGTCAGAGTCAGTTATGCCTTTGCCTGTAAGACGGCTGTAAAAGTTTTCCTTAAGTGGCAGCGCTTGCTCATCAAACCTCTCCCATAAGTCCATGCATTCATACGGATAAAGACCTTTACGTACTAAAGATGGGTCAAAATATTCTTATTTATTGGACAATCATGTAGAGATCCTGCTAATTTCTCCAAACTCCCCATCAAATGTTGAGCAGAGTCATAAAAGGATAAACAGTCAAGAGTAAAAGTCATGTACTTTTCTGAAGACTGTGCAATGCAGCTAACCTCTTATATTCAGAAGTCATTGCTTGCATAATAAAATGAGAATCACAGCCCGTAAGTTATGAAAGAAGATAGGCAATTTCCAAGTCTCAGGGTCAAACTTAAGCTGAAGATTGCACTTGCTGTGTGCTGCTCCTCTGAACTTTCCGCTAATGTAATCATGGTCTCTTACTGTTGGGTTTGCTTCCGCTGCTGCCGCGTCTTCACTGTTAGGTGTTAGCTCTAAACCGCAAATCCAACAGTGAGTAGATAATTTATACTGTTCTTGATCTTCAGGAGTCATAATAATGTCTGAGAGATTCAGTTGATTGGAAAAGTAATGACGAACTAGTTTCATCTGTTGTAAAAAATCTACTGGCTGCGTTGGGGCCTCTGTAAATCTCTGGTGTTGTGTGGTAACTGTCGGACCTAACACCAATAACGCATAAGAACAAATCTGATGAGTGTTTAATAAGACTGTTTTGGTTGTTCTAGATGTTGTGGGCAATAATACTGTGGCAAGATTGACTCAAAATCAGTATAAACCACGTATGGGCTCATCTGCATTTTGTGTAAATTTTTAAAACTAACTTTAGACCCTGGCGGGGATACAACAAGTTCGGTTTTACAGTCTACAAAACTTTGACAATGATTCTTATGTTTAGCAGCTGCTTCTACAGTTGGGATTCTAACCAGACACTTTCTACAAATCTCTTGTTTAGATTTATCCTTTGATGTATGGGCTAACTGTCTGCTAATTGATCTGATTAATACATACTGGCTCTTGGGGCCGTCTGTAAACGTATCAAGTCTACATGCTTGTTAAGTGATTCACCTAAAGTAGGGGCATTGGGAGAGATCCTTAGAGGCAGTAGATTGTCTACTACAGACCATGTATATACGCTTACAGTTATTGGTTTGTTTTGCTCTTCAAATTGATTTATATATTCTATGTTTATTGGAAAATCTATGCCTTCGAAGTTCAGCTCATGTGTATATGCTTCATAATTGGAGACTCTGCTGTGTGCTTTCCAACGTCATGTAAATGTGCCAAAATACCCACATGAAACACATATTGTCATAATTTTTTTATGTTTGAGACTGCTCGTTTCAACACTAACTCTCTTGGAAGAGGAATGAAAAGAATTACAACTATGGGATAGTATTTTGTTTGTTTTAATTTAATTTCAAGGACTGTTCCTTCAGACCAGCCAGAGCCACGCAATTTCGCTTCTTCACTCGCATGGTTAAACTGTGTAAGCATGTAATCAGCCCAGTCAGAATTAAAGTCGTAATAGCTAATAACTTCTTTCTGTTTAGTTGAAACCCAGATTGCATGTTATTATTGTCGGGGGTTATATAATCAATCAGAATGACTAACATCACTTTCACTGGCGGGTTGATTTGAAGAGACTCTGGTATTTTTACTTATAGCATGTTTTACACTTTCTTGAACATTTGTGGGGTTAGTAATATCCATGTCTACTTCACTAAACATATTGCTAATTGTTTCATCACTGTCAAATCTCCTCATGGGGTTACATTTTTCTAACCCAAATATTTGATGTAATTTAAAAAATAAATCAAGTGGGAAGATAATAAATATGCACCTCTTCTTGGTTAGTAGAACTCCAAACACAAAGAAGGTGGGTCTTATTATCTTCAACGAGCTCCAAACCCAAATTATTACCATCAACAGCCATAAAAAATAACTATAATGGCAAATAATGGTCTTACTGGTGGGGGGAAATCCCTGGTATGTTACTGATAGTGAGCCTTACGCCTTCCCGCGCATCCATGCACTCAAAAAGATCCATGATTACTTCATTAAACATATTTCTTAATGACTCTTCATCCTCGCCCAGTAAGTGTATCTTTATCCTGTATATACTCGTAAACTCGGCAAGTACATCATACGTTTCATTAAAGCGTTTAGATAAATCTCAAGATCGGATTCACTGAACGTAGCCCCCATTTTCAAACCCAAACATTAAATAAATTAATTTAAATCAGCAAGAGCTATATAATTAAGTATAATGGAAATAACGCTTTTTTCTGGTGGGGGTATTTGAAAAGACTCTGGTATTTCACTGATCGCGAGCATTACGATTTCCCATACAGGTATGCACTTAAAAAGATCCATGATTGATTCATTTAAACATATTTCTTAACTCTTCATCGTTGTCCACTAACTCTAACTTGCTGCATATTTCCTCAAGCTCAGTGAGAGGGTTGGGGTTCATTTTTAAAAACCAGATACTTATTACAATTAAAAAATCAAGTGAGCTATTCCTCTTGCTTGTGGCGTTTGCAAGGATCAGAAGGGAGGTGCATGACACAATCAGTAGCGAGGCGGCTGTTTGGCATGGCAAGCATTCAGCTGGCAGCAGGCCAGAGGCAAGACCAGAGACTGGCGAGCATTATTGATTTTTGTGCGCGCACTCTGCTCCCTCTCCCTCTTTAATCCCGTCTGTCTCACACAAGCTCAGACGTCCCTTCTGAGTAATTACCTCCCTTCTGAGTATTGTCTCCCTTTAGTTAATTCTCTATTCACAGATTGCTGAGAGAGAACTGATTAACAAAGGTCGTGTTTTTATGTTTAATCTGCTAAAGCATGTAACATAGTTATTGTAAAACGTAGTGACTAAAAAGTACTGTAAAATACAGTTGTTGTTGGCCTTTTAAAATATTCTACTTCAATAAAAAAAAAAAAAAAAAAAAAAATTTAACAACATTCACACTGTCCACATTTACACCAGAGAATTGTCAAAGCTTTCGGTGTGTTGGGTTTATATATAAATCTTAACTGTGAGTGTTGTTTTGAATATGCTACTCAGCGCACTCATCCAACCACAGCCGTGTGTGGTGATAGCCCCCCACCCCACCCCCACGGAGGGGGTGGTGTCCTGCGCTCTAACCATCCGTTATGAAACTGAATTGAATAGCCGCCTACCCACCCACCCTCCTCACCTGCCATGGCCAAGCCAGTTACCCCCTCCTATCTGTGTTGTACAACTGCACCGTAATTGTGAGGGACGTCAGACTGCGAGTCAGTGGGGGAATAGACAGGCACTGTGTCTGGGAGAAAATGTGAGTCATTGACAAACTTGAGATTCCTGTCTCTGTGTATGTGTAAGCGCACGCAACGTGTGTGTATGTGCATTCACTAAATGCATGCATATGCATGCATGGGGAGCATAATTGTATGCATGCATACATACATACCCCTGTGTGTGTGTATACTTGTATGCATGCACCTGTGCGTGTGCATTCATTAAATGCAAATATGCATGTATGGTGAGTGTAGTTGCATTCATGCATGCATGTGTGTGTGTGTGTGCATTCATTAAATGCATACACATTAATGTATGGTGAGCGTATTTGTATGCATGCACGCATACACATGTATGCATGCGCTTCCGTTTAATTGTGATTCAACTTACCTCTTACTATCTCCGATCCTGCTTTACTTTTGTTGTCTGTCTCTGTCTGTCTGCTCCCCCCCCCCCCCTCTCTCTCTCTTTCTCTGTCTCTCTGTTTGACTGTGCTTACTTTTCCTTCCTCATTTATACCATGCTGACTGCTGTCAAGAAACTGGTTTGTATATTTTTGTGTCTGTTGTAACATTGAAAAATACAAGTTTGTGGAAAGTCAACGTGTCTGTTTTATATTGAACATTAAATGTGTTTTGTGCATTTATTTGTGTTTTGTTCTGTTTTCAGTAGAACAGCTGTCTGTTCCATTTTCCTAATAAAGCTGCTGTTAATGATGATGATGAAGCTAATTATAGTACTTGATAAGAGTGAAAATATTTTCCTAACATAGCTACTGTTAATGATAAGGATGGTGGTAAAAGTACTAGAAAAAAAGTGAAAATATTTTCCTAACGTAGCTACTGTTAATGATAATGATGGTGATTATAGTACTTGATAATAGTGAAAATATTTTACTAACATAGCTACTGTGGATGATACGGATGGTGATTGTTGTGATAATAACGAAAACATTAAAACTTATAATAATGATGATAAGAACAAAAACAACAACAACAACAATGATAATAGAAGAAGAAGAAGAAGAAGAAGAAATTATATACGTACAACTTTCTATCAGTAGTATGTTTTAAGTAATGGTATCATGAACTCTATACAATCATGGCAGTTGAATATTTAGTCCTTTGAACACAAAATGTGTGCCTTTTCAATATCAAATGTAGTCAAGCAAGCACACGGACAAACACAGCCCTGATATGGCCCTTTGCGGTCGGCTGGGCTATAAGCAACATTATCTTATCTTACACGGACAAACAGTGACACATACAGGTAACCTCAGTTTGACTGGTATGAAAATAAATCTTAAATGTTTATATGTGTTTGTTCATTTCCCCAGTTGTTGCTGTCTAGATGTGTCAGGAACAAGGTATATCGACAAGCTTAGAACGTCCTTTTAGGGGAAGTCTCCTTGTTCTGTGTCCTCTGTGCTGTCATTTCTGCTGTTTGCTCTGTGTGCTCTGTGTTGTCATTTCTGCTGTTTGTTCTGTGTGCTCTGTGTTGTCATTTCTGCTGTTTGCTCTGTGTGCTCTGTGTTGTCATTTCTGCTGTTTGTTCTGTGTGCTCTGTGTTGTCATTTCTGCTGTTTGCTCTGTGTGCTCTGTGTTGTCATTTCTGCTGTTTGTTCTGTGTGCTCTGTGTTGTCATTTCTGCTGTTTGTTCTGTGTGCTCTGTGCTGTCATTTCTGCTGTTTGTTCTGTGTGCTCTGTGCTGTCATTTCTGCTGTTTGTTCTGTGTGCTCTGTGCTGTCATTTCTGCTGTTTGTTCTGTGTGCTCTGTGCTGTCATTTCTGCTGTTTGTTCTGTGTGCTCTGTGCTGTCATTTCTGCTGTTTGTTCTGTGTGCTCTGTGCTGTCATTTCTGCTGTTTGCTCTGTGTGCTCTGTGTTGTCATTTCTGCTGTTTGTTCTGTGTGCTCTGTGTTGTCATTTCTGCTGTTTGTTCTGTGTGCTCTGTGTTGTCATATCTGCTGTTTGTTCTGTGTGCTCTGTGTTGTCATTTCTGCTGTTTGTTCTGTGTGCTCTGTGCTGTCATTTCTGCTGTTTGTTCTGTGTGCTCTGTGCTGTCATTTCTGCTGTTTGTTCTGTGTGCTCTGTGCTGTCATTTCTGCTGTTTGTTCTGTGTGCTCTGTGCTGTCATTTCTGCTGTTTGTTCTGTGTGCTCTGTGCTGTCATTTCTGCTGTTTGTTCTGTGTGCCTTGTGCGTGTCATTTCTGCTGTTTGTTCTGTGTGCTCTGTGCTGTCATTTCTGCTGTTTGTTCTGTGTGCTCTGTGCTGTCATTTCTGCTGTTTGTTCTGTGTGCTCTGTGCTGTCATTTCTGCTGTTTGTTGTGTGTGTTCTGTGCTGTCATTTCTGCTGCTTGTTCTGTGTGCTCTGTGCTGTCATTTCTGCTGTTTGTTCTGTGTGCTCTGTGCTGTCATTTCTGCTGTTTGTTCTGTGTGCTCTGTGCTGTCATTTCTGCTGTTTGTTCTGTGTGCTCTGTGCTGTCATTTCTGCTGTTTGTTCTGTGTGTTCCGTGCTGTCATTTCTGCTGTTTGTTCTGTGTGCTCTGTGCTGTCATTTCTGCTGTTTGTTCTGTGTCTGTGCTCTGTGCTGTCATTTCTGCTGTTTGTTCTGTGTGCTCTGTGCTGTCATTTCTGCTGTTTGTTCTGTGTGCTCTGTGCTGTCATTTCTGCTGTTCTGTTGCTTTCTGTGTGCATTCTGTGCCTGTCATTTCTGCTGTTTGTTCTGTGTGCTCTGTGTTGACATTTCTGCTGTTTATTCTGTGTGCTCTGTGTTGACATTTCTGCTGTTTGTTCTGTGTGCTTGTTGACATTCGTCGTTTGTTCTGGTGCTCTTGTTGTCATTTTGCTGTTTGTTCTGTGTGCTCTGTGTTGTCATTTCTGCTGTTGTTCTGTGTGCTCTGTGCTGTCATTTCTGCTGTTTGTTCTGTGTGCCCTATGCTGTCATTCTGCTGTTTGTTCTGTGTGCCCTGTGCTGTCATTCTGCTGTTTGTTCTGTGTGCTCTGTGTTGACATTTCTGCAGTTTATTCTGTGTGTTATGTGCTGTCATATCCGCTGTTTGTTATGTGTGTACTGTGCTGTCGTTTCTGTTGTTTGTTCTGTGTGCTCTGTGTTGACAGTTCAGCTGTTTGTTCTGTGCGCTCTGTGTTGTGTTGACATTTCTGCTTGGCGACTTGATGTCATAAGCAGCATTCGTTTGAGTTATGGGCGTGTCATCACTGGGGCATGACGTACGCTTTAAGTCCCCCCCCCCCTCTCTCTCTCTCTCTCTCTGATTCTGAGAACCATTATTTTTACAATCTATTAATGTTGCTCTCTCTCTCTCTCTCTCTCTCTCTCTCTCTCTCTCTCTCTCTCTCTCTCTCTCCAGAAACATTATGTAAAGTAAATGAGAAAACAGAATAACAGAATTGACAAATATATATATATATATATATATATATATATATAGAGAGAGAGAGAGAGAGAGAGAGAGAGAGAGAGAGAGAGAGATGCCGCAGTATTAAAAGGTTATCTGAAAAGGACAGCTGAGTATTAGATTAATGTCATAGAATTGCTCGCAAACTTTATTTAAAGAAATAAACACAGAGAAAAAGAAATGATGTAAATAATGATAAGAGATCAGGGCGTAAAAAGTATACACAGAAAATAAATAAATGTGAATAATCGAGCAAATACATTGAAATGCTTGCTGCAGTTGGATCGTTCGCTATTATAATGACCCATCCTAATGTTTACATCTTCGAAAACCAGATAGAATCATTTCATTTTCATTTTATCATGGTCACTGGAAATCTGTTAGTAAGCTATTGAGTTCTTGGAAAAGACAACTTTGGCAATTGTACAAATAGAGTCTTACAAGAGTTAATTCCCATATAATAGGTAAGCACTGGCCGTCACTGTTTCAGTAAAGAGAAGGCAA
>CM031628.1:5423376-5455063 GCA_018398815.1 Conus ventricosus | reverse complement strand
AGTTTGACCAGGAAGAGGAAAACTAATGGATTGCTGCAGCCTTCCAATAACCCTTACACTTGCCTTGGATTTAAACATCATTGTAACTACCAGCCATTTCCTCATTAATGTTAGTATTGTTGCTCATTTTAAATCTCGGTGCCAAATGACTATTTTCTTCAATATTTTACTGATTCAAAGAAGTTAAAATAATGTGTAGAACAAACAGCATTGATTTGTTGTACTGACATATTTCAAAATGATTTATTTCATAAGATTTTTTTTCCAGTCGTAGGTGTTATTACCTAAACCATCACACTATTCTCTTACCTGTAGCAAAGTCACTGTTAGGGCCTAGGGATTTGCATTGAACAACACAACAGACAGAACAGAGAGGAAAAGAACATATTTTCACATAAAACTGTCACAGTGGTTGTGGACAACCAGAACTGAAGATGTTTGCTCATGGTTAAAATCAACTTGGGTGCGAAACATTTGGACAACACCTCAGAAATGGACAACTATCACGGCATTCACTTTACCACTTCCAAACGTTATTTCAAAATATGGATCAGAGATGTTTTGTACCTTTCTTACTAAATCAAATGCATTTCACAGAAAGATGTGAAATGCCTATATAGAATATTTTTTAAAAATTTTAATTTTGTAAGAATATTTTTTAACACCAGTGTAAGCAGCGTTTTACAATCGCGGAATTTTTTAGGTTGTGAAATGGGTTTTTGGGGGGAAAGCAGGTTTTAAAGGAAACATTTATTTGTGAGTATACTTCCCGCTTGGGAGGGGCCCGTTCATTTTTTGAAAAATTTGAATAAAAATTAAATGTTCTTTTACATTTCTTTAGCTTTTACGGTTGTAAAGCAATAAAAATTTGGTAGATGCAGAAAGCAAAATCAAAATAAATTTTTATAGACTAGAACTGAATATGCCGGTGTAAATATTTAAATTCTTTTAAAAAGGATGAAATGACCGTAGCAAAATGGCCAATTATAATTAAAATAATGATATAATAATTTTTATTTTTTGGGGCATATTCCATAAATGTAACGCGTTTTACAATTAAAAAAGGAGTAAAGGGTAAAATGGAATCATAAAAGAATGACATTGAAAAAAAGTTTTTAATAAATAATAATAATAGTAATAATAAAAATAAAAATTAAAAAAACAAATCATTCAGAAATTTCACAAAAAGTTCCCTCTCATAAACCCTCAAAAAATCCTTCCTTTCCTTTACACTTCCCCAGTGAGTGCAACCTTGCTTTGGTTGGGAGCTTGCGTGTCTTTTCCCCCTGAGAGATGTGGGGGGAGATTCGTCCCCTAGTGGGGACCCAAGCCAGAAGGTAAAAGGGTAGAGACAGAAAAAGGCACTAACTGGCCCCCCGGTTTGGGGGGTTTTGAATTGGGCTAAAACCCTGCCCTAGAAAAAAAAACTTTGTTACAGAACCGCTTTGCATTCTCTAAAAATAACGGGGGGGGAAGAGTTCTCTTAGCAGGCCCATGCGGGAGCTGGTGAAACCCTTTCGGAACCCATGGCGAAATTTCTGACGACCAAACCCAAACCCGGAAGGGGCCCGGGAAACCAAAACCCAAAAGGACTGGAAAAAACAGCAAAAAGCGGTGGGAGATGCCGGGTACAATCTAAGATCCCTTGGCCTGTGCAGATGAGGGGACAGGAACGGGAAGAACAAGGCGGCAAGTGGAGAACCATTACTCTGGACGAGAAGAAGACCAGCCCCCCGCAGGAGTAGCGGCTGATGACCCGGGCCCGCCCCGGGCACTGCTGCCCTGGGAACCAGTGTCACCGGTTTTCACTGCCAAGATTCAAAAAAAGGGCGGGAAAAAACCTCCTTTACGTGCTCCCCCCACAAAGTGACCCCGAGGAAAAGGGAGGAGTTCTAAAATCAAAAAAACAGTCTGGATAGAGTGCTGAAGAGGACTTAAGATCCTCCGGGAGTTAAATGCCAAAGGGGGAAACGAAAAAATACAGGAGAGGATAGGGGCCCTACACGCAAAGGAATAAAAAATGAAAGGAAAAACTGTTTGTGGAATTCGTGCCTTCAACGATGGTCATCGGAGGCACTGTTTTCCACAAAAAATTTAAAAGTGATTTGGGAAAATTTCCCCTGATGGGAAGACCAGAACCCAAATCGCCAAAATTACCTCGGAAAAAAAATGGCCAGAGTTTACATGACGTGAGAGTGAAACGAGGGCGTCGCAGATCAGACCCAACCTTGTGACGCTGTCTAAAGCCAAATTAAAACCCCTACAAAACCAAGCAGGCCCGATTCCAAATACAATGTACACAGTTAAGGAGAGGTGACATCAGAGGGTTCAAACTGGAAACTGGGGAAAACGATTCAGCTTTGACAGTTTACTAAAAGAAACAATCGAAGACCAGGGTGTGGCTGAGGGAGGCTGGCAGCGAATGTCACAAGTGTTTGGAAAAAAAACAAAAGAAAAACAAAGAAGGCTGACGGGAACTGAACCCTCATCACAGAGCGGAAGCACCAAAAAAAGACCAGATAAACCAGACCCAAGACCAGCCCACAAGAAGAGTTACAGGCACACTACTGGGGCGTCACCGCCCAAATTTAAAAAAAGTGTAGACAAGACAGAAAAAATTTATCCTTAGCTCCAGAAAGGAGAAACAGCGGCAGGAAGGGAAACATGAAAAGGCTGTAGGAGATTTCCCGAAAAACCCTTTTGGAAAGACCCGCAAAACCCGTCGCCCCGGGCAAGACAAGGAGGGAAACACCCCGCGGAGAAGCTGAGCAGAGCAAAGGGGGCAGAGCACTTTAAAAGCATGAATGACCTGCCCCCCCTGTCCCCCAGACATTCCCCCACCTCCCCGCTTTTGGACTCAACACAGGCCCCCCAAACAAGACGGAAGACAAAGCCATCAAATACTGAAGCGGTAAAGCAAAAGGGTCCCGACGGATTCCACCCGAAGCACTGAAGCAGCTCCCGACGCAACGAGAGCTGATCCACTCCTAAACAGATCTCGGAGCAGGAACGAGTGTCAGAAGCTGGAAAAGAGGCGACCTGGTGAAGTGCCCAAAAAAAGGGGACTTGTCATCCTGTAATAAATGGGGGGATTTGCTGTGTCCATGGGGAAGGTGCTGGCCAAGACAGCTAGGACACTAAAGACCCCCTAGACAAAACCCCCACCACGAACAAGTGGATTTTTGCCAAGACAGTATGCCCGGCCCCAAAACGCACCATGAGAATTACATTGAGCAGTTCTGGAGTGGCAGACCCCCTGTACGCATATTTTTGGGTTTTTAGGGGCGTTTGACAGCATCGACAGAGATACCTTGGAAATCATGCACCAATGGCTTCCCCCCCCAAGTTCGTTGCCATCATCCAGCAACTCTACGAAGTGACATGCAGGTCGTACGACGGGAAGCAAAAAGAAGCCTTCATGTACAAACCCGGGGTCCGTCCCCGGGGGGGTTACTATCGCCGGGGCAATTTTGGATGGTCGTTTACTGGATAATGCGGCGTCTACGACGGCAAGGGGGACAGGAGTCCGTGGCTTTACCAAGAAAATGGGGACCCCGGACTTCGCGACGACATCGCCTTTGCCCCCCAAAAAAGCAAGACGCCAAGAGAAGCTGTGCGGGTGCGAAAAAGCAGGAAAAAAAGGGCCCAAAACAAAAAAAAAGAAGCCCTGAGAGTCAAAACCCGCAACGAGACCCCTTGACTACAACAGGAAAACATCATTAAGTTGACAGTTTTTTACTTCGCAGTGTGGCGCAAAGATGGAGTAAGATAGGATATCAGAGCCGCATCAATAAAGCCCGGACATCTTTATTCGCAGGGCCTTTTTGGGGCCTCGCCCCTCTCCCCAACCAGATAGAAAACTTAACTCAATGTGAAATCTGTCCCTTTTAAAGTGGTTTGAAAGTGGCGAAAAACAAAAAAAACACCACAAAATCAAACATTTTTAAAAAGATGTCTGCGAAAACATTGTGAACATCAGATGGCCAGATGTTATTGCCATACAGAAATGTGGAAAAAGACCAAACGTTCCCATAGAAACAGAAATCAGAAAACGGATGTGGGGTGGTTGCCCCCCTCGAAATCCATCCAAATCGCAAGACAAAAAACCTTGAAGGGAACCCCCAGGGCAAAGAAGAGTGGGAAAAACCAAGACGACATGGCGAAGGAAATACCCACGCAGAAATGAAGACCGCCGGAATAGTGGGCCCAGTGAAGAGGATCTCCGAAAAGGTCCATGGAAGAGAAAGGTTGCGGCCCTATGTTCCCCGGGGAAATTTAGGGATAAGTAAGTCCTTTACACCACACACACACACACACACACCACACCACACACACACACACACACACACACGCGCACCACGCACGCCGACGCAGCCCCAACCCACCACACAGCACACACACACCACATGCAGCATGCCGCATACTGCACGCCCCACGCCGCATGTCGCACGCATGCTGCACATTACATTGTCCAAAAATGCTGTAAATTTAGGTAAAAAATGAAGTTTAAAGTAATTTGAAAAAAAACTTTTTTTTTAAACTTAACAAAAAGTTTTTATGCAAAAATGGATGATTTCGTGAAAAAAAAACACCAGTGCGTGTGACAAACTTTGCACAAAGGAAAAGGGAAAGTATTGAACGCATGGAGGGCAAACTGTTGATTTAAAAAAGTGTTTTGCCCCGATCATATGCAATTCATTTACAATACGCCGACAGAAAAAAAAATTAACATTGTACTGTGCGCGACAAAAAATTTCATTTTTCCCTGATTGAAAGTCAGTTGCATCATGGGTGGGAAGAGAGCGGCCACAGCCCCGTGAAAATGACAGTGACTTTCCCGATAGCAAGGCCCGAAGTCAGAGACACAGAGAAGAAAGTCGGCACCTGATTACGCTTGCAACGTGTTCGGACTTGTAAGTATGCTCGAGGTTGTATGTTATATTGCATTATATTTTGTTTATTATATTGATATAACCATTTCTGATAGAGCTAGCAAATGTCATGTCATCTTTGGTGATGTATCCTTTTAAGATTTTTAAAACTGTTTTACTTCAGTGTTTACGTTTGAATGATTCTCAGTGTATGTTTTAAATGTTCTCTGTGAAGTGAGCAAATGTGTGGTGTTTTATAGATGTTCCAGTTAATCGATTTGGTTCTAGTTATAAATGCTGTTTGTAAAGAGCAGTGAGCTTACTCACAGAGTGAGTAGTTGCACTGTTAAATCCATCATGGTTGTTGTCCAATGCCAGTTAATTCTCTGTCTCTGATTTTGCCTCCGCCTCTCGCTCTGTTCTTTTTAAACAGTCCTGTTGTATCTTGTTACTGTTTGGTAACTCCATCTATGTGTGTGTGTGTGATTGTGTGGTCTTTGTCCTTTGTCCTTTGTAGTCAGAACAGATCACTATTTGTAAGGAGAAGGGGGAGTGCGATAGGAATAATAGAAAGAAAATCAAGGTTGCAAAGTGCTTAAAAAGATTGGGGATAGGGAAGGGTTCAGCAGAACCGTATTAGAAAGGAAATCAAGTTGCAAAGTGCTTAAAAATGTTTGGGGGAACAGGGTGGGAAACACCTTTACCTCCACAACTGCATCCTGCACAACTGTGTTGTTGTTGTACAACAATGGTACAACTTTGGGCCATCAGTGATACTCCATTGGTCAACTTAAGTAGTGTGAATGATATTCCAGCTTTAAAACTTTTTTAAAATTGTCAGCTGGGGAGGGGACTGGAGGATGCTCGTGAAAACCAGAGTTCTCCTCCCACCATCCCCATAACCTGCCTCCCGCCGCCCCCTCCCCCCTCACACACACACACACACCCTCATTCACGCTAAGTCTTAAACAATGATTAAAACTATCTACCAACATTTTTTTAAACTGATTACTTGATTCACATTGCATAATGATTATCAAATGCTAGTTTTCAATCCCTGCGACTGACCCATGCATGACTTGATTGTGGGGTCAGTTTTGATGTGGTGGTCTTTGTAACCATCTGACCAGGAAGAGTGAAACGGACTGACTCCTCCAACTCTAAAACTGACCTGCTGGTCATTTTGACGTGGTGATCTTATGACAGTTTGACCTGGAAGAGTAAGACTACACTGCTATCCCTGATATGAACAGGACACAATAACAAAACCCAGTGTCATTGCTGTCCAAGACTTGCTGATTTAAATTTTTTTCTGTGAAGTTTAATCTCAGCATGAATTCCCATTTTTTCTGTATTTTACTTGTTAATAACAAAGGTGGAAAAAAGCATAGTAAGTTTGTCGTACTGGGGGCAAGGGAGGGTTGGGTTAAGAAAGAACAGAAACAATAACTGATGCTATATTACAGTTTACACCATGTACTAAGTGAGCACAGTATCAAGTGCACAATACTAATGTGAGCACAGTACCCTAGAGCAACATGAACTAATGTGAAGCACAGTATTCATTGCACATGTCCTCATGTGACACAGTATCCAGTGCACATGGTACAGGCCATTTCCCAAAAAGAAAAGGTGCAATGAGTTCAGAAACATTCACCCAACCCATCGGTCATCACCCTCCCCCCTTCATCCCCACAGAAACAAACATTCTTTCTATACCAGGTTCTCACAGTGCAACATAATTGCTGACGTCTAAACGAAGTGGTTCCCATTCAGCTCACCAGCAGTGATGACGTGTTGTTGGACAGTGTCAGCACAGCTGTGTGGATCATGATGGCCCTCACTGTGACGACGAGCTTCCCAGGCCGGGGCTGTGTGTGTCGGCACTGAGGTGAAGCTGGACAATGCGGAGCTGTCTAGAGGTGTCCCCCCCAGTCGAAGTCAGTGCACTCATCGCGGCATCATCCGTCAAGCACATCCCCACACCAGACACGCAGTGAATGAAAAGGAAAGGAAACCGGTGAGAGAGAGAGAGAAGAGAGAGAGAGAGAAGAGAGAGAGAGAGAGAGAGGGGGGGGGGAGAAGAGAGAGCGAGAGAGAGAGAGAGAAGAGAGAAGAGAGAGAGAAGAGAGAGAGAAAGGAGGGGGGGGGGTAGGGGGGTTACCTGTGGGAAAATAATCATGTCAGCTGGGGTCTCAGGACCATTTACACTAACCTCAGACATGCACACATCAAAATCAAAGCAAAAACCACTCTCAACTACCTCCTGATACTGTGTGATAGGAAAGCATTCCAGCCAAGTAAGTGCCGTCAGTTGGGAGTTTCCTGTGGTTACCATCGGGCACAGTACAACATGAATTGCTCTGGCTGCAAAATAGAAAGTTAACGCCTAAAAAAAATAAAGTTTGTGGCCGACCAGTGTGTCCCCTCCCCATTCCTAATTACCTTGGGCGTCCTTCCACATATGATTTAAGTGTAGCCTTTTTAAGAGCTACACCACACACCACTAGGTAACATGCACTCTTCGCCCCCGTCATTCAACACCTTAGGTGTCCTGCAACAGCAAGACTGACGTGTAGTGTTTTAAGAGCTACACACCACTAGAACATGACTCTCCCCCATCATTCAACACCTAGGGTGTCCACCAAGAAGAGTCCAGTTTCTGTACTGGCCAGAGTAGCATGCAAATCCCAAGTGTGAGTCCACAGCGACAGCTTCAGTCTGGAGGTCCGCTGACTGACCAATGGTGGCCAAAGTGCATGTTGTTCAGGCAGGAAGGAAAGCGGGGCCTACAAGTGTCAGCTGTACCCCCCTGATACCAGCTGCCTTTCACAACCAGTCACATCCACCGCATCAGTGACAAAGGTTACAAGTGACGCCTGGCTGACTGTGTTGTAGAGTGGAAATTATTTTTGAATGAGAGAGAGACTGTCAGTGTGTGTGTTCTGTGTGTGTGCGTGCGTGCATATGTGTGTCTGGCGCGCGCCTCGTGCATGCGTGTGTGTTTGTTTACTATGAGATGTGTGTGTGGGTGTGTGTGTGTGTGTGAGTTGTGTGTGTGTGTGTGTGTGTGTGTGTGTGTGTGGTGATAGGAGAGAGAGAGAGAGAGAGAAGAGAGAAAGAAAGAGAGAGAGAGTGTTTATGGAATGTGTGAGAAAGAGACTGTGTTTATGGTGTGAGTCACATTGTGGGTGTCGTATCTTGTATATTGGTTTGGTGACACAGTGAGTGTTGTGTGAGTGTGTGTGTGTGTGAATGAAATCCCCTTTTATATCAAATCCGGAGAGTTATTAGCATACTGCGGTGTGTTTCCTCCCTATCCCATCTGTGCGATGGCAAACTGGGATGACATCTTGTTACAGATGAAGCTCCCTGTCGTGGCCCACACCTGTGGTTCCTTCCCATGCTACAAACGAGAAGACCACACCTGGCCATGATCCTCTGATCATGGGAAGCCCCTCCTTAAGTACAAAATGGACTACACAGGCTGAAAGTAGACACAACCCAACATGCTATTAAAGTCATCTACAGAGAGATAAATCAGGACACAATACACTACACGCTTAATGTCAGCCACAAAGATGAAAGTAGGACACAAACACTGCACACTTTAAAGTCAGCTGCAGAGAGTGGTATACCTGGGCAGAGGGAGAAAGTAGCCACAAATACTGCACACAGCAATGATCATTTTATAGTTGCTAAAAGATACATAAAAAGTGTATGTTTTTAATGTCATTTCTAACATCGTCTGAAAATAGGAACTCCTCCTTCTTCTTCTGTGGCGCAGGTTGTACTCCTGCTGACACCCCACAGTATAGAAAGCTAGGAATAATCCCATCTAACACAACAAAGAGAGTGCGCTTTATTATATGACCTTTTTATCCCTCCAAAAAGGCAGCCATACTCCAACTTCGGGTACGGTGCATGCTATGTTAACGTGCCATCCATACACAACGCCAAACTGGCCTCCTCCTTCCGAAAGTTGGTGATGGAGTTTACGTGTGGGTTCAAAGATGAAATGCCGTGCGATCGCACATGAGCCTTGTTTCTGTCTCAATCGAAGGAGTGTATGGAAATGGATCAGAATCCAATTTAACTAACTCTGAATAAAAATACCCCTTGTACAAAACACCCGTGGAGATTGAACCGCCAAACCCCAAGATTAACGAGACGGCGCGACTACCACTGACCTATTCCGGCTCTCAAATTAAGACTCAAAGGTGCCATGTTTTAAACGTCATTCAAAACATGACTCATTGTTCTTAATTCCTTTGCCATTGGCTTTGAATAATGCGCAGAGTGGGTCCTCAAAATTCTTTGTAGATGTGTGTAGCTTATAAGGACCAAGTCTGCATGCAGTGACTCCTTGAGAAACTGAAACAATCAGTATTATCTGAAAGTAGGACACAAACTTTCAATGATCTGGTTAGTGACTGAAAATAGGACGTAACAACAGCAAGCATCATGTAAACTACATTATTTGCTGCAGTAGGACACAAACACTGCACACTGTGAATATCAAATTTATAGCTGCTGAAAGTAGACAACAAACACTGCACACTGTGATATCATTTTTAATAGCTGCAGAAAGTAGACACAAACACTGCAACCACACTTTGGCGATAACGTTTATAGCTGCTGAAAGAAGGACACAAACACTGGCACACTGCGATATCGATTATAAAGCTGCTGAAAGTAGGACACAAACACTGCACACTGAAAGTTTCATTATTTATAGCTGCTGAAATCAGGACACAAACACAGAACACTGAAAAGACATTTTTATAGCTGCAGAAAAGTAGACACAAACACTGCGGCACTGTGATATTTTTTTAGCTGCTGAAATATGACACAAACACTGCACACTGTAATATTTGGTTTACAGTTTGCTGACATCAGGACACAAACACTGCATGCCTTAATAATTGTTGTATAACTGCTGAAATTAGGGCACAAACAACAAACCCTACACACTTATTAATATCGTTTTATAGTTGCTGAAATTAGAGGGCACAAACACTGCATGCTAAAATATTGTAATTAAATAGCTGCTGAAATCAGGACACAAACAACTGCTCCTTTAATATCGTTTTATTAGCTGCTGAAATCAGGACACAAACACTTTTAGTATCGTATTATAGCTGCTGAAAGTAGTCACAAACACTTGTATGCTTTAATATGTTTTCTATAGCTGCTGAAAGTAGGACAACAAACCACCTGCCAGCTTATGTATCATTTTAATACATATGAAAATAGGATACAAACACGGCAACACTGGGAATTTTTATAGTTGCTGAAGCAAAGGCACAAACACTGCACACAGTTGATTTAGATTTTACAGTTGCTGAAATTAAGGGCACAAACACTGCATACCTTTAATATAGTTTCTGATACACAGTTTCTGAAAGTATGGGGGCACAAACACACCACACATTAACATCGTTGTATAGCAACAGAAATTAGGGCACAAACACTGCAATCTTTGATATTGTCGTATAGTACGAACTTAGGGCCACAAACACTTTAACGCTTTGATATCATCTTATAGAAGCTGAAAGTAGGACACGAACACTGCAACACTTTAAAATATCGTTTTGTAGCTGCTGAAAGTAGACACTAACGCTGCAAGCTTATGTATCCATTTTAAAGCTGTTTGAAATAAGGACACAAACACTGCAACACTGTAATATCATTTAATAATTGCTGAATAAAGGTGCACAAACACTGCACACTATAATATCGTTTTAAGTTCTGAAATTAGGACAACAACCCACTGCATACCTTTATAACGGTTCCATAGTTTTGTTAATAGTTGGGCACCAACACACGACAAGCTTAAAAATCGTTTTAAGCTGCTGAAATTCGGGCACACATAGCGCATGCTTAGATATCCACTCAAAGTTTTTGCTGAAATTAGACACGAACCCAATCTTTAATAATCGTTAAGAGTAGCTCAAATAAATGACACAAACACTTTAATATCGTATATATAGTTGCTCAAATCAGGACCTAAACACTTTAATATCGTTTTATAGTTATGAAATCAGACACAAACACTATAAAAATCGTTTTATATTTGCTGAAGAGTAGGACGCACACACTATATGCTTTAAAATTGTTTATAGCAGCTTTATATTTTTTTTTTATTTTTTTTTTAGCCTGTCCCACTCTCTGCGCCACCTAAGAGGTCAGTGCACCCCCGCCGAACATTCCGACACCACCCCGTCTCACAGCCACAGCCCGGTCGGCCCGCCGCAGTCCCCCCGCACCGGCAATCCACAGAAGCAGTCAATGATCAGTCGTCACAGGAGGCAACCCACCGGAGGAGACACTGCACTGCGCCGAGTCACATTCGTGTGTTTCAGTGGTGCCCTGTTTGTCAGTCAACATACGCAGGACACCACCTCCTAAGCCCCCTACAGACCGACAATAATGCTTAGTCCGGCGGAGCCGCGTGATGAGCTTCCTCCGGAAGGTCGGCCAGCCACCACGTCTGACCAAACGACAGCCTCCCATGGGATCGCCTATACCGATGACGCTCGTCGAAAGCGCCCAAACCAGGTCACAAGGCCGTGAGAGAATCGAAATTGAGGTACACCAAGATAGCAGGGCATGAAGGTCCACAAACTTGAGAACATTTATATAAAAAAAATTTATGCTGATGCGATGAAATGAGGATTGATAAAGAGAAGCTACGATTTCCGTTTCGGTCGAGACACATGGACAGGGCTGTACTCTACGCTTCCTTTCATAATATATCCCGGCGTCAACCAGGCCCGAGAGATACAGCACCTGCAGTGTTGGTCATGAAATTTGAGCAACACTCTCATAAACGCATACATTAAGTGGATGAAACTCGACGTGTGTCCCAGTCTTCCCAACTGAGTCCGCAGCAAACACAACTCTGGGAAGGAGCCGTCGGGTCAAGAAAAAACCCCCATGACTTCTGAAGGATTCGAACCCATTGATACCTCGCAGCCGATCCGCGACGTATAACCACCTCGCCAGGGGGTCGCACGCGGCTGTTCGATTTATAGCAGCTTAAATTAGGGCACAAACACTGTAAGCTTTAATGTCATTTGAAAGTTCCTGCACACATTAATGACATACTATAGTGAAAGAAAAGTAGACAAAAAGACAGCATGCATTAAATTGGCAACTACAGTGGCTGAAAGTAAAGCACAAAGGATGAAATAATCACATTTTAAATGTCATTCTATAGTGACTAGAAAGTAGGGCACAGACATTGCACATGGTAATGTCATTCTGTAGTGACTGAAAGTAGGGCACATATAATGCTCAGTGATAATGTCATTCTGTATTGACTGAAAGTAGGGCACCAGACACTTGCAACAGTGAATTTCAGTTCTATAGTGACCTGAAAGTAGGACACCGCGACATTGCACTGTTGTAATGTCATTCTGGTAGTGACTGGAAAAGTAGGTACACAGACATTGCATACAGTGTAATGTCATTCTATAGTGACTTGAAAGAGGAACACAGACATTGCAGTGGTCATGTCATAAAATAGTGACTGAAAGTATACCATTCACAGACGATTGCACAGTGTAATGCTTTCTATAGTGACTGAAAGTAGGACACAACATTGCACAGTGTATGTCCAGTTCTGTAGTGACTGAAGTAGGCCACAGACATTGCACGGTGTAATGTCAATCTAGAGTGACTGAAAGTAGGGCCACAGACAATGCACAGTGTGATGTCATATCTATAGTGACTGAAAGTAGGACACAAAACTGTCCACACTGTCACTTTTGCACACATGCACTCATGACAGCATTTACCTCCATACTCACACTCAATCTTTCCAATCAACCAAAAAGGCGGCACCACGAATGTTTTTTTCTCCTCCCCCCACTCCTTCGGTAGAAAAACACTTTGCTAAATCCATCAAACAATTTAATAAACATATTTTATACATGTAACCCCTCTTTACACTGAGAATAAATCTAATTGATTTCAAGATTCTATAAAGTCATGGCCTTCAAATTACATTGGCCCAGATCCAGACCAGTAGAATAAATACTTCTTTTTACTCCTTGAAGCTAATGCATGCATCAGAATTAATACTCTCTCCATACTGTCATTATTCCCTGTCTCACTCCAACAGCGAATCGCCCCCTTGATCTCCCCGTCACTGGAGATATGTTTCCAGAACTCCTCTCCCTCGACTTCTCCTGTCACTGGAGAGATGATGATCCCAATTCCACTCCCACGACTCCTCCTGTCACGAGACTGAACGAATTCCAACTCCACTCCCGCTACCTGGAGTCTTTAATAGTTGGTGCCTGAACTACCGGTGTGTTCCCCCCACCAAGGCCAACTTAACCACCTCACGGGGAGAAGGGTGAAAAGGTGCCGGGCGCAGGGCTGAACACGAATAAGGTTCGTGTAAGTATCTGCTTTCCCAATTAAATATATATTTCTTTTTTCTCTTTTCTTTAGAATTTTCCCCCTGTTAAAAGCTTTCCCCAACTATCTAATGGCTCACCATGGTAAGGACTGGGTCAGCAGTGAGGACCAGACGTCCTACAGGTTCGAGTCTCTAGGCCATCTAGCTGGCTAAAACTGATTCTTTCCCTCCTCCTCCAAGATGAGTGCCATCTCAGTGTTTCAAAACACATGACCAGCACCGTACCACAGCCCGTATTAAACACATCTCTTCCAGTGGTCCACTTTCACACAAATACCACCCTTCTTTCTTGAAGAGTCATTCTCACCATAATTTGGGAACACCCCTAACAACTAAGTCAAGCCACATACATATTCTTCCGTTTTATTGTGGCATGGTGGAAATTATTCCTAACACTAAACTCTATTGATAAGCGTCACATGCCTGATGTGAGGCTACGTCACATGACACAAAACATTGCACAGTGTTAATGTCATACTATAGTGACTGAAAGTAGTACACAACATTGCACAGTGTAATGTCATTCTAAATGACAGAAAGAAGGGACACAGACATTGCACAGTGAATGTTCATACTGTAGTGACTGAAAGTAGGACACAGATATGCACAGTGTAATGTCATTCTATATGACTGAAAGAAGGACACTAGACTTGCACAGTGTAATCCATTCATAAGAGACTGAAATAGGGAACACAGACATTGTACCGTGTAATTGTCATTCTATAGGGACTGAAAGTAGTACACAGACAATTGCACAGTGTAAATTCATTCTATTGAGACTGAAAGAGGGGAAAAACAAAACACAGACGTTTTCACAGTGTAAAATGCATTCTATAGTGACTGAAATTAAGACAAGCACAGACATTGCAACAGTGTAATGTCATTCTGTATTGACTGAAAGTAGGACACAGACATTGTAAGCAGTGTATTGTCATTCTATCGTGAACTGAAAGTAGGACACAGACATGCACAGTGAATGTCATACCTAAAGTGACAGAAATTAGGACCCAGACATTGCACAGTGTAAAGTCAATCTATTAGAGACGAAAGGAGGGCACAGACATAGCACAGTGTAATGTCATTCTATAGTGACTGAAAAAGGGCATAAATGCTGCACGCCTTATGTCACCTACAATGGCTAGAAAGTAGGACCTCAAACATTACCCACTTCGGTGCCATTCCAGCATTGGCTGCAAGAAAGACACAAACACATCACGCTTAATCCAAGTGACATAAGTACGCAGATACTCCAAGTAAATTCAGGACTTGTCGCAAAAACCACAATACATCTCAAACAAAAAGTCATAGGAATTAGATTTTCCTCTTTTCATTCTTTTCACGGCCATCTTACCTAGAAGTTTCCTACATCAATCATAGGCGCTGACGTAGCCTATTTGTATGATATATTATATTTGTTATTTTTTTTGTGGTTTACTGTTATAGTTATTTCTATTTTTTTTTTTTTTTTTTCTAGTAATTTTGGATTTCTTTATTATTTTTTTTTTTTTTTGTGATTTTTAATTATTTAAATTTTTTTATTTTTGTTTTTTTGGGTTGTTAGTTTTTCTTGTTGTGTATGGTTTTTGGATTGTTTTCTTTTTTGGTTCGAATCGCCATGATTATCACTTTTAGAATAAGAAAGATATAACAATTCCATACTTATCAAGGCAATCATAACCTAGAAGTTTGCTACTTCCCAACATAGGCCCGTTGTGGCCATTAACATAACATAATCATTTCATGATCTTACCTAAAGTTTGCAAAAATCAACAAAGGCCTGTCGTGGCCTCTACTTTTCATTTCTTTCATGGCATCTAACCTAGAAGTTTGCTACGCCCATCAAGGCCTTCGTAGGCCTTTACCTTTCCTTTCTGTTCATGGCAATCTTACCTAGAAGTTTGCTACTCCAATCATCGGCCCGTCGTGGCCTTTAACTTTTCATTTCTTTTCATGGCATCTTTACCAAGAAGTTTGCTACGGCCAATCATAGGCCCTGTCGTGGCCCTTTACCATTTCATTTTCTTTTCAATGGCATCATTACCTAAGAAGTTTGCTACACCAATCATAGGCCCCCTCGTGGCGGCCTTTACTTTTCACTTCTTATCACTGCCATATTACCTAGAAGTTTTTGCTGCGCCAATCAAAGCCCGTCGTGCCTTTACTTTTCATTTCTTTTCATGAATCTACCTAGAAGTTTGCTACACCAATCATAGGCACGTCGTGTCCTTTACATTTCATGTCTTTTCACTGCCTATTACCTAGAAAGTTTGCTACATACCACTCAAAGGCCCTCGTGGGCCTTTACTTTTTCATTTCTTTTCACTGCCTATTTACCTAGAAGTTTTGCTGCGCCAGAATCAAGTCCTGTCGTGGCCTTTACATTTCATTAAGTATGATCACCATCTTTGATCATTACATAAAACAAACAAACAAACCAAACAAAACAAAACAAACTAACAAACAAAACAAAACAAAACAACACAAAAAATCTTATGAGGATGCACCACACAACACCATGAACATGACATCATTGACCAGTTACTCCTCCAGTGAACTGAAAACTTCCTCGACGTTTATTCACAACACATCATTCAGTGACCTTCCTAAGCAGCATAAATTTTGGTGACCAGTGGGGCAAAAGCACAAGAGGGTCAACTATCGATACGAGGCTTTAGTGTCCCTTCTCTTTTTCAAAGTCTGCATAAGTCATATGTGTCTGTCAGCAGACCCTTTTCGTATACAACAATACACACAGATGACCAGGAACTTGATACATGTCTTTGACATGGAATTCCATGGGGTTTTTTTCTGAGACTTCATTTTCAGGGATGGTACTTCACCATTGGGTTTATAATATATTGGTGTTGTATGTCCAGGAATCACAGACACCTGTTGTGATGTTCAGGTCTAGGAGTCACAGACAACCAGTTGTATGGTCAGTTTTCACAAGTTCACAGACCCTGATGTGATGGTCAGTCCCCAGCCACAGACACCTGATTGTTATGTCAGTCCAGGCATTACAGACCCTGTCGTGATGGACAGGTCCAGGAGTCACAGACACCTGTTGTGATGGTCCAGGTCCAAGAGTCCACTGACGACCAGGATTGTGATGGGTCAGGACCAAGAGTCCCACCGACATCTGTTGTGATGGTCCAGGTCCAACAAAACACAGACATCTGTTGTGAAGGTCAGGTCCAAGAGTCACAGAACACCAGATGTGATGGTCGTCGCAAGAGTCACAGACACCTGTAGTGATGGTCAGGTCCAAGAGTCACAGATACCGGTTGTATGGTCAGGTCCAACAAGTGCACAGACACCTTTTGTGATTGGTCAGGTCCAAGACTTCGAAAGACACCTTGTCGTGGATGGTCAGGTCCCAAGAGTCACAGACACACAGTTTGTAAAGGGGGGGACCGGTCCAGGAGGCACAGACACTTGTTATGTGACGGTCCAGGTCACCAGAGGCACAGACATCTGTTGTGATGTCAGGTCCAGGAGTCACAGAAAACACCTGTTTGAGATGGTCATGTCCGCAGGAGTACGACAGCACCTGTTGTGATGGTCAGGTCCAGGAGTCCCAGACACCTGTTGTGATGGTCAGTTCACAGGAGTCTCAAGCACCGTTGATAAGTCCAGGACCAGGATCACAAACGCCAGATGTGATGGTTCGGGTCCAAGAGTCTCTGACATCTGTTGAGATGGTCCGGTCCAAGAGTCCACAGGCACTGTTGTGGAATGGTCAGGTACAAGTCACAGACACCTATCTAGATGGACAGGACCAACAAGTCACAGACACCTGTTTGAGTGCATGTCCAGGATACACAGACACATGTTGTGATGGTTCAGTCCAGGAGTCACAGACATCTGTTGTGAAGGTCAGGTCCAACAAGAGTCACAGTCATCTGATGTGATGGTCTCGGTCCACAAGTCACAGACATCTGTTGTGATGGCAGGACCAACAAGTCACAGACAGCTGCCTGGGGATGAAATTCCCACAAATTAAGCACTGTGGATTCAAACCCTTCAGCCCACCCAGCCAGCTTAATCCAGTGGCTTGTACCACTCTACCCTGGAAGCTGGCATTGATAGTACGCCTCGTTTCTTCTTCACTTCGTGTAATACGCGTGGTATGTTAATTCTTGGATATAAGGTTTGCTACTTTTTTGTTTTATTTCTTATCAGTGGGAAAGATGCAATAGATTTTCAACTGTGTTTTGCAGGTGTGAGACAATGGTTCAGTTGCACAGACTGCAGTTGTTCTGTCCTTCAAGACATCATCATCATTCTCACTGGTGGTCAATTTATTCCACATACAGACCCGAAAAAACCTGCAGAGAGTTTTTGTAGAATCTCTTTGTATGTTCCCTTTTGTACTTAGAAATAATGAATGCTTTGTATTAAAAACATTCTCTGTGGAACATTGAAACATTTCAGATCGGCCAGTTGTGGATCGTGTACAACATCAGGCTTTCCATTCAAGCACCTTTTTAACTGAACCACATTCACTGACTATGAAGAGGGCAGGAGCCATAGTCCTGTATTCAAACTAATTTGTATCTAAATCTCATTCACAGACAGTACTTGACAGGACACCTATAATGTAGATACAGGCAGTTTGCTATGTATCCTCATTCACTGACCGTAAGTTACAGGACACCTATAATGTAGAAACAGGCAGTTTGCTATGTATCCTCATCACAGACAGAAAAGTAGACAGGACCTATACTGTAGATATCCGGCAGTTTGCTATGTATCCTCCTTTCACTGCAGTAAGTTGACAATGACTACATGAAAGTAGATACAGGCAGTTTGCTGTGTATCCTCATTCACGACAGTAATTTTGACAGGACACCATATAAATGTAAATAGAGGCAGAATATGCTATGTATCATTCTACTGACAGTAAGTTGTACAAGACCCCTATAATGTAGATACAGGCAGTTTGCTGTGTATCCTCCTTCACTGACATTAATTTGAACAGGACACCTAAAATGTAGAAAACAGGCAGGTTTGCTTATGTATCCACAATCACTTACAGTAAAGTTGACAGGACACCTATAATGTAGATACAGGCAAGTTAGCTAATGTATCCCATTCACTGAACAGAAGTTGACAGGACAGCCTATAATGTAGATACAGGCATTTATTGCAAAGTATCCTCATTCACTGACAGTAAGTTTGACAGGACACCAAAATGTAGATACAGGCAGTTTGCAGTGTATCTAATTCGAGGACGTGGGGTGGTAAAAAAAACGCCCATGATCACAGCAAGTGAGTTTGTTTGTTGCTTATCCTCATTCACTAAAGGGGCGGACGGTTCCAAACCCATCTTTCATTTCCTGGCATCTGGGTGCATTTTTCTCGCCGCCTTTGATCCAATGTTGATGGAATACAACCGTCCTCCTTTTTCAATCATGTGGGCTGGTTTGTTGTGCTGTTTCCCTTAAAGCCATCATGTTAGAAATACAACCCCCTACCCTTTCTGTGGAACGATGTATGCAGGTGATTCATTTTACCCCTTTGAGCTTTTCATGGTACATGCAGTTTGCACATTCTTCTCTGCCAGCTATAATCCTTCACAAGCAGCTGAGGAGACTTGATCAGAGGACTAAGGGCAGGAGACGAGGTCATGTCCATGGTCCGGGTGGAAGAAGACTGCCATAGCAGGCCTGAAGGTTAGAGTTATGGTCAGTGTCAGTGGTCAGGGTGGATGCAGAACTGCCATGCAGGCCTGAAGGGTAGAGTATTGATGGTCAGTGTCAATTTTGTCAGGGTGGATGTAGAACTGCCAAGCAGCCCAGAAGTGTAGAGACGCTGGTCAGTGTCAGTGGTCAGGGTGATGAAAACTGCCATGCAGCCCTGAAGGAGAAGATATGAATTACAGTGTCATGGTCAGGGTGGATGAAGAACGCCATGCAGCCCGAAGGTGTAGAGTTGGAAGGTCAGTGATCATGGGTCAGTGTGGATGAAGAACTGCCATGCAGCCTGAAGGGTGTAGATTTGATGGTCAGATGGTCAGGGTGGATGTAGAACTACTAGCAGCCCCTGAAGTTGTAGAGTTGATGGTCAGTGTCAGAGGTCATGGTGATGGAAGAACTGCCGTGCGGCCCCTGAAGTTGATGTCATGTCAGAGGTCAGGGTGGATGTAGAACTGCCATGCGGGCCTGAAGTGATGGTCAGTGTCAGTGTGTTCAGGGTGTATGTAGAACAGCCATGGTCAGGCCCTGAAGGTGTAGAAGTTGATGTCAGTGACAATGGTCAAGGGTGGATGAAATCTACCTGCAGCACAGAAGGTGCTCAGCACACAGCAGGTTTCTCCAACACAGGATTATTCTCCACCTGGCAGCACCAGACTCCATTGCTGCACGGCTGTATCAGAGCAAGTTACATAGGTTTTTTTTTGAGAGCAGGGGAGTTTACAGCTCGCCTGCAGCTGCAGAGGCCAAGCCGTGAAAGCAGTCAGGGAAAGGTGTTTTCTGCAGGCTGCTATCCCCACCCCCCCCCACCGCCTTGTACACGGCGACTGAATGTCATCTCTGGTACAGCCGGTCTGGCTAACATGTGTTCGGCATTGCTGAGCGCAATTACAAGTGGGGCAGTTAGTTAGACTAAATTAGTGGCTGTCATGAAAAATTACTATATCTGTGCTCATGAGAATGACAGAATAGCACATCACGACAAATCTTTTATACTCAACTTGGACTAGGTTATTTTCTGTAGATAATGTTAATACGTGCATGAAAGCTTGTACACACAAGTGGTCCAGGCGATATTCAAACAATGCCAACACACACACAATTGTGCAAAAATGCAGTCATCACTTTCTGGGAATTTCATTTTCCCTAGTTAAAAGTACACAAGTTGATAGATGATGCCTCTGCTATGTACAACAAGAACAAAATGTTGGATCAGAAATGTGTAAGTCCATGTTTATTCGGCCCTTTCACTAAGTGTCCTCGCATTGGACCGAAAAATAAAGCTGTGGCTGTTTGTAGACCCAGACATGATGTTAACACTCCTGACAATGAGCTCTTGGATCAGGCAGGTGATCCATCCAGCTGAAACTAATGGCAAAAACCACTACCAGCTCTCTCCCTCAACCCACCACGTCTACATACAGAGGTGCACGGGAACAGCACTTTCTACAGTCCTGTCCTACTAGCAAAGATGTTGAGGAAGTGAGGTAATTTAGTGCAGCAGTTTTACATCTCAATCACACCTTTGGGAGAATTTTATCTCTGAGACATGCAGAAATCTGACGCGCCGAGTTTCTTGGTTTCGGACCGTTATTTTACACAGATGCAACAACCTGCCCCAGAAATTTGACCGTGGAAAGGAAGTCTTATTCTTCCTGATTTGGGGCATAAAATCTTCTATTTCTTATTTTGCATTGTTTGTATGCAATTAGCTTCAGCATCTGCTGAATATTTAGAGGGTGAGCAGGGATTCAAACACTGGGACCTCCAAGAGTGAAAACGAACAGTTTGTTAACTTAGGCTAATGGCCATGAAATTGCATATCTGGATCATGGAATTGAACATGTCCGAGTGGTACATGTATACTTGCCCCCAGGCCAAAGGAACGAATTTATCCCACCTTCAGATTTGTTATACGGCATCATTTTAGATATCAAGTATGAAAAAAAAGCTGTAGGCTTCGACACACACACACACATGCGCGGCGCGCCACACACACATAAGGAAATATACTCATCTGTTGAATTCTAGTACGCCCTTCTTTCTCGCCTGCTTCTCTTGGGAAAGGTGGCGGAAGCTGAACAAACAGTTCAGGAAAGGAAGTGATGCGGCTTGATGAGATCAATAACACTGGCTGTGTCATTATGAAGTGGAAGGCTTGGATAGCTCTCTTGCAGTGCCAAATTACTGAATAGCTATCCTGGTTTAAGCGATCGTCGACCCCAGGTGGATTAATGGCATTCGACAGGGCCAGTATGTTTGTAAAACCTATTTTAAAAGTAGGAAAACAACTTTTTCAAACTGCTTTCTGGAAGCATTTTTAGGAAGAACATCAAGACCTGGGTTACAGTTTGGTCCTCCTCACACCACAAGCCCCAACCCCATCCCCCTACATCACTCCCCCGATCAAGTCAGCTACTTTGATAAATAAAGAATTATGATTACAATTTCAGAACTTAATCATCTTACTGTTACACCGTTGTAAAACTTCAGCATGCAGCCTTTTATGGGCCCCCCTCAAAATGTGAATGGTTTTCCTTGTGTCAGATTTTGAAATGGCAATATACATTTGCTGTTATGCTCTAGCAAAGCGCTTTCATTGAATCTTTCTCTGATAAGTTTTAAGTAAATACTGGTAACCTTACATGTGATACTGTAATAATTAAAGATGATGCATGAACATTCACTTCTGTAAAAGTAGCTGCTTGACAGAAATATAAGCTGCTTGAACATACAATTCAAAGTCCACTTAACTTTATCAGTAATGGGATGCTGATGAGATATCTCATTCGATTTCTTAGTTACAAGCAGTTAAAAGCCCACTTCTACTTTATACCATTAATCGGCTCATAAATCGAATGTTTGTTGAATACAAATTTCAATTTGTGATGGCTACCTAGGTTGGATTATATATTTATAAGACATGAAATGTGTTTAAAACCATATCACAACACACACACACACACGCGCACACACACACCCACACACCACACACTCACACAACACACACACAACTACACACACACACACACACACACACAACACACACACACACCACACACACACACACACACACAACAACACACACACAACACAGTCACGTACACGTCACATGGATAACCGTTCAGGCATACTGATTTCAATGTTTTATTATTCGAGTGTGCAGGAAACTTTTGACGTCGTCAGTAGAGACAAATGACCAGCTCGAATCAGACATTCATCACCACAGAGTCCACCCTGATTCCTCAGAAAGAAGACAACGACCAGCTCGAATCAGACATCCATCACCATGGAGTGTATGACTTTGTTTCCTCCGAAGAACAATGACGAGCTCGCATCAGACATCCACACCATGGGTGTAGTGACTTTGTTCCCTCCGACGACAATGACGAGCTCGAATCAGACATCCAGCACCATGAGTGTAGTGACTTTGTTCCCTCCCGAAGACTTGACGAGCTCGAATCAGACATCCAGACACCATGGAGTGCTAGAGACTTATTGTTCCTCCGAAGACAATGACGAGCATCGAATCAGACATCCAGCACAAGGAGTGTAGTGACTTGTGACCCTCCGAAGACAAGACGACTCGAATCAGACATCCATGCACCATGGAGTGTAGTGACTTGTCCCATCCGAAGACAATGACGAGCTCGAATCAGACATCCAGCACCAATGGAGTGTAGTGCCTTTGTTCCCTCCGAATACAATGACGAGCTCGAATCAACATCCAGCACCTGGAAGTGTAGTGGACTTAGGGTTCCCACCGAAGACAATGACCAGCTCGAATCAGACATCCAGCACCATTGAGTGTAGTGACTTATGTTCCCATCCGAAGAGATGTTAACCTTGCCTGTGGTCGGGGGGGGGGGGGAGGGGGGGAGGAGGGGGCTTGTAATGGGCTAATCTCGTAACAGTCCCATCATACAGGCCCCAACAAATGACAACCACGCTCTTTCCTCATCTTCTTCTGCGGTCTGAACATCCAACAATAACATCGACCTATGGGGGGATCCGGTGTGTTATTGATCCAGATTTCCTGACAATTCACCATGGACTTTCCTCATCATGGAGATCCACTTTGATCAAATGTTACAAGTACGGAAGTAAGGTGGTTTTCTATTCTCACACCCCATCTAAACCAAAAGGTAGACTAAACAAAGGCTTTTGGGAAAGGAAAAAACGTATCGCGGATGGATAACATCCCTTCCTAATTATGTCCAACCGAGAAGAGTTTTGAAAACAAAAGAAAGCGGGACAAAAAGAAAAACAGTCCTTGTGCGTTTAGTACCAGGACACTCCTTTTAAACCCACTTGTATCTTTGTAAAAGGAGAAAGAAGCTGTGTAGATGCCTAAGGGATGGACAATTCACAATAAAAACATATCTTATAGAGTATTAGGATTTGCGTAATGCTTGACAATAAACATTTTCACAGTAAGATTCCCACTGAGATTTCTGTATCAGAGATGTACATTGAAAGCGATGGGGTTTTTGATTTTCTTCAGAGAGAGGTCAACACTTTTCGGCCACATTTAATAATTAATGCAAGAAAGGCTTGAAGGAAATGCCAGCATGTTCTCTATTATGAGACAGTGAAATCAAACAATGTAACATCGTGATATGGCTCATTGGTGGTCAGATTGACTAAAACGTTCATTGTTGAGGGCTGATTCAATTAGGGGGGTTGGTTTACCGAATGAAGGCCTAGTATATAATCTGTAAGTTGCAGAGTAATTGCTCATTGAGGAACATACATGTTCACACGATACTTAATCAGTAAAGGAGTAGCCAAACTTCCTCACTCAATCCCAGACATCCCAGTAATAATAGCCAGAAGAACATAAACAAGAGAGAAGAGAGAGAGAGAGACAGACAGACAGACAGACAAACAGGGAGGAGGAAAGATTTACAACCAACCTAATTAATCCTGCATACATGGAAACCATCTGATCAAATTTGGGAAAAAAAATAGAAATGAAATCCGCCGAAGCCAACCAAAATAACCAAATCAAATTAAGGGTGAACTGACAGATACAACTCAATACTGAATAACTACTGCAAGCAGAGTGCCTTAATTTCGACATGAAAAAGAAAGAAACAAAAACACCCATAAGACTTATAAGAAAACACCCCACCATCCATCATCACCACAACTACGCAATGAATGAATAATGATAATCATAGAATTATTAACTAAAGAACTTAAAATGAAAACACACCACCAACACCACAACAACCACTAATCATCATCATCTTATCAATACATATAACAGTAAAATAGTAACAAAAAAAGATAATATAAAACAAAATTATAGGAATAGAAGACTTAGTGAAATAAAGAATAAGAGAAGAAAAATAAAGATGATGATGATGGTAGTGATGATGATGATTATTATGATAATGAAGCATAAATATAATCTTAATCGATGCAACCACGCTTAAAAAATAACGCGACACTCCACATAACCAAAGGAAAAGAAGTACAAAATAAAGCAGTAAAATAAACACGAAAATCTTCCACGTGGTCAAAGCAAGAAAGTAGAAGCAAACACAGACTAGGGAACAACACTTTTTTTTTTAGGGCAAGGATACACTTGCCCAGTGCATGGCATTAATAGCCCGTGCTGCTGTGGATCAGGCCTGGCTGAGGGAGACAAGAAATCAAGCCCACGAACTGCATGTGGATCAGGCTCAGGCCTGGCTGCGGGAGACAAGATAATAGCCACGTGCTGCATGTGGGCCAGGCTCAGGCCTGCATAGGGAGACATGGGAAGATAATATCCTCGTGCTGCATGTGGATCATGCTCAGGCTGGCTGAGGAGACAAGAGGGTGCAGGGGGTGGGGCAATAGAAACATGGAAAGAATAAGGTTGGGAGGGGGAGAATGAAGGAGTGGAGGGGGGGGGGGAGGAGGGGGCGTGAGGACAGGAGTAGAAAGGGGTCCAAAAGGAAAGGGAAGCCTAACGGACAAACGACGAAAGAAATAATGTTTGTCAGGGAAAGGGATGAGAGAGTGAGGCAGACAGAGACAGATAAGGAGAACATGTACCTATTTGATGCACAGAGAGAGAGAGAGAAAGAGCGAGCAGAGAAAGAAGAGAGAAGAGAGAGAGAGAGATAGATAGAGCAGAGAGAGAGAGAGAGCGAGAGAGAATCAGAAATCTATATGAGGATAACTGAATAAGCTTTTCCAATACTTTTCTTCATCAGGTCCTCAAAAACAAAGTAAAACCACATCACAAATTAATCACAGGCCCAGGACGAGCAGTAAGAGAATGTTCAAGCAATAATCTCCGGCAATGAACAATACAATAATGTTAATAAAGAAAGGATCAGGATGCAATAAACAAAATTAAAACAAAGGGGGGCAGAGTACATTATGTAACTAAGAACATAATCTCTCACTCTCTCTCTCTCTCTCTCTCTCACCTCTCTCTCTCTCTCACTCTCTCTCGCTCTCCTCTCTAAAATATATATTATAAAAAATATATTAAAAAAAAATATAAATAGATCAATGCAATTTGATTAAAATACCCAAAATGAATTTGAGTGCCCCCACCTCCTCGGGAGCAACATTTATAAAATAAGGTTTAAACAGAGAAGTCTACACAATTGTTTCGAGGCGCGTTGCGCTGAGATCATCAGGATGGTATTTGTTTGCCCACCGCCGATGTTATATAGCGTGGGGGCTCACGAATGCGTTTGTTTGCACGTGCGGGTAGGCAGCACGTGTTATTTGGCATTCAGGTTCTTTGGTTTGGATGTGTTCACCAAACACCAACGATTTCCATTATGCCTTCAGTTGTTTTACTATTTTTTCTGTTTTTGGTGTTTAAAGTAGCTAAGTGTGGTTTGCATAGAATTAACCATTTTTCAGTTAAACATAGTTGCAACCTTTATGAAACTTCAGTAATGGTTTGCTCATTTTAAGATTTTTCAGATATGTTGTAGCTTGTTATTTGCGTCTATTAGATTCCAGATATATTTGCACAGTACTGTTTGGTTTTTATATTTTTTCTTTATTAAATGGAATTTTTTTGGTTTGCATATCTTGTTTTGAATGGTTTACCAGTGATCCCTATGTAAGGTATCATTTTTCCATTTTCTGATGTCACAAGTGGCCCTGGTATACAATGGTTGTTTGTGAAGACATTTAATTGTCTAGTGTGGCACTGCTCTTTTCTGGTGCAATTGCAAGATTTCCTTTCTTCACCCTTCTTTGCAGTGTGATTTTCAATTTGTTTGGATCGTAATAGGTTTTTTGAGGTTGGGCATACATGATACGATATATTATACAGTGTTTTATGTTGAATCTTTTGGACAGTTTGAGTTCTTTTTGAATGAAATTTGTTTTAGGATTTTGAAGAATTTCTTTCCCTAATTGTTTATAGTTTCCCGTCGATGTGGGGTTATACCATATTGATATTTTCTTTTCCCTATTTTATCCCTTGCTATTGTTTGTGTTGTAGTCTGGGTTGTAATGTAATTTAGTAATTGTATCCACTGTTCTTGTAGTGCCTCCTGAAAACCCTACTGCTGCATTGTTGAACATCTCTCATTGCATGAACAGGTTTGAATAGTCTCTTGTTTAGCCATGGGTATGGACTATTTAATACCAGATGGTGGGAAGGTTTCAATTGGTGTGTAAAAAAGAGGAGTGTCGTTGGGTTCTTGTTGGATTATTAATATGTGGATTGTGAGATCCAATTGTTATGTCTAAGAGTTCAACAACCTATATGTATGCTTCAATGGAAATCTTTAATTTGTGAGGGTTTTGGACGATTTTGCATAGTTCTTTCGTCTTGATTCGATGGTTTCTTGGTTTATGTTGAGTTAGGGCAGCAAGCCATCGTCCCCTCTGTATAGTCCGACTTGTTTTCCCGAGTTTTACATGAGGTTATTTGGACAGCATGAATATCCGACCAGTCACATGTTTCTGCACCATCATATGATCCCATGGTTACGTCCGAAATGTTGAGTTCTGTTGTTTTTCCTGTCCAGGTTTCATTTGCTGTGTAGTAATGTTTTCTTGTGTGGAGAATGATTTTCCATTTCTGACCCAGTTAAGTCCTGTTGTGTTACTGTCAAACTTCAGGGCTTTGGCGTAGTAAGTTCCTCATCTATAGATGGGTAAAGGCCTACAATGTACAAATGTGATGAATACTGTGTTACTAGTTTATGAGTTTTATGAAACCAATGGATAACTTCAATGTGTTCTTCCAAGGTTGTATTCTGAGTTTGATTTTACGATTCTTTTTTAATTTTTTCCAGAATTTTTTCTTGCTTATTTTGCCTCATTCAGATTTGGAATGGGTTTATTAGTCCTACATGTTGGAATGTTTATGAAAAATATAGGCTTGTGGTCATTTGAAGTTTATGAAAGCTTCTTTTGTGCTGTCGCCTTCTATCCTGTCACATATAGGTCTATGCGCTCGGTGCAATTCTTTTCTTTAGTGCGGATACTGCAGTGTATAATTTTTGTCGGCTTTTTGTAGTTTTTCTGGATGTTTTTGTCAGGAGTTGAGAGTATTCTTTTGTCTCATTTTGTAGTAATTGCAAGTTTAATCAGCCTACACAAATAATTTTTTGTCATTTGTATTTGTTTTATTTGTATTTTAGTGTTGTTTGGAAACCCGTTGTTAGATTTTTTGAATCAATATTGGTTATCAATCTTTTCATTTGATCTTCAAAGGGTTTCATTTACGTCCTATGGCTGGTGTGAAGCGCCATGATTATGAAATTCGTAGGTGTTTGTGAACCTCTTTTTGCGTTTGGGTCAGAAAAAAGAATGCGTTCCATCTCATATTGTGTATGAACTTTTCAGTTTGTTCTAGTAATTTTTTTATGTAGGATTGTGGATGGAAAATGGTATGTTTTTTGTTGACTGACTAAAATTGATTTCTTCATTTTAAAATCTTTATAGGTCACCGTGCTCAATTCAACCAGAGAGCGATTAAGAGATCAATGTTATTAACATACACCCAAAATGATTTTTTGAGTGCTCAACCCCTTGGGGAGCAACATTGTTAAAATAAGGTTTTAAAAAGAGAGTCTAGCAAAATTGTTTCGAGCGCATTTGCGCTGTCATCAGGATGGTTTTTGTTTGCCCACCGCCGATGTTATATAGCGTGGGGGCTCACGTTTGCGGTTGTTTGCACGTGCGGTTGGCTGCACGTGTTTTTTGGGGCTTTCAGGTTTTTGTTTTGGATGTGTTCACTAACAACGATTTCCATTTATGCCTGCAGTTGTTTATATATTCTGTTTTGGTGTTTAAAGTTGCTAAGTGTGGTTTGCATAGTATTAACCATTTTTCAGTTAAACATAGGTTGCACCTTTTTGAAACATTGCTGTATGGTTGTGCTCTTTTTATGATTTTCCAGGATATGTTGTAGCTTGTTTTTGCGTCTTTAAGTTTCCAGATATATTTGCTCAGTTCTGTTTGGTTTTTATATTTTTCTTTATTAAATGACTGTGTGTGGTTTGCATATCTGGTTTGAAGTGGTTTTCAGTGATCCCTATGTATGTTTCATTTTCATTTTCTGATGTCACAGTGGCCTGGTATACAATGTTGTTGTGAAGACATTTATTGTCTAGTGGGCACTGCTCTTTTCTGGTGCAATTGCAAGATTTCCTTTCTTCACCCTTCTTTGCTGTGTTGATTTTCATTTTGTTGGATGCGTCAATTAGGTTTTTGAGGTTGGGCATACATGAGTACGATAGTTTGACAGTGTTTTTTGTTGAATATTTTGGACAGTTTGTGTTCTTTTGGAAATGAAGTTGTTAGGATTTTGAAGAATTCTTTCCCTATTTTGTTTGAGTTTCCCGTCGTATGGGGGTTATACCATACTGTCAAACTATCGTACTCATGTATGCCCAACCTCAAAAACCTAATTGACGCATCCAACAAAATGAAAATCAACACAGCAAAGAAGGGTGAAGAAAGGAAATCTTGCAATTGCTGAAGGCTCATTTTGAGAAGCATTTATTTTATTTTTCCCCATCCACCCACTCAAGCACATACTGTTTGTTAGGCAGAATCATCTGCCACTGCAGGTATGAATGCGTATCTCCCCCTATTTCTTCAATCTAAGACATAAGAGCAAGCTTTGTTTATAATTCAATATTTCTTGCAGTCATTGCAACACCAAGCTGCTCTGTAAGTTGCTGGAACGGTGCTCGGTACTTATCCTTGGAATTTTTTAGTTTGTAGTATTTTAGTCCCTTGCGGATTCATTCCAAGAACTGGCCCTCAGCACTTGTGTCTTAGAGGATATCTTTTTATATTTTCTACTTTTCACAAGAAAATGTAGCTTGTTTTGCTCTTTCATGATTTTCTTTTGCTTCTTAGATGGCACCTTTGGTTGGTTTTTTGAAAACTCAACAAACATACTACAGTATTGCACACCAGCCTTTTCTGGGATTGCCTTCTTCTTAAAACTGAAAAGGCAGAGGAGTCAAATTACCACTTTCCGCGGTCACTGAGGAGAAACCACCAAGTTTCGAAATATCGGTATATGACCAGGAGTTATATGTTAGTGAGTTTCCCTCCTATTGGAGGATGTCTCTCCCCCTTGGAGAATATAAGCTTGCTGAAGGCTCATTTGAGAAGCATTTATTTTATTTTTCTCCATCCACCCACTCAAGCACATACTGTTTGTTAGGCAGAATCATCTGCCACTGCAGGTATGAATGCGTATCTCCCCCTATTTCTTCAATCTAAGACATAAGAGCAGCTTTGTTTATAATTCAAATATTTCTTGCAGTCATTGCAACACAATGCTGCTCTGTAAGTTGCTGGAACGGTGCTCGGTACTTATCCTTGGAATTTTTTAGTTTGTAGTATATATATATATATATATATCAGTATACATACACGTATACATGTACACTTACCTACTTGTACATATAAGTACAACTGAAAGAGAGAGAGAGATGAGAAGAGAGAGAGACAGAGAGAGAGAAAGAGGGAGAGAGAGAAAGACGGAGAGAGAGAGAGATGAGAGAGAGAGAGGAGGGGGGTCATCATCTGGGCAACTGAATACATTGCAGATATATGCCATTTACATGAACAATAAGCAACTGGAATTATAACAGCTTAAATAAGTAATCTTGGTAGCAGCATTTGAATGATGCCAAGGAATTCTTTGTTTTAATGCCATCAGGAATTTTGTTCCATTGTTTACCGCCCTGAGTATATAAGAGAGTCATATACAGATCAGTTCTAGGACGGGGAAGTTGTATTCTCTCTTTGTCCTCATAATTTTGTCTTTTGGAGTTTTTCGTAGAGATATGATGAGCAAGTCCATTAACTATTTTGTAGAAAAATACTGCTTTATTGAATTGACATCTCAATTGAAACGGAAGAATATGTAATGTTTTGTAATCATGAATTAGTAGGGAAGATGATTTAGAAGTATAAGTTTGATAGAACGCCTGTAAATGCTTTCTAAGGGTTTAAGACAGTTTCTACTAGCCATATCCCATATTGTAGATGCATAGTCGAAATCTGGTTGTAAATATGCATGGAAAAATAATTTTCTGGTGTGTTGATCTAGAAAGTGTTTTATTCTGTTAAACTTAAATAATTTCTTAGAAAGTTTACGCGTGAGTGAAGAAATGTGTACTGACCAGGAAAGATTGTTGTCAATTGTTAGTCCAAGCAGTTTGTGACAGTTAACCTCTTCTATAACACTGTCGTTTATTTTTATTTTGCTTGAGTCAGTTTTGAAGTTTTGGCGTTTTAGTCTAGTGGTAATTATCATTAACTTAGATTTCTTAGGATGTAGAGCCATATGATTTAGTTTACTCCATGTTTCCAGTTTTGTAAGGTCGTTTTGTATATCTGCAAGCACTGAGTCCTGTGTTTTTGTTTTTTGTTATGCATTGTACTATCATCTGCAAATAGTTCACGGTCAGATGAGACGTTAACGGAAGATCGTTTATATAGACAGAAAATAAAACTGGTCCTAGGACTGAACCTTGGGGGACACCATAGTTTACAGGTTGAAAAGATGATTTTTTACAATCCTGGAAAACTAATTGTTGTCTGTTGGTTAGAAAGGATGAAATCAATTTATTGCATCTTGTGATAAACAATATAATTTCCAGTTTTTTTTATAAGGAAATTGTGGTCAATGGTAATCAAATGCCTTAGCAAAGTCACCAACTACTGCCCCAGTTAACAAGGTCGTTATTAATATTTATCTGCCATTGTTCTACTAGGTTTGAGAGTGCATACTATGTCCCCTTGTTTACCTCTCGTCCATCTTACCCCTACCCCCCTTCACTTCTCCCGTCTACTCTGTCTGTCCGTCCGTCCGTCCATCTGTCTGTCTGTCTCTCTCTCTCTCTCTCTCTTCTCTCTCTCTCTCTCTATCTCTCTCTTCTCTCTCTCTCTCTCTTGCTCTCTCTCTCTCTCTCGCTCGCTCTCTCTCTCTCTCTCTCTCTCTCTCTCTCTCCTCTCTCTCTCTCCTCTCTCTCTCTCTCTCTCTCTGGTGTGTGTGTGTGTGTGTGTGTGTGTGTGTGTGTGTGTGTGTGTGTGTGTGTGTGTGTGTGTGTGTGACCTCGCCTTCTAGCTCTCGGTATCTTGCCCCTCCCAAACGCCCATTAACGGCCACTTCCCTCTCATTAGATTTCTCTTTCCCTTTGACTCCTATTTCCTTTCTCCCCTGCCCAGTTTTAACCAGCAGC
>CM031628.1:5396366-5413866 GCA_018398815.1 Conus ventricosus | reverse complement strand
GCGTTGATAAACATCATTTCAGTTATAGACACATGGACGATGATGTCGCTACTATTAACGCGTTCATCACATCATTTCAGTTCACACAAACAACGATGTTGTTGCCACTTAAATAAATACCCAATCACAGGATTTCAGTGACAAAAACACAAACAACAATACTGCTGCTATTGCACCGACAAAAAACACATGGAAATGAGGAGAGAAAACATTAAACAGTCATTGCACTGACAGAAAACACTGTTGTGCAACTGCAACAGTTGATCAACTGAGTGTTTGCATCAACAGAGTCTCTTCCTATGCAACAAAGTACAAAAATTTTCAGAAAAACAAACAAACAAACAAAACTCCTAGAGGTTTATACAGTAAAAGTCTAGATTTTTTCCCTTCATTTTCCCCCATATCATGTGTCTCGAATTGACTGTATTGCAAAACAGTTAGTAATTAGCTGAGTTGGGTTGTCATAACTCTATGATGAATGTGTGGCGTTTTCTTCCTCTTGTTATTTACTTTACTCTTTAGTGTCAAATAATACACAACGTCAGTATTGGATAGTAGACAGCAGTGTTCATACTCTCCGAACAGTGTTGCACATAAACATTAAACTGCATGCGTAAAAGACTGAATGTAATAAATAGAAAACAGACAAAGTAAATGTTCTTTTAAAACACGCAACTTCTGGCTTTATTTTAAACCCTTTATCAGTCAATGGATGATAGACTGATTTTACATTTAGTTTCAATATTTCATATGTCATTTTAAAAGAGTCACTGTTGATAAATTCATTTCACATTTGCTCTGTAACAGAAGGAAGTGGAGGGAAAATAAAAACGTTTGGGTTGAATTTTACCTCAAACACTGAAGACACGCTCATTTCAAATTACGATGAAGTGCGGGTGAGGGAAGGAGGTTGGGGGAGGGAGATCCGTGAACCACATTTCAAACGCCAGGGTTCCCCCCCTCCTCCTCCTCTCTCCCCCTCCCTCCATCTGGCTTCTTTTTCCACCTCTCACCCATTTTCAAACTTCCCTCCATTCAAACTGAACAAGTTCAACTGGCAAAACCCCTCTCGCTTTCTCCCCCTCTTCCCCCTTTCCCCTTGTTGTCATGTGGCCTATTTTTTAATCCTCTGCACACAACACGAGTGAGTGTGTGTGTGTGTGTGTGTGTGTGTGTGTGTGTGTGTGTGTGTGTGTGCTCACACTGCATCTGTGTGTGCGTGTGCTGAGAGTGTGAGTGCCTGAGAGTGTGAGTGCGTGCGCGCACATGCATCTGTGTGTGCATGTGCATGTGAGTGTCAGTACTAGTGCTTGTGTGTGTGTGTGTGTGTGTGTGTGTGTGTGTGTGTGTGCGTGTGTGCGCGCGCGCGCGCATGCGTGCGTGTGTGTGTGTGCATGCGTTTGGAGCATGCTAGCGCGCATATGTGCGTGTGTGTGCGCGCGCGTGTGTGTGTGTCTGTGTGTTTGACACGCATTTTGTTATGATCTTGCCCTCTCTTACTAAAACAGTGAGGGCCTGTGCATACATAAGGGAATTAACTCTTGTAAGACTCCATTTGTACAATTGCCAAAGTTGTCCTTTCCAAGAACTCAATAGATTGCTAAAGATTTCCAATGACCATGATAAATGAAAATGGAATGATCCTATCTGGTTTTCAAAGATGTAAACATTACGATGGGTCATTATAATATCGAACGGATCGTTCTGCAGCAAACATTTCAATGTATTTGCTTGATTATTCACATTTGTTTATTCTCTGTATACCTTTTACGCCCTGATCTCTTGTTATTATTTACATCAGTTGTTTTTCTATGTGTTTATTTCTTTAGATAAAGTTTGCGAGCAATTCTATGACTTTATTCTAATACTCAGCTGTCCTTTTCAGATAACCTTTTAATACTGCGGCATATATATTATATATGTCAATTCTGTTTTCTCATTTACTGTACATAATATTTCTGGAAGAGAGAGAGAGAGAGAGAGAGAGAGAGAGAGAGGCAGACAGACAGACAGACAAACAGAGAGAAAGGAAGTACGGAGACTGTAACTTAATAGATTGTAAAAATAATGGTTCTCAGAATCAGAGAGAGAGAGAGAAAGAGAGAGGGGGGGGGGGGGGGGGGCTTAAATTAAATCAGATCATATTGCTTACAGCTCAGGCAACAATGACGGCAATATCAGGGCTGTCCCCTTGTCAGTCAATTCCCTATTAGTATTTCACACACACGCACACAGACTCTCTCTCTTCCCTCATCTAAACAGATTAACTAAAAGCACTAGCAGACATGAAGACAATAAACAAAGAGACAATGACCTGGTGCCAAAAGATGGGCACAGAAAATGAACAAGTCGGGACAATAAAAGCTCTTTTGCTCAAGATTATGATCTGTTCTGATACTCCCCCATGTCAATGAAAATCACCCAGAAGGAGAAAAGACTTTTACTAAGACTGTTTTATATGGAATATTACTTTAAATACTGAAGGAAGCAAAATGTTGTACATAAGAACTCTCTACACTGCTGTTACTTCAAAAACACAGCTCAAGTCAAGTTAATATGTAAATTTCTCAGGTTCTCTCTTGTTATCGGCATATGTGGCCCTTTGCGGTCGGCTGGGCTATAAGCAACATTATCTTTCTTATCTCTTGTTATCGTCTGTCCATTTTAGACAGCTTTCATTTGAACGGATTAGGCTTACAAAATGTGTGTGCTGTAATATTCTTATTTGACATCTTCCTGAAGTATATTTCATACTTTCTAATCAACCACATTTTCTTCTCTTTTTTTTTCTTTTTCAAATTTTCATCCAATTGTTAACTGTGTGCATATCAATATTTTGTCATTTCAAATATACTTGACGATTACAAAACAGAATAAACTTGTGCAAGGAGAGTCATACATAAAAGGTACAACTATCTTTTGCACACTTTAATAGCTCACAAAATTGTTAGTGAATAAAATTTAAAAAAATACCAGTTTATACCAGCAATACTATACAACACACATTAACGTAACAAGATGGAAGTTTTCATTGTTGTTGTTGTTCTTAAACAAAGTCATTACAATGTCTTAGATCTATGGTTTCCAATTAATAGTGTCAAAAAAATCCCGAGAGACAAGTCTTTAACACTGAATGTCAAGAATGCATTCAACAGACATTTGACAACATTGATGCTATTATCACTATACAGGCTGATGAAAATGTATTCATGGATTCATGGTGGAAAAGGTTTTCATACTTAAGATGACAAAAAATGATGACAACACATCTTACAAAACACTCCTAAAAAGAAAGCAGTGAACTTGGGATGGAATTGAAAATCCAAAATGTCTCATGCTTTCAATCAACTTGTGGCAAATGATTAATGTCTACTTTTTTGCTTTGTTTGTTTTCTTTTTGTTTGTTTTTTCTTGATAAAAGATATTCAATATTTTGTGGAACATAAGATCGATGCCTGGGAATACAACTGCTATAACTCTATTTTTTCTTTTTGAATTTTTGAGATTTTTTTTTTTAGTATACTATAAGACAGGGCCAAGGGGTAGCCAAGTCTAAATCATGTTATCCTAAAAATATACATGCTGTAATCAAAATACTTGTACCTAACTCAGATCGCAGTTTTATCTCGTGGGGATAAATAATCTATTTTTTCCGTCTCCTGTAAAATCTGATTTTCAGACTTACAGCTGTTGTATATCTGGGCAGCGAGTGTTTATGACAATACAACACACACACACACACAAATATATATATATATATATATATTGTTAAAAGGTAAGGTTTATATATATATGTATACAACAAATAATAATTCCAAGGATAAGTACCGAGCACCGTTCCAGCAACTTACAGAGCAGCTTGGTGTTGCAATGACTGCAAGAATATTGAATTATAAACAAAGCTTGCTCTTATGTCTTAGATTGAAGAAATAGGGGGAGATACGCATTCATACTGCAGTGGCAGATGATTCTGCCTAACTAACAGTATGTGCTTGAGTGGGTGGATGGGGAAAAAATAAAATATATGCTTCTCAAAATGAGCCTTCAGCAAGCTTATATTCTCCAAGGGGGAGAGAATCCTCCAATAGGGAGGGAAACTCACTAACATATAACTCCTGGTCATATACGATATTTCGAAACTTGGTGGTTTCTCCTCAGTGACCGTGGAAAGTGGTAATTTGACTCCTCTGCCTTTTCAGTTTTAAGAAGAATGCAATCCAGAAAAGGCTGGTGTGCAATACCGTAGTATGTTTGTTGAGTTTTCAAAAAACCAACCAAAGGTGCCATCTAAGAAGCAAAGAAAATCATGAAAGAGCAAAACAAGCTACATTTCTTGTGAAAAGTAGAAAATATAAAAAGATATCCTCTAAGACACAAGTGCTGAGGGCCAGTTCTTGGAAGTTGCTAGGAACGGTGCTCGGTACTTATCCCTTGGAATTTATTAGTTTGTTGTATTTTAGTCCCTTGTGGATTTTAAAAAATAGTTTTTATTAACAGCAATTTTGTCCAAAGGAAGACTGATGTTTATTAAGGGTCATAAAAACATACATACAAAGATAACTCATGCACGATGTTCTGCTAGTATGTGTAAGGCATCATAACAAGCATCTGACGGTTGTTATGTGGACATTCAATTTTATCAATATTCCTATTTGAATGTATGTTATACAGCATAATTGTTCCAGTGGAAATAAGACTGAATATTACAGCTAAATTTCATTCCAAAGAAAAGGCATCTGTGCAGTTTAAGATCAAGTTTCACATAAGATGGTATGTCCACATAACACCGTCGGACATATTGATTTGTTCTTTATTGCTCTGTTGGAAATAAGACAGTAACTGCATCCTCTGATGATTTTCTGTGTTGTTGAGGGTGCATTTCATGTATGATACCAAGTATAGGACCACAGTAGCCTTGTTACCATGATATGGCATTTTTATCTGACAGTTGTTATGATGTTGCATTGGACATGCCCAAGTATTTCCCACAATGCAAAAATAACAACAGTCATTAAAAAAATGGACATACTTTTCCTTTGAGTACAGTTCTATTGTTATTGTTATATTTTACACATAAAGGCCTAAAAAAACAAGCTAATAAGTCACAATGATCATGTAGACACCTTAAACAGAATCCATCTGACAGTTGTTATGGCCTCACTGTTGGACATACTCAACAAACTGCTCATGTGCTGACAGGAATTAGATTATTTATGATCAAAAGGAATAGAAACAGTTTGACAGTAACAATAATAATAATAATGTGTACATTTAGGGCACCTGCTCTCTCAGATAAGCTCAGAGCACTTACAAATCATATGAAAATATATTTTATGGTTTTAAACAACATAATTACAAGATGTAAACAGATTTTTGCATATTCTGCACCAGACTTTCACTTCCTTTCCTCTGATGAAGAAAGCAGGATGTGAAGACCTAGAAAACACAAACTTCTTTGTCAAACAAATAATACAAAAATACTTTAAGTAATTTTTGGAATTAATTGCATAAAAACAAGTGATCAAAATAAAAATTTTCATGAACGAATTCAATTTGGTATGCTTCAGGTGATTTCCAACCTACCTCTTACCACCCCACCACTTCTTATTCAGGTTAAGAAGCCATAATCAATGAGCTGATTTATTTGCTACTATTGCCTTGGGGGGGGGGGGGGGGGGGGGGGGGGCTGAATTTTTCCCCAGTAGACTGGATGAGAGAAGAAAGAAAACTAACTGAATCCAGTTAGTTGAAAAAGGGCCCAGGAAAAAAAAGGAAAAGAGAGAGAGAGAGAGAGAGAGAGAGGGGGGGGGGGGAGGCTGGGGGAGGGGATAAATGGGACTGGGAGGAAGGGGGCTGGTGGAATCTGGTTGCTGGTCTCTACTCCTCCACATTTTATCAAAAAGAATTATGGAAATAGCATGAGACGTGCACTTTCAATTCTTCAAAGTAAATATGTATTATAATGAAAATAAACTTATCATTTATTAATCACAAGAGATACTGACGGTCGTTACGACAGACATACTGAGTGATAATGTCTTCAATATGAGAGTAACAACTGTCAAAATAATCGCCAGATTTCCACTAATCCTATGATCTGAACTTTAGTTCTGTCATGTATTTAAGAAGAAGCAAAATAGAAATTCCAAGCCGTTTTCTGCCGTTTCACGTATAATGATACATTGATTAACTTAATATCCGTCGGTCGTTATTTCGGACATCGCTAAAACATACATGTGTCATGCACAAAACATCGCCCGAAAGTTGAGGGAAATCCGTTGAATTGCCCCACTCTACTTCTGGTTCACTTGCATGCTAAACAATTTTAATCATTTACAGAAACACATTTGAGAGAACAGCTGAAACCAATGTTTCTATCATTTTCTTGTGACGGTCGTTATGCATTTGACAGTTGTTACGATTTCTGACGGTCGTAATGATTGTGGCAAAACAACATTTCCACACCTTCTCTGCTTCGACGCGCCATTCTTGATGAAAGCTCCAGCTCGATTTGAAACCTTTTGCCTTGGGTGCTAGGCCTATTTAAAGCACGGCATGGGATCTGTAAGTTCGTTGTTAGTAGAATTGCGAGAAAAATACGGTCGTTATTTTCTGACATACTGCTTATTACCGTATGGATTTCGCGCTCGTTTGCTGCACTGAATCGAATTTGGTTCGGAAAAACACTTTCTCCATTCGGTTAGTGTTGTCCGACATGCCGAGTTAAATGAACATGGAACCGAACGAACCTGATCTTCTTCCTCTTCTTCTAAAACATGGTTCCTCAAAAACGAGTAGGTCACCAGCGCGCATGTTAAAAAGTAAAATAAAATAACATAAAACAGTGCGACTCAGACTGTTGGCCCTGGAGCAAATTTGGCAACAAGGGGTCGCACTCGATATTCAAGAAGTTAAAAGCAATGGCCAAACTCAGGCCCAGGCAATAGTAAAACATTGGGGAAGTAAAAATAGAAACTTATCAATATGCAGATCTCAAGACTGTCGAATCAATTTGTTTTTTAAAAGAGATTGCATTTGTGGCAATCTTGATGGCACCCGGCAGTGAGTTCACAGCCGTACAGAACTGGGATAAAAAGAATGTAAGTGGCTGTCAATATTTGATGCAGGTATGGTATAACATTGACCGCCACTCCTGGTGCTACTTTTATTCATACTAGTTGTTCCATTGGAATATCAATTACCTTAGCTCTGCCTTTGAAGAAGATGTTAAGTTTGATAAAAGCTCTTCTCTCTTCTAAGGGTTTCCATTCTAATTTCCTCATGTTCTTCTAGTATTCCCCTTTTCTCTGATGTGGTTCCTGTTACGAACCGTGCTGCTCTCTTCTGAATCTTTTCGAGGTTATCAATATCCTTTAGATGGTAAGGATCTCAACTGAGCAACCATATTCCAGTACTGGTCTAACCAGTGTTTTGTAGCAGTTGTCTTTAACCTTTTGGGGGCAGTCATTGATATTCCTGTATAAGAAAGCTAAGATGTTATTTGCTTTCTTACATACTAAATTGTAATGTTCTTTCCATTTGAGACGATTATCTATAATCACGCCTAAATATTTTGCAGCATTAGTTTCTTTAAGAATAGTATTATGGATGGAATAATCTGATCTAATTGGTGAGCGTTAATTACATATACGCAACACTTGGCACTTTTGGGGATGAAATTCCATTTTCAAGTTCTTTCCACTCTTGTAAAGCGTTTAGATCTTCTTGTAGAATGCGTGTATCATTCTTGCTTCTAATTGTTCTATATACTAAACTGTCATCTGCAAAAAGCCTTATAGTAGTTCCAGGAGAGAGATTTCTACCTATATCATTTATATAAATAAGAAAAACAAGGGCCCAGAACAGTTCCCTGTGGTACACCTGACAAGACTGGTTTACAATGGGATGACGACCCTTCCACAACAACTTTCTGCGTTCTCCCAACGAGGAATGATCTAGCCATTTTAGCCAATGCCAATGTGTTCTAATTTAAGCAGCAGGCCTCATGGTCAACTTATCAAAGGCTTTAGAAAGTCTAATAAAATTGCATCTATTTGCTGTCTGTTGTTAAGACAGTTATTAAAATCATTGAGAGTTGTTATAGTTGAGTCTCACAACTCCTTCGCTGTCTAAAACCATGCTGGGCATTATTTAAGAAGACATATAAATTGTCAAGATGGTCCATTATGCTACTATATATTATTATATGTGAACGATCGAGAGATTTGCTGACCGACACGATTTGACATACAGCGTTACGACTGTCAAACGGATTTTTACCGCTTGACAGCATCGAAAACAATCAGAAATAGAAACAGTTTGTGATTTTAACATGTTCGCCGTTGATTTTTCTGCATCGTATATTCATATTGTTGTGATGGTATGCTATTTAGGTTTGCAGGTGTAGTGACGCACGAGTGTTGCGTGCTTTATGCACTCGGTTCACCACCGGAACCGGAAGGTGCGCCTCGCAATGAGCAGTGCTCAATCACCAGTGACGACAGGGCGGGATGGAAGTTGGAATGCATTTCGCTCGAGACCCCCGTCGGTAAGGAGCTCCTCATCGCCAGCTCCCGACTACAACAGCAGACAGACAATACCATTGCGGAACGCCCGTCCTACTACCTCACACAGGAGCGAGTGTGGCGTCGTTGGACAACACCACAACTGTGTCCAACAACAGATGTGACCAAACATACCACCATCCCTGACCAGCGGAACCAAGACGTGGCCGTTCGCCTTTCTGGTTACTCGCTCGTCAAGCTGCTTGACCCTCTGAAAGTGCAAGGCCGGCTACGACAGAGCGGCGTCACAGACTGACACCACTCGCCATTCCAGTACTGTGGGTGTGTTGCACTGTGTGCGTGTGTATGGCGTTGTGTGCATAAGTAGAAAACCCCAATACTAGGAATAGCTAAACGCACTAGGACATGTCACACTAAGCACCCTTCTAAAGTGCTAGGGTAAAAAAAAAAAAAAAAACAAACACAAACACCCCCCCCCCCCCCCCCCCCCCCCTACTTTAATGGTGTCGGAAGTGGGATTACCCGTAGCTTAGTTGTGCATGCTGTCAGTGGTAGTCTAGTTATTGAGATTGGTGTTGCTGTTCAGCACCAAGACTACTATTTACTCAGATACTAGCATCCAGTGATTTTACGCTGTCAACCCTTGCAGTTAGCTTTGGAAGGGAGTGGGTCTAACCATATATTAGAGTATCCCCAGACAAACAGTCACTCCCTAATGGCCTCTGATAGATCAATTAGCAACGGCATCGCAGGCTTAGTAGATTGCTGCCAGGGATTGGGCCTAGAGGGCGGCCCAGTTGGTCAGAATTAGATGAGAGGGAGGGAGGATCACGGATTGACCTTATCAATCTTTGACGTCCGTGTGCACGGAGAAAGTAAGCCCTTACCTTCTTTCTTTGATTAACTTTGGGGACCAGAGGGCGGGGAACTACTGCAGTCGTCGGTGGCTGGACTGGTGTAGTTACATGTAACGAGAGAAGCCAGAAGACCTGTCACCCCATAGCCAGCCTAGTCAATCAAAATTACCCCGTTTAAAGTTTCCAAGCCTTGTCCCGACCCCGTTCACATGACTTGAGTAACAGTGAATCAGAGCTTTTCCGTTCGTGTGTCAGAGAGTCGCGAACGGAAAAGTTGGGTGGAGAGGAGTGACACATCCTGTGCATGGACCGGAGGATGGAGGTAGATGTAGGACTGGCCTTCGCGTCAACCTCTGGGTTATCGTTGTTTCCCGTAGCCACGGGAGTACAAGGGGGTCATTCGAAAAACCTCTGTTACGTCCACGGCCCAACACACACCGAGAGTTCGGGCAATTGTACTCGAATATGGCATTGCCGGATAGCCGATATCGTGGAATGAACGTGGGAGTGATTGGGTCTTCTGAATCCAGCCGGGTGTCCTTTCACAGTCGGTTGGGATCTAGCAGTCAACCGGCAGAGAAGAGGATGTAAGAGGTGGAGATTTGACTCGGAGACCAGGGTGGTGGGCATCACGGAGAAGACGGAGTGCAGTGGCGAATTGGATTTGAACATCGGTGGCGACGGAGGTGAAACCAGGTAAGACATCCCTTCTCTCCGAGTCAAAACTTGCATTGGTTGATGACTGTCTGGATACCTTGTCGGGGCGCACATGGTTTTTCGAAGTGGTATGCCAATAATGGTACTGGCAAGTGCGGGTCAGGGAGGCTGACAGGTAAGAAAAAACTGCCTTCCTTGACCATGTCCCGGTTGTGCGTGCATGTTCGGATGGGATTTGGGAATCACCAATGGCGCCCAGCCACATTTCTCACGCGTGGTGAGAACCGTATCCTGAGAGGTGTCTGTACATGGAACACTGTGCCGCTTTCTGGACGACATTTTGGTGCGGGGGGGGACAGCTTTGAAGATCATTTGCAGAATTTGAGGGGGAGTTGCAAGTTTTCGACAGCATGGTCGTAAGCTCAAGCTCAAAGGAAGTGCCTTTTCTTCCAGTTCCAAAGTTGAGTTCCTGGGCGGATGGTTAGCAAAAACCAATTGCTATGTCTGACAGGGATATTTCAAACTGTGAGGGATGGCCCGTTCCGAAATCTTCAAAAGAGTGGAGCGGTTCCTTGGCTTCGCTAATTTACCATCGCATGTGTTTGTTCCAGGGACTTTGCAGCGTTGGCGCAGCCTTTGTATAACCTCACTGGAAACTACAAGTTTTCTGGGATGAGGAAAAAGCAGAATTCCTTCGATTACCCTCTGTAGAGGTATTGACTGAACCCCCGTCCTGGCCATTGCCAACAAACTGCACGGTTCCATTTGTGTTGGATACGGAGCTAGTGATGATTTGGCATCGGGGGCGGTTCTGGAGTCAGATTCAAGGAGGTGTGGAGCGGGTGATTGCGTACGGCTGTTTCGCCACTGACTTCCTGACAGAGAGGTACTGGCAGACAAAACCGGATAAGATTGTTGAGTATCGTGAGGTTTACAAGGCAGTTTAAGTACTACTTTTAGGTAGACTTTTTACGTAAGGACTCCCTCCCCCCAGACCACTCAAGTCTGACATGGCTCCTGCGGTTTATAGACACCCACTGGCGACAGTGGGCCCGATGGATGGAGGAACTTCACATTTCTATGGTTATTCAAAACAGCGGGCCGGGGGCAAAGCGTCAGAACGCGGATGCGTTAGTCTGTCCAGAATTCCGACGCTTTGACCCATAGTCCATCTTCGTGGCTTGGCATTTCGGCCTTCGTAAGTCTGCCTTGTGGGTGTTGCTAATAGGCTTGAAGAGCCGACGAACAGTGGGGGGAGTTTCATTCAGGCTGTGGACGAAGCCCGGGGCCTGGACGGAGGAAGCTGACAGTTCGGCTCCGAGGAGCCCAGCACGGAGGACCTACAGTAGAAATCTGTCTGTGGGGGGGTCTCTCTGAGAGGTCACGGAAGAGGGGCCATGGGTTTTACACAGCCTTCATGGCGGTGTTTTGTACGTTCTGCCGCAGGGGGGGTGGTACCATGAGGGTTGGCCAGTCATGAGGGCCGGGTGCTACTTCCAGGCCCCAGCGGATGGGACTCACGTAGACTTTTGGTGGGGGGGTTCTCTCGTAGAGGTCACGGAAGTGGTTGCACATGGGGGTTTGCCAGCCAGCAATCGGCCGTATGTACGTTCTCCGCTGGGAGGGGTTACCATGGGGTTTGCCCAGTCATGATGGCCGTGTGCCTACTTCCGGGCCCCAGCCGGTGGACTCACACGTGAATTCTGTAGGGGGGGTACTCTCTCGAGGAGTCGCGGAGAGGGGCTTTTGCCATGGGGTTTGCCAGTCATCATGGCCGTTGTACTTTCTCCTGCTGGGAGGATGAAGGTACCACCATGGGGTTTGCCAGTCATGATGGCCGCTGCGCTACTTCTGACGGATGGAAATGTGACATGACAGTGGGCAAAATTCCTTGCACAATTCCGAAAGTGCTTGCTTGCCCATGCCGCCCAACAGCATGACAGTTGCCCAATCTCGTGCGGTCCCAACGGGGGCGAGCGCAGGCAGATGCTCCGGGTGCAGACGGGGGTTGAACCTGCAGGGCGTTTCGGGGCTCTGTGTCTGCCAGTTTTCTGGGTTGTCGGACATCCCTGCCAGTTTTCTGGCAGAGTGGTGCCTGCCAGTTCTCTGTTCACCCGCAGGTGAAAACTGTCAGTTTTCTGGCCCGAAAGGGGCCTGGGACTGTTTTCTGGCACACTCGAAGTTGCACCTGCCGTTTTCTGACATTCCTGAGCGCCGAAGTACTTCGTCTGGCGGCCAATCGATTGTTTCACCTTCGGGTGGTATCGCCCAGTGTCTCAAGGTTACAACGAGCGGTTTGACCAGCTCGAGTACATAAGTTTTTGTCCTCGGCGGCAGTCAAGTGACACACTGCCTGAAAAGGCAGTGGAGGAAAGTCTTGCCGGTCTGAAGATTTGAGAGACTGGCGGCACTGGATGGCGTAAGCTTTGGAGGTAGAGGGACTCGGGCAATGGACAGGTGCAGTTGTGAGGTCCTGGTAATGTGCGTTTCTTGCAAAGAGGCTACTCACAAAAATCCCCCTGGTGGGGGTTAGTTCAGGAATCCGGACAGCACAGGGGAAAGATTAGGATCTGCTCCTGCTCTCAATACCTTCAGGACGGCGAATGCAACCCCCCGATGAAGGGAACTCTTATCAGCTTCGCCAAGTGCAAAATCTATTGGCTGAACTGAGAGTGTTCCTGCTTAAGGAAAGCTTTGCTATTCAAGCGCAAGCTAGCTCAAGGACTTGGATGGCTAGTCCCCGCTTCCCTCCAGGATCAAGCACTACAGTGGCACCTGACCTTCCATCAGCAGGAACACTCAAGGCGTGGCGAGGACCTAAACCCAGATGAAGGGAGAAATTATTTTGGTTGCTTTGGTCGCGATGTCGAGGCCTATGTGTTTGTCACTGGGACGTTTGCAGCAAAAACAGAAAAACAAACGTTCTGGAAAGTCCCATTGACTGAGTACATGCAGGGGCGGCCGATGGAACGAGTCATATTGATTGCATTGAGGCCCTCTGCCCAGGACAACCCATGGAAATGAGCACTGCTCATGATGGTGGACCAATTCACCATATGGGTGAGTGCGTGCCTCTTCATCTCAGGAAGGCCGAGACAACAGCAAAAAGCGCGCGGTGGATGGGGTTCTGTTCACGCTTCGGTTGCCCGAGCTCCAGTGTTCTCAACCAGGGACGCATTTTTGAAAGCAAGTTGTGCGAGGCGTTGTGCCTGCTTTACGATTCAACAAAGGCCGACACCGCCCTATCGTCCTGCGTCGAATGGTCAGGTGGAGCGGTAAACGAACGTTTGATGGATGCAGTAAGGTGCTTCTGGGGGAAGGGAGAACAAGTGGGAGAACACGTACAGCAGATAGGCTGGAGCTATCGATCTCTGTAACGAACCACTGGCTTTACCCCTAACTGTTGATGTTGGGGAGGGAAGTGAAATACCCAGCCTCAGCTGATGTTCCCGGTTCCAGGCCAGAGGTTCGAGTGTTGAGGATGGAGTATTGTCCACTTGGTCCAGTCCTTGGCAGGAGGCCCACACAGCTGCAAGAGAATTCTGAAGACATCCTTTCGAGCTGAAAAGAATTTATTGATTCAGATCTTGTTGGAGACTATGCGAGGGTGATGTCCACCCCCCTCCCCCCACCCCCCCCTATATAATTACCCCCCCCCCCAATCTCGTATTAACTCTTGGCTACGGCAGTTGTGAAGGGTCTATGCAGGAAACTCTGTTCATCCCGGGAAAGGTCCGGGGTTCTCATCTGGAGAAAGCTGTCTGCCTACCTGTCTCAGCGTCAAACTCCGAAAATGGTCTTCTGACAAACCAGGAGACTGATGCCGTGCAGGGGACCGGAAACATGCCTGCATGGATCAGCGGTTCAAGTCACATCCGAAGAAGAAGAAGTGCGGGAGGATGAGGGATCAGGGGGTTTACTGCTTCCTGCAGGAGGCAGTGGGGTGGGCGTTTCATGATCCAATGCGAACTTCTGCCAGGCAGTGGTACCATGGATCGTATGTGTTATGTTAACGTCACCGCCACTGACGCATGTATTGACAAGTTACCAAAGTGCAGGGTTGCAGGCAGTGTGGTTATTAGACAGAGGTTCTGTTTCAGGATGGCCACCGGGAAAAATTGAAAGCCCTGGTGCGCGCTGATGGTTGTCAGAGTCATGGTTCGGCTGTTCCCGCACACAGATCAGTTGGTGCAGGGACCTCTGGCTTACCAAAGAGGCGTCCGGAGGTACGAGCGTTGAAGCATGCTTGCTCCGGATGGTCGGCTGTCGCCAAGCAGCGGGATGAACCTTTCTCAACGGGGATGGCTGAAGAAGGTTGCCAGGGCGTATGCTAACTGTCAGTTGCGGGGGAGAGTGGATAGGTGGATCACAGAAAATGTGGCACCTGTCATTCAAGGTTCTGGAAGCCCGGGCAAGTCCAATCCAGCCTCCGCAGCAATTTGGTGGGGGGGTCGGCCTTGACATTACGTTGCTGACGACCCCAATTGGAATGCCATTTCGAGCGGCCCTCCGCGAGGGATGAGCCGGCCGGAGAGTGTGGAGGTTGAGCATTCCGACATCCTCAGCGTGATGGATACTGGGGTAGGGAAGATTTTTCATGGTTTATGCTCTCCCCAGAGAGTCGCCCGTGGCGGGTCGTTTCAGGGAAACACCAAATCCGCCTGCTGGGTGCTCTTCTCTATCTTTGGGGATGGCGCGGGCGCGGTCGGGACTGAAACGGGAGTTGACCAAAAGTACAGCTCCTCCAAAGAGGTGGTGTTCCGGAATGGGAGCCTCGAAGTCGTAGAGCGTCGCGCATAGCGGGCTGCCTCAGCACGTCGAGAGGCTTAGGTAAGGTTCCCAGAGCTGGCCCAGCAGAAAGTGGACCTTCATTAACCTTCCCGTATATTTGGAGGATTGCGACGCTGAGGACGGCAGGGGCAGGAAAAACACTACTCGGCTGCGGCCAGGAGGAGGATGAAGAAAAAAAACAGGCTAAGCTGCTAAGGCGATCCCCAGAGCTACCTTCACCCCTCTTCGGTTGGGCCCGGAGGGAGCGCCGTCCCTGTAGCCAGTCACACTTGCCAGTCGGAGTCCCGGGAGGAAGCAGTGTATGGTTACGGGCTGCGGAGGAGTAGTGGGGGACCTGATGGTGCAATGCCTTACACATCACCTTCCCGGGGTTTTCGACGAGAAAGGCTGCCCCCAACATTCAGAAATACGTGTTGAGTGGCGAAGGCTATGGCATTGTTACCGGCCATGGAGCTGGTTTGATCATGTCGTCTGGTCGCTGGGAGGAATTGGTTCGGTTCCTCATCTGCAGCAGTCTCTGTCACACCCTGATGGTCTGCACGCATATTGGATGGGCCAGCGGAGGCTTTGTCAGCTTTCTGTCAATACTTTGGGCGAGCCGGTGCCACACTACCTTCCAGCTGTACACCGGCGGAAAGTCACCAGCGTGTTGGTCCACTGGTGGGTGGTGCTGCTTCTGGGTGGCTGTGGATAGGACCCACCAGAGGTGAGTACTGGAGGGATCTTTATCCGTCGCGGAGGCTTTTTAGAGCCTGCCCAGGCAGCCAGATACCCGAAACTCTGCTTCCGCGGGCATTGATGCACACTTCACCTGGATAGGACTATCAAAGCAATGCAGCTCTCGCGGGACTCCAGTCTGAGGGCTGTGCTGGATGGGACCTTCGTGAGGATGGAGAAAGAAACGGGTGGTCCATCAATTGGTGGGTACTTGTTCCCCCCCCCCCCCCCCCCCCTCCCCCTTGCCCCTCCCTTTGCGTTCCCAGTCTCTACCCCTCCTCCGAGGATCTTGTTCGGTGCCCCCCCCAAGGATATGGTGGTGGACTGGTTGGGCTGCATCCACGCGTTTGTGCGAACATTGGCTGTCGGGATATGGAGAGAGTCCTCGGTAGGCTGCGGGGGGGGATACTTGTCTCATCGCCACGGCGTGGGCCGGCTGTGGGCGAGATGGACTCGACGCAGCATGCCAATTGAGACCTGGTCACGGCAAGTGTGAATCTCCAGGAGGATTCTGCCCTTGGTTCACCCACCATGTTGTGGTGTACAATGCCGAGGGATGCCTGGGGATGATGGGGCAGAGGCTACCGCAAATGCTGAGCCTGTCGGATGGTCCTACCCCGTATTTATGTCACGGTTTCGCGGGGGATGAGCTCGTCCAATGCTGACCGGTGGGTGGGGGCCTTCCCCATTGTCCACTTCGGGTTTACCCGGTTAGCCAGGTCCTGTGACCGGAGCAGAAAATTGGCACTAGGTGGGATGGACCGGGACCGCATCCTTTGGAGACAGACGCTCCATATTCGTCCCCAAAGAGCCTGTGGTTTGCACCCAACCGTACTCTCTTTCCAGGTGGCCGAGTGTGTGGCACCAATGCTGGCCGATGCTGTGGAGGAGCTTTTGGACGTATGCCAGCAATGCCCTCTGCGCTCTTCAAGCTGTTTAGGGTCCAAAGCGGGATGCTAGCGGACCTGGGCTCTTGCGGGGAAACTACATCATTGAAGCTTTTTTATAATGTCGGGGGGGGAGTGTAGTTGACGCACGAGTGTAGCGTGATTATGCACTCGGTCCCCACCGGAACCGGATAAGGTGCGCCTCGCAATGAGCAGGCTCACTCACCAGCAGAGACAGGGCGGGAAGGAGTTGGCTTGCATTGACTCGCTACCCCGTCGAGTATGGATCTCCTCCACGCCAGCTCCCCGACTACCCAAAGCCCAGTCAGCAACTACCATTTGCGGGACGGCCCGTCCTCGAGGCCTCAACTACAGGAGCGAGTGTGGCGTACGTTGACAACACCAACTGTGAACCAACACCAACTGTGACCAACAACCCCATTCCTGACCCAGCGGAACCAGTCTGGGGCCTTCGCCTTTCCTGTTACGCCGTCAGCCTTGCTTGACCCTCTGGTAAGCTGCAAGCCGGCTACGACAGAGCGCGGTCACAGGTTGACTGGAACCCACTGCCATTCCAGTACTGCAGGGTGAGTTGCACTGTGTGGTGGTGTATGCGTTTGTGTGATAAGTAGAAACCCCAATACTAGGAATAGCTAACGAACTAGACATGTCACAAAAGCACCCTTATAAAGTGTAGGGGTAAACACTTTACAGGGTTCCCCATTTTTTTTTTTAAAATGGCACTTACCCATGGGAAAAGTTTAGAAAACACGGTTTTAACATACCCGGCACAAAATCAACTTTTCCTGACCCCTCGACCACAAAACAACACAAGCCCAGCAGTTGAATAATAAAAGTCCATTTTTTCAGTTGGTTCGGCTTCCTCTTCTGAAGCAAAAAATGTTACAAATAAAGTGGGAAATTGTCTCTCCAATCGTCAAGGAATCGCGAGTCGTTTGGTCTTCTCATATTCTACGTCGATCTCAATCTTCTTTTGCTTGGTGTCTTTTGTGGGCGCTGCACTCCCATCTTTCTTAAACCAAAGCCAAACAACGCCATCGTGATC
>CM031628.1:5373732-5378732 GCA_018398815.1 Conus ventricosus | reverse complement strand
GTCTCTTTTTAACTCTACCAAGGTCACCTTTGATACTTTACTCAGCCCAGAGAGAGCCCTGTGTGGTGGCCTGGGCCGCTGTCAACCTGAAATGAATACCCCCCCCCCCCCCCCCTTCACATGGCAAGCCCAGTCTTCCCTTCCCCTCCTTTTTGTATTGCAATACTGCACCGTTACTGAAGAGGGACGTCAGGGCTGTGACTGTGTGTGTTGTGTGTGTGTGTGTGTGTGTGTGCGTAGGATGGAGATTGGTAGAGGCGTGTGCAGGACATACATGGATGTGGTGTGTGTGTGTGTGTGTTGATGATTGTGGTGGTTTGCAGGCATGACCTGGCGCGAGGATCGACAGCAGTGCAGGCTGGGTAATAGGGTCGTTGCTGGGTACGTTGACGTCACACCTGGCGACCTGCACAAAACCGGCGGGCATGCCTGGAGCCCGGCATTGGGCGTCGGACTGTTACCACTCATAGACGTGCAGTCATCGTCTGTTTGTGACCTTTTATTCCAAACAGTGTTGGGCTTGTTTTTTTTTAAAATACTAAATTCGGTAGGTTTTCTTCTACTTTTTTTTCTACTTAAAATTCACATTTTATGTCATTGTTAGTTTTTTTCTTTATCATAATCATCTCAGCTCTGGAAAAGAATTTGTCGAGTCCCTAGTGAGATGACAATGCCACTCTAAATTCCTGAACTAACATGTCAGAATGGTGAGCTGTTTGTGTGGTAAAGGAGTGTGTCTATCAGTGAAACAAACATGGTGGACATGGTGATGGAGTGAGGTTGTGCACACATACCCTCACACTTACACACACATACTCACACACACACATACACACACACGCGTGCGAGCGCACGCGCGCGCGCGCACACACACACACACACCACACACACACACACACACACACACACACACACACTCACACAGAGGCGTCCGTTTATTTGTGATCCAACTTACATCTCCCCTCCTGCTTTACTTTTGTTGTTTGTCTGTCTGTCTGTCTGTCTGTCTGTCTGTCTGTCTGTATGTATGTCTGTCTGTCTGTCTGTCTGTCTCTGTCTGTCTGTCTGTCTGTCTGTCTGTCTGTCTGTCTGTCTCTCTCTCTCTCTGTTTGACTGTGCTACTTTTCCTACCTTGTCATGTCCATGCTGACTGCTGTCAAGAAGGACTGGTTTGTACATTTTTGTGTCTGTTGTATAACATTGAAAAATACATGTTTGTGGAAAGTCAACGTGTCTGTTTTATATTGAACATTAAATATGTTTTGTGCATTCATTGTGTTTCGTTCTGTTTTCGGTAAAACAGTAGTCGGTTCCATTTTCCTAACATAGCTGCTGCTAACGATGATCAAGGTAATTATAGTATTTGATGAGAGTGACGGTGATTGCAGTTTTTCTATGGTTTACTGTGAATCTGCGGTTCTTCTTCTTCATCGATTGTGTTTGTGAACGGCAGTGTGGGGACCTTGGTTATCCTTCTTTGTCTTCTTTTAGTGCTGTAGTCTGTGGCTTGGGTACTGTGGAACCGAGTGTGTTGACAGTATATATATCTTCTTCTTCTTCCTAAAATACTGGTTCACTCAAAAACGAGTAGGTCACCAGCGAGTATATATATATATATATATATATATATATATATATATATATATATATATATATATATGAATATAACCAAAGGCCTAAATGATTTTAAAAGTGCTCGACCCCCTTGGGGAGCAACATTTGTCAATGATGTTAAAAAGGAAGGTTAAAACTCAAGGTTAAAACTCGACAAATTTGTTTCTAGCGGCGTTGCGCTGTCGTCATGGATGGTTTTTGTTTGCCCTACCGCCGATGTTATATAGCGTGTGGGCTCACGTTTGGCGGTTGTTTGCACGTGCGGGTTGGCTGCACGTGTTTTTTGGGGCTTTCAGGTTTTTGTTTTGGATGTGTTCACTAACAACGATTTCCATTTATGCCTGCAGTTGTTTTACTATTTCTGTTTTGGTGTTTTAAAGTTGCTAAGTGTGGTTTGCATAGTATTAACCATTTTTCAGTTAAACATAGGTTGCACCTTTTTGAAACATTGCTGTATGGTGATGCTCTTTTTATGATTTTCCAGGATATATTGTAGCTTGTTTTTGCGTCTTTATAGTTCCAGATATATTGCTCAGTTCTGTTTGGTTTTTATATTTTTTCTTATTGAATGACTGTTTGTGGTTTGCATATCTGGTTTTGAAGTGGTTTTCAGTGATCCCTATGTATGTTTCTTTTTCATTTTCTGATGTTACAGTAGCCTGGTATACAATGTTGTTGTGGAGGACATTTATTGTTTAGTGGGCACTGCTCCTTTCTCGTGCAATTGCAAGATTTCCTTTCTTCACCCTTTGCTGTGTTGATTTTAAATTTTGTTGGATGCGTCAATCAGGTTTTGAGGTTGGGCATACATAGACGATAGTTTGACAGTTTTTTGTTAAATTTTTGGACAGTTTGTGCTCTTTTGGAAATGAAGTTGCTAGAATTTAAAAGAATTTTTTCCCCTAGTTTGTTTTGAGTTTCCCCGTCGTATGGAGGGTTATACCATTTTGATTTTTCTTTTCCTATTTTTTTTGCTTTTATTTGTGTTGTTGTCCGGGTTGTATTGTAGTTTGTAATTGTATCCACTTGTTTGTATGCCTCCTGGTATTCCACTGCTGCATTGTTGAACACTACAAACCTGTCATGCAATGAGAGAGTGTTCAACATGCAGCAGTGGAATACCAGGAGGCACTACAAACAAGGGGATACAATTACAAACTACAATACAACCCGACAACAACACAAATAAAAGCAAGAAAATAGGAAAAGAAAAATCATATGGTATAACCCCCCATACGACGGGAAACTCAAAACAAACATAGGGAAAGAATTCTTAAAAATCCAGCAACTTCATTTCCAAAAGAGCACAAACTGTCCAAAAAATATTTAACAAAACCACTGTCAAACTATCGTACTCAGTATGCCCAACCTCAAAAACCTGATTACGCATCCAACAAAATGAAAATCAACACAGCAAAGAAGGGTGAAGAAGGAAATCTTGCAATGCACGAGAAAGGAGCAGTGCCCACTAAACAATAAATGTCTCCACAACAACATTGTATCCAGGCTACTGTAAAAATCAGAAAATGAAAAGAAACATACATGGGGATCACTGAAAACCACTTCAAAACCAGATATGCAAACCACAAACAGTCATTCCCAAAAAAGAAAAATATAAAAACCAAACAGAACTGAGCAAAAACAAGCTACAATATAAACCTGGAAAATCATAAAAAGAGCATCACCATACAGCAATGTTTCAAAAAGGTGCAACCTATGTTTAACTGAAAAATGGTTAATACTATGCAAACCACACTTAGCAACTTTAAACACCAAAACGAAATATAAACAACTGCAGGCATAAATGGAAATCGTTTTTTAGTGAACACATCCAAAACAAAAACCTGAAAGCCCCAAAAAACACGTGCAGCCAACCCGCACGTGCAAACAACCGCCAAACGTGAGCCCCACACGCTATATAACATCGCGGTGGGGAAACAAAAACCATCCTGACGACAGCGCACGCCGCTAGAAACAAATTTGTCGAGTTTTAACCTTGAGTTTTAACCTTCCTTTTTAACATCATTGATATATATATAATATATATATATATATATATAATATATTATATATAAAATATAATTATATATGGGACACTGTGGACGGCGCCGGCGAGATCTGTGAGTTAAAATCAAGATATATAATATGATACGCTGATATCTGATGATTGAAGTGTCTTATGCATTGATGTCTTAATTGACGTGAATTGATCTATATACTATGTAGTAGCATGTATTGATTTTGTAACAATTCATATTTATGGTTCAGGCAGCATATATGAAAAAGAAAATCTGATTCGTGTGTTGCCTGGCCATCCATGTTGTAATGGTGTGGGTGTGTAGGGAGAAGTCGTACACGCATCCAAACTTTTGAGAGCGAGAGTCAGACAACAAAACACGCACCGCACACCATCCGTAACACCCCACTGAGGGACTAACTGAGCATGACTAGCGATCAAAACTTAATTGATACGTGTTGCTTTTCAGTATGTGACCATTTTACCATTTGCAGTATTTAGCCTTTATAGGCATCTTCATATATACGGAGTGAATTTGTTGCTGCTAATAATTTCCTATTTGAGCTTGTGACAAAAGGTGATCGTCCAGACCCCTTGTATATTTATCGCACAAATAAAGAATTAAAAAAAATACCAATGCTCTTTATTTATTGCTTGATGCTTTATAATACCTTGAAGAGATACATAATATAACATGTGAGTTTGGGTGTCTGCCTTTCATTTGAAAATGCCCAAGTTGTACGCTTTCTTAGATAAATTTTCCCGTTCAAGATGGCGGACGAGTGATGCTTCTTCTTTCTTCTTCTTTCTTTGAGTGTCCACCTTCATCGAGTTGAAGATTCTGACACTTGCGTGTGTATGACCGTTTTTTTATCCCGCCATTAAGGCAGCCATACTCCAACTTCGGGAAGGTGCATGCTATGTGTAGCGTGTCATCCATACCAACGCCAAACTGGCCTTCTCTTTCCGAAAGTTGGTGATGGATTTTACGTGTGTGCAAGATGTTGTGCATGCGTTCACAAAACGGAACCTCGGTTTATAGTCTCATTCGAAGTGATGCGGTTGGTGTCGAAGCCTGGATACATATCAGGGTTCCCCAAATACCATTTCCCGTGACCCGGGAAAGTAGAAAAACCGCTCGGGTAAGCTAAAGTCCGTAAGGTACTTTTCCCGTGGGTAAGTTCAGAATCGAAGTGCTGTGACTAAAACGTCGTCTGCTCAAACCAAAAGAGTAGTTTCCCTTCCTACCGGCGACGCAATCTGTCGAAAGCTGCCATTGGTTGACTGTAGTGGGGTCAGTTTTGCGCGATCCTATTGGTCTATTGAGAAATGGTCGCGCGTTTCTTAGAATTGTCTGCATCAAACGTGC
>CM031628.1:5360082-5365750 GCA_018398815.1 Conus ventricosus | reverse complement strand
AAGAACCTAATGCAGAACGTTAGCAGACTTTGAACAGAACGTAAATAGCACTTTGTATGGTCTTGAGTACACTAAAGATGGTGATTATGAACGCAAAGAGGTTGGCGACAACAAAAAGTTTCCTAAACTAGAACAACTGCGCAATCTAGAAGCAAATAATGTTGGCCAGTATGAATATAAAATAGTTCGAAAGCCTGACCTCAATTGGCACTTGGAACCATATTTAGAATGGGACTAAAAATTTGAATTCATAAGCCCATTTACATTTTTTGGCCGCCAAAAAAGTTTCAGAAAAGCATTCAACTCTGGCCCTTTACATGTAAGTCTTATGCCAGATGACAATAGTCGGAAAGAGATTGAAATAAAGCCGTATGGGAAAAAACAGTACATCCTCCACAGAAGAGAAACGGTTTTAAAAGATGCTTCTACAAAATTACAGTTCATGCCGCAAATGAAATTAGGGGACACGTTCACAATAATATTTGAAATTTCTGTCTTAAAAGATAAGGAGAGGGATGGGGTTGTGGGCGTTAGTGACGTCCTTTTAAAGGAATTCTAATTAGCTGGCAAAACTTAGACGTTGACAGTCTTAAAGTTACTGTTGTCATTCTTCACAATGGTGAGGATATTAAGGTCATAACAACAAGCAACAAAATCAATATTAGTCTAAATAGAAACAATCTTACAGCACTGAATTGGATTAATCTTACACATTTAGACCTTATAGGATTTTATTATACTGAACAAGTTTTAACAGAGGGCATGATAAAAACAATAACCGGATTAGATTAAGTTCTGTTATAAAACTATGGAGCAGTTAAACTTTATGACAAAAACCCCTCATTGTTCATTAATTTGTGGGCAGACTGGTTGTGGAAAAACAATATTTGTCCTCGACCTATTACAAACAGTTTATCGCTATAATTTTGATCATATTGTGATTTTCTGTCCAACACTTAAAAGGAACAAAGCATATCATGATAGAAGGTTTATATGGACAGACAATGACGTATATTTAGTTAATCCTAGCACTAAACTGAGTGAGTGTTTAGAATACTTTTATAAAGTGTTTGAAGGAACGCAGACACTCTTTATTATAGATGACTGTTCGGCAGAAAAAGATATAGTTAAAAAGAGAAACACTTTGTCAAAGCTGGCTTTCAGCGGAAGACATGATGGGATAGTGTGTGGATTTTATGCCAGAAATATAACTCGGTTTTAAAAGACTTTAGAGAACAGTTAAAGACTGTAGTGTTATTTCACATGAAAGACAGAGACTCATTTGAAGAATGTTTGCGCGAAAATGATGTTATTGAAAATGACCAGGAAAAACACAGGATTAAGCAAAAACTGAAATCTGAAAAGTTTAGTAAATTAGTATTAAAAACGGATAACCCTACACAGTATGTTTGTTTGTAGATAATCGTTATTTTTTGGTTATTGAAGTCTTACTTGTCAGAGAACAGGAAAACCTTTATTCTGGGCCACTTTCGCCCGAAACTGGTTGAGGGCGAAAGTGGCCAGAATGAAGGTTTTCCTGTTCTCCTTCCCCTTTCCTGACAGACACTGTGTTCTCCTTCCCCTTCTCTGACAGACACTGTGTTCTCCTTCTCCTTTTCCTGACAGACACTGTGTTTTCCTTCCCCTTTTCCTGACAGACACTGTGTTCTCCTTCCCCTTTCCCTGACAGACACTGTGTTTTCCTTCCCCTTTCTCTGACAGACACTGTGTTCTCCTTCTCCTTTTCCTGACAGACACTGTGTTCTCCTTCCCTTTTCCCTGCAGACACTGTGTTCTCCTTCTTTCCCTGACAGACACTGTGTTCTCCTTCTCCTTTTTCCTGACAGACACTGCGTTCTCCTTCGCCTTTCCCTGACAGACACTGTGTTCTCCTCCTTCCCTGACAGACACTGTGTTCTCCTTCTCCTTTTCCAGACAGACACTGTGTTCTCCTTCTCCTTTCCCTGACAGACACTGTGTTCTCCTTCTCCTTTCCCTGACAGACACTATGTTCTCCTTTCTTTGACATATACTATGTTCTCCTTCTCCTTTCCCTGACTGACAAACATTGTATTGCAAATACAGTTATCCTTTTCTTATTTCATAGGTCAAGCAAATAGATTTGAAGGGTCAAATACATAATGTGAAGTGCGTGGCAGGATAGACTGTCTGCAATACAGGCACTTCATTTCACACCCATGGTGTGCCATCATCTCTTTCTCATTGAACTGTTCAGCTGACTGATGGGGCTGTGGGCGTGCCTGCTAGTGGCGTCTGTCCCAGGAAAACCACAGAGTTATTTTCACTGAACGCAAGCTCTGAGACAGTTTACCTCCCTTGCAGATTTCTGAACATCGTCAATGTGGCTTCTCTAGCATGCATGAATATATGTGCATGAGGTGTGTGTGCGCGCGCGCGTGTGTGTGTGTGTGTGTGTGTGTGTGTGTGTGTGTGTGTGTGTGTGGGTGGTGTGTGTGTGTGTGTGTGTGTGTGTGTGTGTGTGTGTGTGTGTGTGTGTGTGTGTGTGTGTGTGTGGTGTGTGTGTGTGTGTGAGTGTGTGTGTGTGTGTGTGTGTGTGTGTGTGTGTGTGTGTGCGTGCGTGCGTGCGTGAGTGCGTGCGTGCGTGCGTGCGTGCATGCGTGAGCACGCGCGCGCGAGCGCGCACGCGCGCATGTGTGTGTGTGTGTGTGTGTGTGTGTGAGAGAGAGAGAGAGAGAGAGAGAGAGAGAGGAGAGAGAGAAGGAGGAGGAGGAGCAAGAGGAGGAGGAGGAGCATTAGGAGGAAGAGAAGGAAGAGGAGGAGCAGGAGCATGAGATGGAGGAGGAAGTGGAGGAAGAGGAGGAAGAGGAGGAGGAGAAGAAGGAAGAGGATAAGAAGAACCAGAAGAAGACGACGACGACGACGACGACGACAACGACAGCGTAGAAGAAGAAGAAGAAGAAGAAGAAGAAGAAGAGAAGAAGAAGAAGAAGAGAAGAAGAAGAAGAAGAAAAAGAAAAAACGTAAACCAAGAGAAATATTTTTTGTCGTTAAGTTATCAGCATACATATGCTTTCTCTTTTCTCCATTGCCATATGAAAAGAACTGAAAACAAACTAGTGATAATAAAGTAAGAAAACAATGGTGCAGAGAGAGAGAGAGAGAGAGAAAAGAGAGAGAGAAAGAGAGAGAGAGGAGAGAGAGAGAGAGAGAGAGAGAGAGAGGGGAGAGAGAGAGAGAGAGGCAGACAGACAGAGAGATAGATAGACAGAGCGACAAGAAAAAACAGAGAGAGGGACATAGAGAACAGACAGACATACAGACAGACAGATGAACAGACAGACAGACAGACAGACAGACAGACACACACACACACACACACACACACACACACACACACACACACACACACACACACACACACACACAGGGAGGTTGAGGGTGGGTGGATTATAGGAGAGGAGATACTAAGACTTGAAACCAATGAGAAATGTAGGATGCATATTTCCTTTCACATGTTGCTGCTTGGAGGCATGCAGACAAACAGACAGACAGAAAAAAGAGATAAGAACAGGGTGAGGGTGGTATTGATGGTGGTGGTGATGGGGAATTCAGAGGTAGAATGACCCAGACATGAAACCAGCAACTAAAATAGCTTGAATGCTTCAATGCACACACACTATCACATGATTTGGAACCTCTATGGAATGTAGAGTGAATGCTCCATTGCACTGGCTTGCATGCACGTATACACACATACACATTCGAACAGACACCGATGAGTCGTTCGTCTGCCCGTCGATAATCTGTCTGCCCTCCGGGAGACCCCTGTCTACTCATTCTGACGGTGACAGCGGGACGTTTCCCTCAGGTGACGAGGCACGATCACAGCTCACACAAAAGTTGACAGCAGGAAGGACATCCACAGTGACAGGGGTCGGGTGTCAGTTTCAGCTTAATGACCGTCCAGGCACCACGCAAAATCCTTTCATTACATGGCTGAGTAGGGTGTTTGTTAAAGGTGGTCCTGGTAGATATAGAAAGAGACGACCAGCCAAACTGATTGAATAAGATGTCACATCATGGCATTGTGGAAAAGTAACAGAACTGCAGTTTATAGTATGCAAACAATGGATGAGTTGTAGAAAATGTGTGTGTGTGTGTGTGTGTGTGTGTGTGTGTGTGTGTGTGTGTGTGTGTGGTGGTGTGTGTGTGTTGTGTGTGTGTGTGTGCATGCGCGCGCGCGGCGCGCGCGCGCGCGTGTGTGTGTGTGTGTGTGTGTGTGTGTGTGTGTGTGTGTGTGTGTGTGTGTGTGTGTGATCCACATGTGGAAGAGAAACATAAACGGAGGAAGTGCTAGGGGGTGAGACAGAATCTCTCTCTCCTCTGTTTCTTTCTTTCTCTCTCTCTCTCTCTCTCTCTCTCTCTCTCTCTCTCTCTCTCTCTCTCTCTTGTATGTATGTGCGTGAGCGTGTGTGTGTGTGGGGGGGTGGGGGGTGGGTGGGGTGGTGGGGGTGGGGGTGGGGTGTGGGGGGGTGTATGTATGCAACACATGCAGATTATTTCCCTCTTACCACAGAAACAAACATCAAAAAGCAGAGTCAACAAAGAAATGTTGAAGGGGAAAAACAGAAGATTAGAGTTCTCCTACCCTCATCGCCATCACCCTCCCCCCCCCACCCCCCTTCGATCTCCTTGTCTTGTCATTTTCTTTCCTGTGTAGGCAGGCTGATACTCCTGTGGACACTCTCTGCATACACAGGCAAGGATCAATCCCATCTACCCAACAAAGGGAGTGGAGTTTTGTGTGTATGACCGTGTCATATCCCGCCATTAAGGCAGCCGTACTCCAGTTTCAGGGAAGGTGCATGCTATGTGTAACGTGTCATCCATACCAAACTGGCCTTCTCTTCCTAAAGTTGGTGATGGTTTTTTTTCATGTGTGCAAATTGTTATACATGTGTTCACACAGGGAACCTCGGTTTATAGTCTCATTCGATGGAGTGTATGGGAAATGGAGTCAGAACCAAAGTTAACTCTGAGGGAAATATCCCCCTGTACTGAAACGGCCCAGTGGAGATTCGAGCCCACAACCCCAGGATCACCAACATTACAAGTCCGGCGCTCTACCACTGAGCTATTCCAGCCCCTTTCTTGTCATTGCTTGGGCCTTTGTTCCTGCATACATTTTAAACGGTGTTTCCACGGGAAAGGGTGTCACGTGGAACAATGAGGGTGGAGGGAGATGGGGGAACATGAAAAAGGAGAGGAGGAAGGATACTCTGGTATAATGTCTGAAGGTGTTGGTGACGACGAGGGTTGTGTTGGAGAGGGTGGGGGAAGGAGGTAAGGGAGGGATGAGAGTTGCACGGGTGGACTGAGGAGGTTATTAACATATCCGTTTCACATGGTCTGTGTTGGCACGGGTGGACTGAGGAGGTTATTAACATATCCGTTTCACATGGTCTTTGTGACAAGGGCTGCAGTTGGCGTTCCGTTGGTAATGAAGAAGCTAGATAATAATAGGCCGACACTCCTGATGGCGCCATGGTGTCTGTCTGAATGCAACAGGAGCTGAAGGGCTGAGCTCCAGGTCAGTGGTGTGGACAGGTAGGAGGGTCAGTGGTGTGGACAGGTAGGGAGGGTCAGTGGTGTGGACAGGTAGGAGGGGTCAGTGGTGTGGACAGGT